>APFE031222826.1:0-37970 GCA_000404065.3 Pinus taeda
TATTGTTAGGTCGGTTGGTTTATATTGTGACTCCTTAGACTCCTATATATAGGAAGGAGGTTTTGTCATTTGAATCATTCAAGAATTGTTCATTTATGTAATGTAAAGGAGGTTGCCCCCTCGAAGAGGTTGAATTCTAAGGCATTGCTCTATCTTCTCTATTTTTTCTTGAGCTGGTTTCATAACAATATCAGCCATGTATGTTCATGTTTATCATTTGGCTATTATTTGAGTAGCCCTTTTGTTAGGCATGCATTGAAGAAAGCATTTATTTCAACCATATATACACTTGGGTGTGCAATGATGTAGCAATCTACTCTCATTATTAAGCCTTGTACTTGCATTGTATATCATTAATATTGTTTGTTTGACTCATTATTCATCATTTACTCATAGTTAATTTTGAAGCTTATGGTGTTGAGTAGCCTCTTTCATATTGCATGGAGGAATTGGCTCTAAGACAAAGAAGAGAAACAATAAGTTTTTGGACAACAATTATGAGTTGATTGTAGATAGTCGTAGCACATGTTTAGGGGGAGCATGTTTAGCAAGAGGAAGGTCATTGTTGTATTTGTTGTCATTAATGTCCATTAGTTGTAGAATATAAATTGTGGGAAGCTATTTTGTTTCGTTTATAATGTTATTTTTCAGGAGTATTGTAGTTGGTAATGCTTTATCAAAAAATAGTTGTTATCAATATTGTTCATTTGGTGTTAGCATGGTGTTCCAAGTGAGGTTTGGTCACCCTTTTTTTCCATTTATGTGAAAGGGGGAGAATGAGACTATACACTAGTGGAGAATGAGCTAGTCAGTTAGAGAAGAATGAAGGTCGTCTAAAGAAGATTAGATTGGTGTTGTGGTTATGATGTTTACATCAATGCTAAAGTGGGTGTTTTTTGGTAGTATGGTGTTGACATTAATGTCAATAGTTAGATGATATTGTGCATGATTATTAGAAGGCTAGCATAGGTTTCATAGTGTTGCAAAGGTTGGAAAGGTGTTTAGAGGTGTATTAAATAAAGTGAGGCATATTTACAAAGTTCTGGGTGAGAGATTTTGTGTTTTCCCTAAACTATAAAACAAACAAATATTCAAAATGGGAAATATAATTTTGTAATAGTTGTAGCCCAAATTGCCAGTGGATAAAGGGTGCTCGCAACCCAATTTATCATTTGAAAAATCATGTCTGCTTCTTGTAGGATACAGAGTGGAAAACATAAGAACTTACCATGGATTTTTCTGAAGGATTTGTTTGAGAATGGTTTGATTGTTCTGGTGTATAATGTTTATGTTGAATTAGTCTCCAAGAGGTAAGAACACAATAAATAGTTGATTTGGTTACATTTTTTGTTTGATTTATTCAATCTAATTTGGTCATCAAGGAGAAATGGAAGTGCATTGGTTTGCTTCAAAGAAGTAGAATGTTGATTTGGTCTCAAGTTAATATGGTCTTTAGGAATCTTATAAAATTTAATTAAGGTGTGGATTCATTTGGCCATAATGTTTGATTTGGCCTTGATGGAAATAATGGAATGGAATTAGTCATTTATCATAGACGCATGAATTGGGTCTGATCTAAAATTGGGGAAATTAGTTTAAAGTGTCTTGAAATGGATCAATCATGGGTTAGACAAAACAATTAAAATCTCATGTATTCACCTATCTAAAGTGTGTTAGAATGCTGAAGAATAATGTGGATTAATATATTTAACATATGATGAGTTGTTGTATATTTTTATGGGTGTGTAGATGGTGTGAGATCATTTTTTGATCTAATGTAATGGTTACACACAAGCGTGGACCGTGCATACGATGCGATCTGATTACTAAAGTGAATGAGTGAAAGGAAATTTGAGATTAGGGAAATTGGTCACCTGATCTGGAGCAAGGATTCTTAGTATTTGATGATGATATATAAAACTATACAATCTGTGGAGTGACCCAAATGTATTGTATGCCAAATCCCTTATGCGTTGATCTTGTTTGTTGCGTAACAAATGAAAGAGTTGCATAGATCAAGTGAGGGCATGTTTTGGAAGTGTTATTGAGATTCAAACTCTATGTCAAAGTGAAACAAAGGATAAAATGCAAGAAGTTTTGTCTAGAATGAGTGAATAGAACCCAATACACCTATTTGAATAGCTGCCAACATAGGAGTAGTTCTGAAGCATGGTTTTGACAATATTTTGATTTGTGTGGAAATTGTAGCACAATGTGATTTGGTGTTGTCCATATGAAGGTAAAATATAATATGTTTGAGTGTTGAGGTATTAATTTATAGTAGCTACAATGGAGAGTGAATTCGTATTCAGTCTGTATTGGATCATGGGTAGAATAACACACATGGATAAATCATAGTGGTTAATATGTGTCATGAAATGAAAATGCTAGTGCAATTATCCGAGTATATGACAAAGCTTCTAGTAAGTTTAGTTCATGTTGATGCATTGCATAGATGCCACCAGTATTATTGTTGATCAAAATTGATTTTTTGATATTATTGATGAGGAGAGAGTGGAGTTGATGTGTTGTTGTATGAGTTGAGTTAGGAGAGGGTTTGTATTTTGTATCTTGTTGTGATTCAACAAAGATTCTATGTGGGTCTAGTATGAAAATAGATGAAATAGGGTCCATAGTTGATTGAGTAGAAATTGGTGCGTCTAGTTTGAAAATATATGAGAGGTGGTCCACAAGGGTTTGAAGATTTGGGCCTTCAGTGGCAAGTGGTGGCTTGCTAGTATAGGGAGTAGTGTCTTCCTTCAGGTGTTGCACTGAGAAACTATTAGATGTTGGGGCCTCTAGTAGGATGGAGCACACATAGTTTCGAAAATGGTGGCTTTCATCGAGTAGTGGCCTAAATAAGGTGGTTGTTGATATACAGCACAATTCAAGGCCTGCATATTGGTGGTGGCCAGTAGATGTTGTAAAGAATATTTTGAATAATAAAGAACAATAAGAGAACATAGTATGATGGTTTTTCTCTTGGAAGGGTTTCCACCTAACATCTAATGTCTTCATGTGATTTATGATGTTTACTTGATGTGTTAGTTTTTTATCTCATGTTTTATATGTTCTATATGGTTCATGGTTTATGCATTTGTTATTTGCTATGTTATATGTTTCTCATGATTGATTAATTGTTTGACTAACTAGTGTATAGAAAAGGGAAAATGATGTAATTTTTTATCCATACCGCACAATACTAATTCACCCCCCTCTCATTATTTTCAAGCTACCAACATGAGGGCATATTTATGAATGAGTCCAATGCATGACCTTCGCTCCTGAGAGTCCTTCATTCATACATTAAATAGTGAAAGTCTACACATAAAACATCCTACCCTTTTCCATAACCAAAGAATGATTTTACAACTTCATACGAGAGGGTTTCAATCAATATAGTATCATGTTGTCAGCATCTTGTCCATTTATCCCTTTCTATATATATTCATATTTTATTTTCTTGTTCTTAACCGCATTCTTTCACTTCTCACCTGTTGCAAATGTTTATATCAAAGAAGTGTTTCTGCTTATATTAGGTGCTTTCTTGTTCTACTACTGCTATTGTTATTAACATATTTATGCTAACTTTATAAATTTCACTTTCTTTCCAATGATCTCATGTTTTGGTACATAGTAAATCTATTTTACCAATGAAATATAACTAGACTTCATGGTAACTTCCTTGATGAATTTTTTGATAATTTTCCAAGTCTGCAATTCATCTGAGAAGAAGAGCTGTGGACCTCCAATTTGTAGCCAACATTCATATTCCTTAAAAACAAATCATCTTATAGCTATTTATCCTATGATTAATCTCTTATATTATCTTCATTCAGAATGGTCCTACTGATGGATACCTATTGGGATTTGAAACATTGACAAATATTGGTTATTACTGTGGATACTCCTAAGCATAACTCAACAAAAAATGAACCAAAGATGTCTTAAATCTAGATTTAACTTGAATAAGGCATCCTAACTTTTGTTAATAGCCAGGATTTTTTACAATAAATGTTGAATTGATATCAATGAATGTTAGAAATATTTTGATCTTATCAACTAGTCATTGATTTTAGTTAGAAATGTAGAGAATATTTATTACCTTAAATAAGGCTTACATTTCAAAATACCCTAACTTATGACTCCAATAATTGACTAAAAGACTCATTACACAATGTTGTCACTCACTTCTTTATAAGGTTATCAGTTGCCCAGAGTGCAGAAAAATAGTGAAGTTTGAAGTCATTTCCAATGCCACAAAAGTTCTCAGAGATAAATCATACCCTCTCAATTTCCTATTGCTCGGAAAGAGCTTTCCAACGGTATATGGAAGTCCAAAAACAGACTCATGGAGCAGAAGTTAGAGCATGTTGAAGTTACCCTTGGGAAAGATGGAAAACAAAGAGAAAACACCCAAGGAGCAAGGAAAATTGCAATCGAAGATTTGGCGGCAAATCACAATCGTAATTGGCCATCGGCTGGGTCCCGGGCACAAACTTAAGGTTATTATTGGTTATGGTACCGACCGTCGATATTGCATTCCCGCCATTGCAGTCTCGCATCATCTTGGGATACCTCCAACCATTATAAAATAATCATAGTAGGTTCCTCATCACCTTGTAGTTAAACCTATGATCTTTGACGGATACCAAGTTGACCCAACAACCACCATTCATCCCCAATCAAATGGACAAATAGAAGTGGTCAATAAGATGATTGTGAATACCTTGCATATGTACAACTCCAAGAATTCATAAATAGGGGAAAAAATCCTTCCATGTGTTTAATATATCTAAAACAATGTCCTCCATAGCTCTATTGGCCACAATCCTTTCTAGGTGTGCTTCGAGTTCCAACCATTTGATGAGAAATCTAGGGCAACATGTAGACTAGGTTTCTTAACTTGATTTCTCTTATACTTTGACAAGTTTTTATGATTATATTAATTATTCATTATCATTATTATGTTTTTTTCTCATCAAGATAAATGTCAAACAAGAATATCACAAATAAGACACCAGAGATAGGATCCAAGCAAGGGGAAAAAACCCTTATGAAAGGGAAAACACGGTCAAGCTCTGCCTTTAGTAGAGTAAAATCAATTTGAGACAATCTTGACCTTTTGAACAACACAATGATCTTCTTTAATTCTCCAATTTAGCCTAAGAATAGTTTTCAAACTCTTTCCAAATTCATCACAAGTCTATCCAAATCACTTCTTCAAAAATGAGTCAACAAGAACCTCCGACCATTACTGCAACTTTATATTTACAGGCCTACAGTCCTCCTCAATCACCTTTAAATGTGTGGTAGGGTAATAACAAATTTCAGCTTGTTTCTAGATAAACATTCTTGTTGATCTTTTCCTTCCTTTTTTTACCTTCGAACCTTCTTCTTGACCTCTTTTTCACACCCTTAAATTCTAGAGTTAGTTGATGGATAGATAATGTTTCAATGGCTCGAATGCATGGCTATATATAGTATTATTTTAGATGGTTGATTCCCTTCATGAGGCCGACTTGATGTCTTCTTGAGGCTGACTTGGAGGATGAGGTATACATGACCCTTTTAATTTTAATTTATAAATTCTTTCTTTGACATACAAAACCCAATAAGGGTCTAGAATGGAATGACTCAAGACACAATCGTAGAAGCCTAGAATGGAGGATTTGACCTAGAAATAAAATAAATAAAGCATGAAACCCATGCTAGTAAATAATTTTCATTTTTCTTTCTTTTGACACATATATTACTTCATGACTCAAATACAATTATGAAGACTAATACTAGTTACATTCTTCAACACTCCCTCTTAACTATTGAGGTATTCATAATTACATTGGTACATGGATGATATCAAAGTGATATGTTTTATGATGAGTCAAAACACACATTGTCCTACAGATTAGATACGTGAAGAAGGTATCTAACTGTTTGGGACTAAGGCGTGTTCCAAGCTTTAGCTATTATAGATACCATCAGGGTTCAACACTAACACCAACTCAGGGATCTAGGTATCATATCCAAGGTTGGAGCTCCACAAGACCAATGATACCCTCCTTAGTTTAGGATATAGACATCATTACAAGATGGTTAGATTTCCTCTGAAGCATCTTATCACCCCAAGATAATTCATCTCTCCCTATAAACTAAATTATATATATCCACCAATCCAAGCATGCTTCAAAATGTTCAGCCTTCTTATGGATAGATGTGTGTGTACAATCATAACCGCAATTAGTACAAACTTTCATTCTAATGTTTCTTAGGTCATCATCATATTATCCAAACACATTTAGTCTGAAGCTTTCTTCTTTAAGTTTTTCAACAACACCAAATTTAACTTCAACACTTCTAAATACATCCAAGTCTTTGTTTGCAACTTCATCAATCAAGAATAACCATCTATAGTGCTTTAGCCATTCTCTGATTTTATTCTTTTCTTCAAGGTCTTTTATAATATTTATCACAATAAGCCCTCCCTCTCAACCGGGGATATATACTCTTTCTCTTTCATCCAAGCTCCTTCTTATTAACAACTTCACTCTATCAACCACATAGGATCTTTCTTTCGTATCGGAGAAATTCCAAAGCTTCATTTTCTTCATATAATGTCAAGGTCATCTAAACTTCAACGTTATCAGGATTCTTACATCTCCCTTTTTTCATCATGCTCATCATTACCAATACATCATCAAGAATGAGGTAAGCACCTTCAACATCTTTGAATACTCTGTATCTGCAAAATCTTTAATGACAAGTAAAACCAAGTACAAACATATATATATAGGAGAATGAAATCAATTTTATCAATATAGGATTAGTATATCATCACAATGGGAGCATTTATCAAAATAAGAAATCAAATTTAGACATCCAAGGGTTGAATCTCTCATACCCTAGACTTTAACAACTTCTACTAGGGTTTTGTAACAAACCCTAGATTCCATCATCAATACTTAAAGTCTTAGATATCGTTAACTAAATCAATTTATCAATCCAATTATAACAAAATCATTTTACATCTAAGGATTCAATATTATGCCCTAGAATTTCATATTAATTTCTATTAGGGTTCTTGTTGTCAACCCTAGACATCAAAACCTCAATGTTAGATGTTCAACAATTTTGATCAAGCTAGGTTTCAAGCATACATACACCTATAGTTTCATTCTTAAAAATTTTCATTAACTTTTACAATGGTTTTGTCATAAACCCTAATTCATAAAACAATAAAAATATAGGGTTTCATCATATAACCTAGTCATCAACAACAAACCCTAAAATGATAGAGTTTCATAATATGAACAAACCCTAAGAGAGTAATATTTCATCATATGTTCTATAATTTATTGACAAACCCTAAGTAGACAAGGGTTTCATCTTTAACATCAACATACCCTAAGCAGCAAAAGGCTAGGGTTTTGTAGCAAACCCTATACAATAGGGTTTTACCAAAGTAAACAAAAGATAGAGAGTATGATAAAGGTTGATTTAATCTGAATATTAATAACCCTAAATAAGAATCTTGATGATTCAAAGACCTATACATGAGAGATTTAGTAATAGAGGGTATTTAAATATAAAATGAACAAGCATGTTATAATTCTTTATACATACCTTGAGTTACTTCATTCACAAACCTTGTAGGGCTTCTTTTTGAAGGGATCCTTCTTTGAAGTATCAGCATTTATTTATGTATTTGTATCATTTACTTGACAAGTACCAAAAGTGTACAAGTACAAGAGTATAATGACAAGCTAGATATTTTTAGATCCAAACCCTAAAATATCAAATCTAGGGATTTACATTCAAATATAAACTTCCTAGGGTTTCCAACTTCTCCCTAGACTATCTACAAATTCTAGAGACTAATAAGATCGAGTTATAGGATTAGGGTTTCTTAATTAGGATTTACAATAACTTAGATATTATAAACTTTTAAAAATGAAAATTTCAAAACCCTAATCTAATATGGATTAGATCTTTTTATAATATGGATTAGATCTTTTTATAATAGAAATAATTATATGTACCTCAAAGTAAAGGACCATATACCTTAGTTCTTTATGATTACTGGGAGTTGTTTTCATGCTTTCTCCTTTATTACATTGTCCAAGATATTTTTACATCCTTGGCTGCCACGGTCTTACTATAAAGTCTAGGTCCTCTTTTATCTGACTTGTTTGATTTAAATAGAAATTCCAAAATAATGTCTCATCTCCTTGAAATAGAGATAATATATTTTTCTTAGAGATCAACTTTCCTATTTATTTGAGACAAGGACTTACTACCTTTACAAGATCTCCATTTTTTTCGTAACTTCTTCATAGACTCTAGATCTAGTACTTTTGAAGATGATCAATTGCCTTAGACAAGATATATAAACTTTGAATGTTTCTATATGAACTTAAGATGATCCTCTGGTTACGAATTTTCAAAATATCGATGTATACTGGATCAATGATCAGAATGACTTCAAAAGAAATGCTTGTGACCTTCCTTCATAATGACATTTTTTAGGAGAGGATACTTCTATAAGTTTCAACAACTATTATAAATATATATATATATATATATATAAATATATATATATATATTATATATATATATATATATATATATATATATATATATATATATGTCCTCGTCAATCATTGAGGTCGTCTACCTTTCAAGCTTGAATTATGTATATATATCAATTATGGTTTTTTTTTTTTATCACAACCTTTTGACTTCTAAACCACCGAATAGTAAAGGTACGAGACTACGATTTTACTCCAAATATGGTGATTATATATAAGTGATAGACCCATCAAAATAAATTGACCTTGAGACTTACTAATTGCATAGGACTTCAACTCCATTTTGTAGCTTCAGTATAGGCCTATAATACATGAAACACACCTTTTCTCGATCTATTAAAAAATGACTCTTTACAGGGTTTTTACTAGCCTCCAAAATATGTGGTGTGACTACCCACGGTTATGCACAAATTTCTGGGAATTTCAATTACTGAGGGATTACAAAATTTTGAGCCTTTTGAAGATGATTTCATACATTGTCTTATAGCCATTAGACTTCGTTATCCTTTTGAAAGTGCTCAGTCTTGTTAGAGTTATTGTACCAACCTTTTAGACTTTTAAAATTGAGTTTTTATGCTCTCCAAAACTCCATGTATTCTTTGTACAGGCCTGCGGCCTAGTCTTTCTGATTAGGGCTTATCGTTGTGCCTAGAACTCATATTCTTTTCCTTCTAGGATCTTTTTCCTAGATGAATACGTTCTTTTCTAGAATTTAAGGCCACCAAAACTTCTTTACTACCCTTATTCAAGTGAACCAAGCTCTGATACTATGTTGAGAAATCTAGGGAAGCATGTAGACTAGGTTTCTTAAATTTATTTCTCTTATAATTTGACAATTTATTGTGATTATATTAATTCTAGATTATCATTATTATGTTATGTTCATATTCAAGATAATGTCAGACAAGAATACCATAAACAAGACAGCAGATATAGGCTCCAAGCTAGGGGAAAATTCCCTATGAAAGGGAAAACCCAATAAAACTCTTACTTAAGTATAATCAAATCAATTTGAGACAACATTGACCCTTTGTTTAATATGGTGGCTTCCTTCAATCCTCCAAGTCAATCGAAGAAGAGATTTCAATCTCTTTCCAAATGCATCATAATTCAATCCAAATCACTTCTTCAAAAATGAGTCAATAAGAAGCTTTGGCCCTTCCTGCAACTTTATATCTATTGTCCTGAAATCTTCCTTAGTCATCTTCACATGTGTAGCAGGGTAATAACAAATTTCAACTTTTTGCTAGATAAATGTTCTTGTTGTTCTTATCCATCCTTTATTTACCTTGGAACCTTCTTCTTGACCTCCTTATCATACCCTTAAATTGCAGAGTTAGTTGATGGATAGATAATATTTCAATGTATTAAATGCATGGTTATATATAATCTTATTTTAGATGGTTGAGTCCCTTCATGAGGCTGAATTGATGTCTTCTTCTGGCAAACTTTGAGGATGAGGTATACATGACACTTTTGACTTTATTTATAAATTATTTCTTTGACATACAAAGCCCAAGAAGGATCCAGAATGTAATGACTCAAGACACAAACCTAGAAGCCTACAATGGAGGATTTGACCTATAAATAAAATAAACAAACCATGAAACCCACGCTAATAAATAATTTTTCTTTTCCTTTCTTTTGACACATATATTACATATTGACTCAAATACAATTATAAAGACTAATACTAGTTTCATTCTTCAACACCATTCACGCCAATTGTTGTCACTATGCCCATTGTATCCTCACCAATAAAGTCTTGACATGCTCAAGTTGAGGCAGATAGATTAGCCAAATTTTTTGAACGGATCCAAAACCTCCATAAACAAGTTCATGATACGTTATAAAGATCCAATGCCAAGTACAAGTAGTGACATGACCAACACAATTTTCCACATAATTTTTAGGTTGTTAATAAGGCGTGGTTACATTTACAAAAAGAGTGCCTCAAAAACCCTCATAGGAACCTTGAACCACTCTGATATGGTCCATACACAATCAATAAGGCTATGGGTGAAAATGATTTTGAATCTCCTTAGCTTACACCTAGTATTTACTACGGGATTGCTTCGACCATATTTTTCACCTCTATTAGACACTTCAAAGGTATTCAAGCAAGTGGTTCCCACATAAATAAATCTTGACTGCATTGAATAGGATACAGTAGATCAGATCATGGACACCAAGAAAAAGCATACCCGCCAGCAACACATACAACTCCATGAGTTGTCAAAGAAGGGCAGCTTCTTCACAAGGAAAGTGGCTCACCAAGAGCCAAAGTATATAGAACATTTTACGTCTCATGAGGGAACCTGAAACAATGGAGACCATTACCTCGTAAGGGGGGATGACTGATCCAGGTGGATATCAAAGGCCACCCACCTCTTCTATTGCCTCAACGGTTCTCTATATTTGTAGTTTTTCTATGATTTTTTTAGCCCCACACTTCCAAGGCTATTTTGAGGCACTAAATGATTTTTTTGGTGATTTTGGGGGATGCATGTGGCATAAGTGGCCCAACGAATGTCTATAGAATCTAATTTATATCATGATAAAGTACATTATCTATTTCAATTTATGCATACAATCAATAATTAATTATCCGAGCAACAAAGAAACAAATGATATAATTGTAATTCTTACTCAATGACTCAAATTAGAGGATAATTGATATGTTATGAGAAAATGATCCCAACAATGAGTTCAATATTGTAGCTTGTGCTCTTCATTGTGATCAAACAATAAATTTTAAACTAGAGAAAAAAAATCACTAATAAACCTTAACAAATATAGCTAAGGATTCAATGTAATGTGACAGTAAGTATACAATGTAATGAAAAGTATGTGTAAGTATAGCTAAGGATTCAATGTAATGAAAAGTATGTGTAAGTATACATTTTGTATCAACTTTAACAATTATATATATATTTTTATACATAAGTAATATACAATTAAATTGTGCCCACGGGGCTTTGGATTGATGGTGAATGGGTGCGCTGTTAAGGCACTCCTTGCGATAGGTCACCGGTTCAAATCCACCGTGGGTACTTAGGTTAGTCTTAACGTAGAAAAAAAAATATACAATTAAATTGTTTTAATCAAAATTTATTTTAATTTTGAATTATCATACACTATTTGACTTATATCTTTGAGTATAAAATACATATGGAATAAAAATGACAAGTAAGTTAAGTATATATTTTGTATCAACTTTAACAATTATATATATATTTTTATACATAACTCATATACAATTAAATTATTTCAATCAAAATTTATTTTAATTTTGAATTGTCATATACTAGGAGGGCACAAATTTCTGAATTTCTGAATTTTTTTCTTCAAGTTTTTATAATTTCAATGAAGTTTTCACATTAATGGACTCTATATTTTTCCTGCATGACTGATGCAAAGCTAAGATGAGGCTTTCTCTTTCTTCCCACACACATATGTCATTTCCATGTTCTTTTTATGGTGGAGAAATTGACAATTGAGAGGGGCTCATACTCACATGGTATGAGGTCAATGTAGACCATTACCACTATAATCTCTGAGTGGGTCCCTTTCACCCCTAGCCATTGGTCATGAGTTAAATAGTAAAGGAATTTGAACATAAACCTTGTACTCGCATTTACTTTACATTTTCATTTACTTTCTAAATGTAAATTGCATTTTTTTACATAAAATAAATTACAATTTTTTACTTTTAATTGTTTTATTTATCTATTTATTTTTAAAATTATATTTGAAATAATTTAATAATATAAAAATTATATTGATTTATGATAAGTAAACTTGAATTGAAATAATTTAAATAATATAATACTATATTAATTTGTGATTTAAGTAACTTCTTTCTCGAAAGTAAAGAATGCTTTGTATGAAATAATAGTGGTTTATTTTTATTTTCATTTTATATTAAAAGTTGATACTGAATTTATTGTAATTAATGCGAACACTTTACTTATCAATATATCACCTTTATATGAAAATATAAATGAAATTATACATTTTCTTTATATTAAAAAATTAAAAATCATAATAGTATAAAATTATTTTATTATTTTCTTTTAAATCAAAATTAGAAACTTACTCTAAAGACATAATCTTTAAATATTTGTTATTATTAAGTATTTGTTATGATTTATTTTTAAATGATTTATGGTTTTGTGAGTTAAGTTTATTTTATAATTTCTCTACATGTAACTGTAAATTGATATTTTATAATTTTTCCAAAAGACTCTTAGAACTAAAATATAATTATGTTTTTAAAAAATAAATAAATAGATATATAGATATATGGATATTGATGCTCTTATTTTAAGGTCACAATCTAGCTAGACACCAAAATTAATGTATGGTATCCCTTCTATGTAATAATTTGATTACTTAGTATATATGTAGATGTTCTACTCTAGTTCTCTCTGGGTTTGAACTTGAAACATACAAGGAGGAAGCACATGTTCTTAATTATTAGGAACACTCAAGCTATACTCTAACAAAAAATTATTATTGTCGACTAGTGTGCCTAACCTAGGGAATTCAAATTAGGAACCTGTTGGCATGAAACTAGCCAAATTCCCAATAGCAATTATGATCACTCATTCAAGTAATGACTTGGGCTATTTATAACAATGAATTGAATAAAAAATAAAATATCCCAAGTCTAAACCATATTAACTCAAGCTCTATTAAAGATTGAGAGGCATTAAATCCCCAAAAATTTAAATCTTGGACACTAAAAAATGTTGGCACTTCTTGTATTTGATCTCTCTTGGCACTTGATAAATCCAAAAAAGTGTAAATATTACACTCTAAAAATGTTGGCATTTCATGGATTTGATCCCTCTTGGAACTTGATAAATCCAAAGTTAAGATAGATCTTAGACTAATTGTTAGTATAGTTTCAATTTGTTTTTTCATTTTTATATTATGAAACTCAACTTTTATTTCATTTTAGTTCATTAATGTTACGTTACATGTTTCATCCATACGGTGTTGTAGAGTGCACCTCTCTTTTTATTGATTCAATAATAATCTATAAGGATAAAAAATAAATAAAGGAACAAGAAGAATCTATACTAGTATAGTCTACCAAGGCGCACATACTCTACCACCCTTTGGATTTGAATTTATGCCCTCTTAAGATGAAACACATGTTTGTAACCATTAGGTCCACTTAACATTACACAACTCATCCATAATGAGCTCTAATATGCCCTTAGATTCTCTTGTAAAATAATTATATGATTTAGGTTCAATGTGATTATAGCTATTATGTTAAACACAATGATTTTTTTATAAAATAAAGAAAAATTATGATGGAAACTAGGAAAATACAGAGAAGTGGGGAAAATTGATATTTTATAAATCTTAACAAATATTTGGTCAATTAAACATTTAGTTTACGTCAAATTTTGTAGGCACCAACCTACAATATGCACCATCCCCCTTTTCTTTGCAAGCCCCAACTCCAACTATTTGTAAGCACCAACCTACTAGAGGTATCAACCTAAAGGAGACTCCAATCCCCTAATCTACAAGCACCTACTTGCTATGCCTATAAAATGCACCTACTTGTTATGCCTATCAAATCCATTTGTCATTAGAATTTTAAACCTGGATCTAATAGCTCTAAATTAAAAAAATTCACTCGAACACAAGCTTTATCCCCATATCCATTTCTTTTCTTTGATCTTTTCTCCTTTTATATCTCAGCCATTCGAATCTGTAACAACTATTTTGCATAGAAGTTTTGGTTCTCAGCCAATATACCATCTCTACATCTGCTCAGCATTCCATTGCACTCTCTATATCAAATATATAATAATTCATACGCTTGTTCTTCAAATATGCTTTTCCTCTAATATGTATTAGTTTCAAAAAACATAATTCAGATACACTTACACATTTTGTACTTAATCTATGCTTGCTCTCACTCTCTCCATTTTATTTTAATGTTCATATTTATTTCTTTAGCACTGCATAACTTCCTCTTTTCTTCGTTAACTTCCATTGTTCGGAGCATCTACTACAGTCTTGTATCGTGATCTACATGGGAACACTTCATCATCTCACTACATTTTGTTTCCTTTTACAATAGTAGAGCTTGGTCTCACTTGTCTAGAGTCGAATTTGATTATATTTTAACCCCCTTTAACTGATTTGGCACCCAATATGAAAAAATTTCATGCCCCTATAACTACACTAAGCACTTATGATTGGCCCCACATAACTTGTGGAAAGAACCGCAGCCTTAACCTGTCTATTGGATCTCGAACATCAGGGATCCCACATCCCTCTATGCCTTGGTGTATCCTAATGGGTGATGGTTTGATGGGCCTAGTTCCTTGATGCTTAACCCTCAACACCCTGTGACCTTAGTTGTGACCATACATGTCGCATAACGAATCTTAGATATTGGTGTCTAGGTTAGGTTCAATGCTGACACACTAAATTATAAGACTAAAATTCAGAGACCAATAAATCCATTATGAGCTTACTATCAATTATTTCATGATTGAGAGCTATGACATTAGCCAAATTCATTTTCAAAAAACAGAGGATCGAGTTGTCAAACATACCAAGCTTACATACCAAGACTAAATTTCCAATGTCTGATAATCTCTTAGCCTCTTAGACTTAGTAGTTGGAATCAAGGGATAGAATCTTTGACATAAGCTCTTTGGAGAATTGATAGATTGTCTTGTTGGATCTCGAAGTATTGAGTTGGCTGAACATGAAAATTCATTTTGATGTTCCGATGGCTTGGTGCCTCGATATGGGACCTACTTGCCACATTACCTACCATTATGTTTGACATGTCATGTACTACTACCCATAAGAACTTTCCACATGTCCACTTGCACACATGTTCCTGCTACGTGTCACTTTCCAACTATACATTTCAACACCGAGAAGTGTCGAATTCCCCTACCACATGTCATCACCTGTGGATACCACATCACCTACAATTCCATATGGTATCCATGTCATTTGCGCCACTTGTCCTACCATGTGTGTTGGGTTCTTGGATTTTCAAGATGTCAAAAAGTTAGAATATTTTTTAAATAGGACTAATGGCTTGATGTACGATGGGCCAATAGGCTCTTAGCCCACAAGTGTTATCCTATTGGCCTTTTTATGAGCATGAGTTATGGATTGGGGCTTAACCTCCTTAACGCTACCTCCTAAGCTTGTTTTCGACATTGATCCAATGAAGGTCCTATGTGTCGCATTCACATTCAACAATACTTGGCCAAACAAACACATTCAATAATACAACAATGCACCAATCACATAAATCTTGAACATAGTATACTTAAATGGAAACCCATACGAGATAAAACCACAAATATTATTTTGATTATAATGGAAATGCAAGAACCAAATCAATTTACGTCAAAGTTTATAGGCACCAACCCCATGATCCTTACATGCACCAAGAGAAAGGAGACCCAAATACCCTAATATGCAAGAACCTACTTGCTCTACCTATCAAAAATGTTTTTAATCACATCTTCAAACTTATATATAATGGCTCTTCATTCAAAGTTTCACTCTTACACAAATGTTATCCTCAGATCTCATCCATTTAGATCTACAACATCCTTTCGCATAGTAGCTTAGTTCTTAGCGAATCTTCCCTTTCTACATTCTCTTAGCATTCCACTTCACTATCTATTTCATATGTATAGTAATTCACACACTTTTTCTTCATATATACATTTCATCTAATATGCAACAGCTTCATAACACGGAATTTAGCTACACTTACTCATTTTGCATGTAATTTATGCCTTCTCTCACTCCCTCCAGTTTAGTTTGGCTTTCAAATCTGTTTCCTTACCACAACACAACTTCCTCTTTTATTTGTTAACTTCCACTATTCTGTATGTCTAATACAATCTCACACTATGATTTATATGAGAACACTTCATCATATCACACCATTTTGTTTCCTTTTAGACCAAAGCTCCAAGTTGCTTGTCCATATTAGACTTAACCTCTATTTTGAAACCCATTTAACTTATTTGGTGCCTGAAACACCAAAATTTAGCCCCCCACAGCTACATTTATCACTTATACCTAGCCCCACATGACCCATCATGAGAACCATGGCCTTAATAGGTTTATCAAGTCTTGAGAATCAGGATACCACTTCCCTCTATGTGTCGTTGTTGTCTGATGGGCCTAGTTCCCCAACGCTTAACCCTTAGCACCCTATGACCTTAGTTGTGACCATACTCATCGCACATCAGATATTCAATATCATAGTTCGAGAGAGGTTCAACGTTGATGCGTTAGAGTTCAGGATCAATGTTCTGAGACTGATAAATCTCTAGGTGTTTATTTTTAAGCCCTTTTTGACTGAGCTTATGATCTTATCCTATTTTATTGTCATACAACAAAGGATTAGGTTGTCAAACACACCTAACTTGTGTATTGAAATTGAAGTCTCAGTATCCAATAAGCTCCTAGGTGGTTATGGTTAGTAGTTGGAATTGAGGGCTATGACCTCAAACTTAAGTGCCTCTAGGGATCGACTTGTCAAATATTGGTGTGTCGAGTAGGCCAAACATGAAACTCCATTCTGATGTTTTGATGGCTTTGTGCCTTGAGATGGGACCTACATGCCACATCACCTACCACTCTTTCTAAAATGGCATCATATAATTCTAATAATAAGAACTCACCATGTGTCCATATGCACATGTGTGCCTACCTTGTGTCACTTTCCAATTGTACATTTGGCCACCCAAAAGTGTTGAATTCACCCACCATGTGTCATCACCTTAGCTTCCATGTCACCTACATTTCCACCTTGTATCCATGTCATTTGCACCACTTATCATGCCATGTGCATGGGTTCTCAATTTCTGGGGATGTTGGAAAGTTATAACATTTTTTAAACGTGTTGATGTCCTAATTTTCGAAAATGGAAAATGACTAGGGACTAACCTCCTCATTGATCAACCATTGACACTCCGTCATGAGCTTGTTTTTGGCATCGATCTTATGAGGGATCCACGTGTTCAATTGATCTAAGAAACTACTAGTATCCCTGGGGGCCTTTACTAGTTTTGGTATGGAGTAAGGGGAAACCCGCAACCAATCACATGTTTCCACTTAATTTCTCAGTAAACCATGATGGTTTCCACCACAAGGAGTACCTGCCCATTAACATTCAGATGAACTTGTGCCCCCTCCTATTGTTGATATTCCCACTTAGCATGATCCCATGATGCAAATTTTTCATTTATAACTCATTTTGGCTTATCCACTTCAAACCCAGATTTCTCATAAATATATGGGACTTAGACAGAGTGCCATATATCTTTGGAAAGTTCTCTGAGCAAGTTGTACAAATTAAAATTTTCTTTCTCATTTAGACAAAGGAAATAATGAATAAAGGCCTTCAAAGATGCACTATTCCACACCATTCATGACATCAAGCTAGAAAACTTACACTCAACAAGACATCACAACACACATCCAACATTGTAGCAATAACAACAATGTCGACATGTTCAACAATATCCACCTAGTCTTGATATCAATAACAACACTTGACATCGATGACAACACATACTCAATAATTTGCCAAGGCACTCAACAAATTCTATGTGATATATTTCTAAAAAGTGAAACGCCACATATTTCATTCTATATATTTCATATGTGTAATTTCATCAAAAAAAAAATCTTTTGTTTAACTTCTAGTTTAATTAAACCATCTAACTCGAATGGATGTAAAAGAGCAATTTATTGGACCCTCCATCCTTTTACCAATATGAAATAAATAAATAAAAGAATTTAATTCAATTTGAAGGGAATTTTAAGGGAATGGAAACTCTTGAAATCATTTGTTACCCCATACTTATCAACATGTATGGGACCCACTTTCCAAACCACTCTCTCCATCCCACCTTGTATTTCACTCATGTTGTCTATTTATATCTTGCCAACATTTCATGCATATTGGAGGCCTATTGAGTGTTTTTAAATAATTTCTTAATAACTAAACACATATACTATGGTATGAAAAACACCCTCTATTATTGGTATATGAGGTTTAAATGGGAAATGCTTTAATAGCAATCTTGTTGGTTGGTTCAAAAAGAATCCTTCCTTCATTGTTTTGTTTATTCCTTGTATGCCTGCCAACTAACATACAATTTTGAAAGTGATGAGGACATCTTAGTTTCATGCTAATTTAAGCAGTGTAGTGACCTTATCTAGAGTATTTGTACTTGGAAGAAAAAAATCGAGTAAGTGACTACCTAATGTTAAGAAGGTTGGAAAGCATTTCTTCGTTGGTCCCATATAGAGGAGGAACTTTTTGACATTTTGTCCTTATGATCCTTGTACACCATTAACTCTCAACATATCAAGAAATTTTTTTGGGTTTTCCTTGTTGTTTCGTCATCTTAGTATTGAATATCCACCTAACATATGTAGTTGCAGAGCTTCATAGGGCTAAGAAAAAGGGTGAATGTTATTGTTAGGAGATAAAGAAGAAGTGACAATGTAAAGGGTGAATGTTATTGTTATGAGATAAAGAAGAAGTGGCGATGTAGGTTTTGAATATCAGAGCCTCCAATTATCGCAAAGACAGGTTCATAAGGGATAGATAAATGGGGTTGTAGGGGCCACTAAAGTGACGGAGGATGCAATGATTCTAATTGGCCAAAATGGCACCCTCCATCGAATGAATACAACATTGATGGAGAACAAACATGTTTATCCAAAAGTTTATTTTACTTGCTCTTATCATAATAATTAATTAAAGATAAGATATTTAAATGATTGGATTGCATAACTAATTATGTTATTTGTGCATGACAACTAATTACAATGTCTTTATATAAACAATGTCAAGGTTAATAATGTGGTTAAAATTAACGTAATATATGTGAAGGAAGATTGATTACAGATCACATGCAAGGTATTACTAAAGTGTTTGTCCTTATCATTTCCAAGTCTTCTCCCAAATTCCTTAGAGGCAATTGCAAAGATTTGACTACAATAATGAAGATGATAAAAGAATGACTTCAATGCCATATATAGAAAAAGGGAAAATAACCTTTATCAACTTTGAAATTTCTCTCATTTTTTCAAAATATGATTGTGAAAACTCTGTATGTTTGGTTGAAACATTAATGAAGAAGAAAAAACATTATATGTCTAGTTGAAACATTAATGAAGAAGAAAAACATTACATGTCCAGTTGAAACATTAATGAAGAAAATAAGGCATTGTCATTAATATCATTATCTTATAAGAAAAAGAGATGATAAGTGATCCTTATCATTTCTAAAATTTGGAGTCCTTATCATTTATACAATTTCTTCCAAATTCCTTAAAGGAGATTGCAAATATTTTTAATAAAATTAACAAGACAATAACATTAATGATAAGGCAATGTCATTGATATCATTATCTTATAAGAAAAAGAGATGATAAGTGGTCCTTATCATTTCTAAAATTTGGATTCCTCATCATTTATACAATTTCTTCCAACTTCCTTAAAGGAGATTGCAAAGATTTTTAATAAAAATAACAAGACAATAACATTAATTTCATTTTTTTATAAGGAAAACTAGAAAATGTATATAAATTTCATGTTAATTTTAATTAAAATAAGATTGTTATAATATATATAGAGCTGTCTATTTTATACTAGGATTTCCATAATTTTAATTTAATTATCAACAATTATTAGATGAATGAATGATAGCGGGTTAACATTCATTGAATATTTTAGAATGATCTTAATAATAGTCACATATCAAAAATTGGCATTTATGTCAAAATTAGTTATATTTTTTTGTCCTTTTAATTAATTTGATTAATTAAAATAATATCATATGAATATGAGTTATGATTTATTGGGCATGTGGTATTAGTTAGTCATGGTAATGACTATAGTCAGTAACTAACCTTATTTATAGGTTCAAAATCTCCATTTTAAAATGGAGTGAATCTCAAGAATCTTGTTAAGTGTTTTTTAAATGCAAAAATGTTTAACTTATATATTAATTTATTATTATTAATAATAATAATTATAATAATTTAAAATAAAATTACAATCTAGTTAAAAAAAATAAAGAAAGTAAAATTTAAATCTCTACATGTTTAAAAAATTGATTTTAATACTAAACACGTTTACAAATATTAAAAGCTAAGGTTAGTTGTAACCTTTTGCCATATGAACAAAGTAATTTGGAGGACAATTTATACATAAATGTAATAATTTAGCACAATCATATAATTTAAATGATTGAGAAAGATTCATAGATGTGAAATATCAAAATAATTATTTTATTGATACTCATACTAAATTAAATATATAAATATATATAATAGTAATAAAGGAGCTTTATTTAACTTTTTACTAATTTAAAAACATAGTATATTAATATATTGTGGTGTTGTGTGAGAGAGGTTAAACATAGATACATTGGAAAAAAAATGAAGAATTTTATTTTAATCATGGAGATCCATCCTCTTTTTATGGGTCATAAATTATAAAATCATTGTAAAATATTTGAATGTATCATATTTTTCATATCACATCCCATTTTAATGACAATTGTTATATAAAAATT
This sequence comes from Pinus taeda, assembly GCA_000404065.3. NCBI lineage: Eukaryota > Viridiplantae > Streptophyta > Pinopsida > Pinales > Pinaceae > Pinus > Pinus taeda. Next base: position 21,206 of record APFE031222826.1, read on the forward strand.
TAATTAAAACAATCCAACAAACGTATATTAATTACATAGATTTCACATTTTGATATATAATATTTGTTTAAAAAATATTTTAAATAATCATTAATAGTTAAATTAAGATTTTAGAAATCTTATTATCCTGCCACTCAAGATAACTCATTGACTATTGAATTGAACACTGAATTAATTTAAAGTTGACTGCATTCAATCCATCAGCTGCATCATCCCTTGTGAAAGACATTGTCTTGAGGGCGACCTTCAGTAAAAAGTATTCAGATCAGGATTCAAGAAAATGCAGTTCAATGATCAAAGAAATTTTACAGTTACTCGACTCATTTAATATTAGAGAATACATTCCGTACTTGAACCGGATGGATTTGCACAGTGTCGATGGTCGTGTGAAGAAGCTACGTGCAACACAAGACCAGTTGCTAGAGAAAGTAATAGAGGAACATGCTGCCCAGAAACGGACCAACATCACGCAAGAACCTTTTTTTTCAGAAGAAAAAAGCGGTATATTCATTCATAGGATATATCTATATATCTATTTTCTTAATGTTTCTATTTATTTTGATAATGTATTTTGTTTTGCATTTAATGTTATTTTAATTTATATTGGTTTTAAATTTAATCTTGTTTTAATTTATATTGATTTTATTCAATTCGCTCCTTATTAGGTATTATTATTGAACATGGCCATGATGTCACCTCATTGTTGCTAAACTTACTATATATATATAATATATATATATATATTTTAATTTAGCTATATTTAAGCTGAATTTAAGGAAAATCTTATTCTAAAACAAGCATACATTAGCATAATAATATTTAAAGTGAAGAAAATACATATTGCATGGAAGTAATGCTTCCATGTCATGTTTAATTGTCATTAGGAATTGGAGTCATTATTTAAAGGTGTAGAAGTGTGTTTTATATCTTATATAATTGTAACGGTTGTGATCAATAACATATTAAGTATGTGATTTGTCGTGTGCAATTAATTGCTTTTTAATCTTTTCTATTGTTTCTAATATGGTATCAAAGCTTGATTTCCTTACATGAAAGCCAAGGCTGGAAAGATGTGAAGAAGCCATGAGTGTTATTGTTCTATAGATAGATAGATTAATTAACTTGTGTGAGAGTTACTATTAATTTAGTTGTGTGAGAGTTTATTTATGTTGTGAACTTTATTTCTCTTTTTTTAAATCCATGTCTGAGAGTTTGGTTTTGTAGATCTTTATGCAATGAATAGCCAACATTCCTGCCTGTGAACCTTCCATGTTGTTCTGAATCCTTCCCATATTTCGCCACTGAATCGAACTTGATGGCGTTCACTCCTGCAGCTTCAAAAGAGGCTGCCACGTTGTCATTATTTCTGTGGAAGAAAAAATCGCCTGGGCAAAGATAAATTTGGATGAATAAGTCCCATCTCCAAATAAGAGGCGTTGGTGTTTAAAAAGCAAAAAAAAAAAAAGGAATCGTGAATAGAACTTCAAGGAGCTCCACACGTTTGGGAAAATTTAATGGAGGAGATTTCCTCTTCGTTGACGTCTGAGAATCAATTTAAGGAGCATTTGATTGTCAAACTCTATTTCTGGAACACTTTTGTCTGCGGCATCTGGTATGAAGTGGCTTACATGGAAAGCCATGCTCACATTCTTGCCAAAATCAGTATTGCTTCTCGACTTGATGCACATCCTCTTCAAGGTCGCCAATAATTGGTTGTTCATGGACGGATCCGTGAAAGCATACGCTAGATCATGTGAGAAGAAAAACGCCATGATCATGATTTCTCTGTTGTGCGTTCTTCTCTCAGTATCTCCGAAACGTGTATTTTAAGCTGCCCACAGTGGAACCCCATGCTAATTCGGCCTTATCCATCAGATCTCCAATTGTGTAGCTGTCATATGGTAGTATCTGGTTTGGCCAGATTGTGATGTTTCAAAATTGAACAGAATTAATAATATTCCCCTGTGACATCAACAGCGAAGGCGAAAGTAATTTAATTTGAATGAAAGGCTGACGGATTGGACCTTAGGTGAAATCGACCTGCGCAGCATGAAACCGTTGATCTAGATCTGGTAAGTGGTTGCTGGATTTGAGATCTCACTGTTGTGGAAAAACGAATATCATCCGGAGCGTCGCTATTTGTGGAGGGAGGGTCAACAACAACGACGTCAGCCGACAATGGTCAAAGACGACGAGTTTGGTGATGTAGATCGGAAGGCCGAAAGCTGAAAAGTGAGAGGACTGTTTCTCTGCCATTGTAATTTTTTGCCAACATTTGTGGGAAGCCCATTACTCTTAAATTTATTCCTAAAGAGTTACATGTAGCAGAAAAAATGTTGCCCATGAACGAGGATGCAAGTTATTAATATTGGAAGGCTTGAAGTCATACCGTATTTGTTTACCTAGTTTGTATGTTTGTGGTATGAGTTGGAGTAGTTTTCTATTTTTTGAGTGCTGGTTGTAAAAGGATTGGTAGTTCTTAAACTGGAAGCCTCTCTAAAACATCAATTCTTGTGTGTTAGTAATTTTGGTAATAAAAAGGGTTGGTGGTTTTTAAACTAGAAGTGAAACATCAATTCTTATAAGGTCAAGTTGTTTGATCAATTTTTGAACACATTCAGTATCCAAACCTCGATCCTAGCAAATGACGGATAATTGAAAGTGAAATATCTGACAGATGGTGATTGGTCCATAGGATGGTTCATTACACTACGAGCCAAGTTGACAATATTGTTTATCTTGCAAAGTTCATGAACCATGGTCAGAGGCCGTTATGTTTTAAATGGAGGCAGTGATGTTTTAAATGGAGGTCAAGTAACAACTCAAAGATGTGGTGGTGAAAGAGTGGAGTTTGCGAGATTCTAGAGTGGATGTGAGTGTTGGTGGTTATGTTTTAAATGGAGGCGGTTATGTTTTAAATGGAGGTCAAGTAACAACTCGAAGATGTAGTGGTGAAAGATGACAAGAGTTGCATAAGGAAGACATGAAATGTCAAACCAGCACAAAAAGAGCTCACACGTGTGGATCACCAGGAGCTCCTTCAAACAAAACGGCACACGGCTTCACATTAATCTCCAATAATAAATAGATACAATTTGTTAGGAACAGTGAATCATATCCCTGAATAATAGGAATTGAATGGCTAAGAAAAGTAGAATGCACAACTACCTAACAACAATAGCATATTCTACATTAATTCTAACACTCCCCCTTAATGGAGAAAGGGTTCTTAAACACACCTAATATGTCCCTAAACAACTCAAACTTCAGTCTTCCCAAAGGCTTAGTAAATATATCAGCCATATTATCACAAGAATTACAATATTCAACACAAATCTCTTTGAAATGCATCTTTTCCCTAACAAAATGAAATTGAGTGTTTATGTGCTTAGTGTTTTTATGAAACACGGGATTGTAAGCCAGTTTGATGGAACTTTGATTATCGCAATTGATAACCGTAGCTTTTGTCTCTTCTTCTCTTGCATCTTAGAGAAGTCTGCTCAACCACATTGCCTCACACGCTGCTGCACACATAGCTTGATATTTTGCTTCTACTGAGGATAAGGCTACAATATGTTGCTTCTTGCTGCACCAAGAGATGACCTGAGACTCAATGCTAAAGGCATAACCTGTAATTGATCTTCTATCATCTAAAGTTCCAGCCCAATCAAAGTCTGTATAACCTATCAAGCTAACATCAAATGAGTCAGAATACAAAATATCAAAGTCTGAAGTTCCTTGCAGATACCTCAGTACTCCTTTTGCTGCAAGCCAATGGTTCTCATGAGGTTGAATCATCAACTCACTCAAAACACTCACTGCATAAGCTAGATTTGGTCTCGTTTTAGTCAAATAGATAAGACTACAAACCAACTGTATGTACAATGTTACATCTGCATATTTTGAACCATCATCCACCTGAAGTTTGTTGTTCTATTGTAAAGGCACAAATGCAGCCTTGCACTCATCCATTTTGAATTTAGTCAACAAACTTTTAGCATACTTACCATGGGACAAGAAAGTTTGGCTTGAATCTCTCCAAACTTCTAGGCCCAAACAGTGATACATTTCTCCAAGGTCCTTCATCTCAAATTTTTGTGATAACTGCTGTTTGATTTCTTCAATGAGATTGTCTACACTCCCTGTCATGATCAGATCATCTACATATAAAGAAATCAATACTATTTGCCCCTCATCATTAAACACAGTATACAAATTAGGATCATTTTTGCTCTGTTTATAACCGTGCATGAGGAAATATGAATCAATTTTGTCGTAGCATGATCTAAGAGCTTGTTTTAAACCATATAAAGCTTTCTTTAGCCTACAGACTAAATGTTCTTCTCCCTTCTTAACAAACCCCTCAGGCTGCACTAAGTATACTTCTTCTTTTAGATCACCATTTAAGAAAGAAGATTTAACATCTATTTGATGTATTTTCCAATGATGTTTAGTGGCTAAAACAATAATCAATCTAATAGTATTTAATTTTGCAACAGGGGCAAATGTTTCCTCAAAGTCAATACCTTCTTTCTGGGAATGCCCCTTTACAACCAACCTTGCTTTATACTTATCAATAGACCCATCTACTTTAAATTTCAACTTAAATAACCATCTTCAACCTATGTGTTGTTTACCATGAGGAAGCTTTACTAGATCCCAAGTATTATTATTAATAATAGATTCATATTCCTCTTTCATTGCTTCCTTCCATTCAGAACTCTTACTAGCTTCATAAAAATTAGAAGGTTCTGTAATGTTTAAAATACCAATCATGAGTGCACAATCCCCATACCATGTTGGTAATTGTTTTATCCTGCGAGATCTCTTGAGTGGTGGGGTGTCAACTATTCTGCTATGTTCTTCTCTATGTGGACTGAACTCAATTATCTCCTCTTTATCCTGCTGCAGCTGTTGTGTTGCTGTTGACTGATCCCTGCTTCAACATCCTCATTTGAAAGTAAGGGTACATGTCATTCTTCATTGTTTTGAACAGGATTTACATCATCAACCTGTTCGTGGAATACTACGTCTCTACTAACAACCACCTTGTGAGTAGAAGGATCAAACAATTTATAAGTCTTATACTCACTACAGTATCCAATGAAGGTACATTTAATGACCTTTGAATCTAACTTCTTCCTGTTTTCTTTGAAAACATGTGCAAAAGCTTTACAACCAAATACTCTAAGGTGACTTACCGCAGGCTTGAAGCCAAACAATGCTTCAAAATGGGTTTTATAATCAAAACTTTTAGTGGGACTCTTATTCTTCAAATACACTGCAGTATTAATAACTTCTGCCCAAAAACCATTAGTTAGATTCTTACCTTTCAACATACTGCGAGCACACTCCACCAGTGCTCTGTTTTTCCTCTCAGCTACTCCATTCTACTGAGGAGTGTAAGGTGTTGTAAAATGTTGTTGTATCCCGTGCTCTTTACAGTATTTTTTTAAATCCCCTTTCTTGAATTCTACACCTTGATCTGATCGAAGAATCCTGATGAACTTTCCTGTCTGCTTCTCAATCATGTTCCTGAACTGCTTGAAATACTCAAAGGCATGACTCTTCTATCTAAGAAAATACACCCATGTGAATCGTGTACAATCATCAACAAAGATTAGAAAATAGTAGGCCCCGCCTAATGATCTTGTCTACATAGGGCCACATAAATCAGTGTGTACAAGCTCGAGTGTATCCCTCTGTTTCCTATCTTTAACAGCAAAAAATTGATCTCTATGCTCTTTACCGAATGCACATGGTTCACAATCCATATGCAACTTTTCAAAACAGGAAGACCATCTACCATACCTTTGTTCTACAACAGAAGAAGGTCACTGAAATTGATGTGCCCAAGTCGTTGATGCCACAAATTTTCAGAAGACTTATCCGATGACATCAATGCGTGTTGTGGTGTACTCTTCACATCCATTTGTAGAGTTATCCTATGCGACTACCTGTAACAATAGGCTTCATCTGGTCCAACAAGTCTTTAATAATACAATAAGATTTAAAGAATTCTACCTTGAGATCCTGATCTGTAATCTTTGATAAAGAAATCAGGTTCTTCTTAATACCAGGAACATACGACACATCTTATATATTCCTGATCTTTCCATCATGCAGAGTGATAATGACATCTCCATGTCCCTTGATCTCGTACCCTCTATTATCTCCAAGGTATACTTTTACTCTAGTGTTGGATTCTCTAAAATTCCTGAACCATTGCTTTTTACCTATCATATGTGAGGAGGCTTCAGAATCTACGAACCAAATATTTGATTTATCCTCCTCAGTGGCTAGTGCAATCTCTGCCATAAATAATCTGACATCCTGGTTTTGATTTGCATCAGCCAAATGACCTACATGTCTTCTCTGCGTGTACCTCTCCCCATCTGCCTTTTTCTTATGGAAAAATTTAGCAATATGGCCTATCTTACCACAATAAAAGCATTTAGGAAAGAGTCATGTTTATGCGAGGTCATACCTTGTGGTGTCCTTTTTCGTGATACGTTGCCCTTCCTGTGATCAGCCACTGCTTTCCCTTTTGGCTTGAACTTTGTCATCAATACAAGATCTGGATTTTGAGGCTTGAGAGACAACCTCCTTTCCTCTTCTTGTAGCAAGATCCCAGTAAGTTCTTCAAAGCCTGGAGGCTTTTTTCTTGCATTTGATCTTGTTATAAACATCTGATAATCATCCGTCATGTTGTTCATGGTAATTGTCACCAGATCATAATTCGCCACAGTCTGACCTATATCAGTTAGTTTATCTTTAACCTCCTTTATCTGAGATATGAATGAAGAAACAGACTCATTCTCCCCCATCTTGATGGAGAGAATCTTCTTCTTGAGGTACAAGGTTCCCCTGGTGTTCTTGATCTTGTACATTTCTTTGAGAATTGTCCATATGTCATTCGTTGTCTTGCACTCCCGAATGTGAAGGATGATGCAATCTTTGACTGATAACTTGAGTAGCACCTTTGCCTTCATCTCCCTTTTCTCCCAATCTTGAATCACTATATTCGATCCACTAGTTACAGCAGTCGACTTGACCTCATCATCGGTGGCAATGCCATAGGCATTTTGTCCCTCAAGCAGGGTCTGGAGCTTAAACTTCCAATTTGTGTAATTTGAACCATCAAGCTTATTACTCTCATTGAGATAAGCTTCAACAATTTGATTATTCATCTTGAATGAATAAAAACTTCAATAATTTAAACAAACCTCAGATCTCCCTAAAAAAAATTGTCCCCCTTTACACAAATAATTAATTCCTCCCAATAATGCAGAATTCTTCAATTTAAAGAAGCCCCAGATTTTTTTTTTTTTGTATTTCTTAATTAAAGATTTAAAAAAACTTTAATTATGCAAGGGGCCACCTCAACAGATAATGGCACATGAACAAGCCATATTCAATATCATCGTATCCACAGATTGTAAGATCATATAATATAGTCTTTTCGCTTCAAACTGTCGCCCGAGGAGTTGTGCCTTGCGACCTCTCCACACTTCGCTGCCTGTCGGAATCACTGCTTTCTAGGCGTGTGAGGGCTATAGAATTCCACTACATTCTAGATCTCCTTTGGATAGATCTACGACTATGAGAGAATGAACTTACAAGGTCGTGCAACCACTACGCACAACAAAAACAACCTCCTCCTTGCGACACTCTTCACACGCAACTCACGACTTCCTCCACAACCTTGAGCGATCTGAAAGTCAACGACAAATCTCACTCTGACGGGCTTCAGTCCACTCCAGCCTCCTCGCTACATTCAGCTCTCACACCACAGTCCTCCTTGCAGCTCTACTGGTGATCCAGCCTCCTCTTTGACGCAGGTCCAACATCCTCGGCTTCCACGCGTGCCTCCACGCAGACCTCACGAAGCACAACGACAAGGGTTATGCAGTGTTTATGAAAGGTTCTCCTCGCAGCGTCGTCGGCCTTAGACTTTTTTTCGCCACGCAGCACAGTCGGCGCGTTTATCCACGGGAAAATCGCGAAGCTCTTCGCAACTGTATACGTCGGAGTCGCGACGGTCCACAAAAAACTCGCGCCGAGTTTCCAAAAAACGATAGCGTGAGAAGGGTTACAGTGCATTTATCGCACTTTTCCACCCAAATCTCGCGACGACTCTACTATAGTCGCGCCCTCACTCAGCTTACAAGATTAACAGTCCTACAGCTCCGATACCATGTCAAGACTTGCATAGGGAAGATATGAAATGTCAAACCAACACAAGAAGAGCTCTCAAGTGCGGATCACCAGGAGCTCCTTTAAGCAAAATGCCACACACCGGCTTCACATTAATCTCCAATAATAAATAGATACAATTTGTTAGGGACGGCAAATCATATCCCTAAATAATAGGAACTGAATGACTAAGAAAAGTAGAATGCACAAATACGTAACAACAATAACCTATTCTCTATTAATTCTAACAAGATAGTGGAGTTTGCGAGATTCCAAAGTGGATGTGAGTGTTGATGAAGGCCAGTCAAACATATATTATATTGTTGTTGTAATATGTGTTTTCAATGTTTTCGTGTAAACATTAAAAAAGGGTATTGGGAGTAAGGTTTTCATGTATGTGTAATTGTCATTAAAAATTACAAAGAATCATCTAGAAATCATTGTTTTATAAGATAGAATCATTATCTAAATGTGCCAAAGTCATTATTTTATATTTGTCTTATATAATTATTATTGTTGTGATCAATAATATATCAAATGTGTGACTTGTTGCGTGCAATTAATCACAGTGATCTCTTCTATGGTTTCTAATAAAAAGCATATGAATACATAATTTTGACTTATGCGAAAGATTATCCGAAAATATATAAAGGCAATCCTGCTGGATTCCAAGTCCGCCAAACTAAACTCTAGACACAAGAGGCGATTAATGATCCTTGTTCACGCTACCGCTACTGAGGTGCAACGAAATTATCGGTAAATATATTAATTAATATGAAATTAATGGTGTGTTTTCCGTTGGAGTTAAAAGTGGCTAGAATTTTGGTAAAAGAATTCAAAATTTTTTTATAAAGGCCATGTTTGAATTGTGTTTTTGATGATCAAAATGGATTCAATATCATCAAAAACATTTAAAACACCTAAAATATAATTAGAATTTCCATAACTTTCCGAGTAATTCCTCTAGACTACGGTTATTCACCCTCTGCCATGGCTGGAGTGTGGTGCAACGAAATTATGGATATATATTAGTTAATATGAAATAACCCTCTGCCATGGCTGGAGTGTGGTGCAACGAAATTATGGATATATATTAGTTAATATGAAATTAATGATGCTGGTTCACTCGGTCATGGCTGGACTGAAGTGCAACGAAATTATGGATATATATATTCCAAACTTCGCCCACAACAGTGGACTGGACTGAACGGACACCGACGAATTATCATTATCTAAATGCAGTCCGGTCAGTTGTTAGCACGCCCAGACGGAAGAGAAGTGGAAGTCACCAAAATCGACAAAGAATCTCACCTGTAAATAGTGAGTGCACCTTTCACGTGTCCCCGCGGCGTCAAAACGTACGTACTCTTGTTAACTAATCATCTTCGCCCACCACGCTAGTGAATGGAGACCAACGCCAAAATAACCAGATGTACCAAAATCAAGGAAAAAATTCCAACTTCCCAACATTTTTTTTTGGGGTTAATTTACTCGATGAATTTCAAATTTCCGCGTCTTATTTTTTATTTCTTAAGTCTGGTTTTAAAAACTCGCAAATTATCTTGAAAAATAATAGAAATTTTAGTAAAATTAATTTAACAAATTCATCAATTAATAGCAATTTTAGTAAGATTATAGTAAAATTTTCTGGAAATTTTAAGTGTGGGGAAGATTATTGAGAGCGCTGAATCTATTTCCACTATAAAAAAAACAATTCAAACACTACAACATACTGATTTTTTGAAAAAAGATTACCAAATAATTTTCAGTATGACATATAAGATGGTTTTATATATATATATATAATTGTTTTTAATGCAAACCTGTGATGTACCATAACAGTATTAAAGTATGTGGTATTGATAAGTATTGGTTTATGCTATTGTACTAAAATTTATTTATAAATTAAGAACTGATCGAATTAAGGCTTTTTTGGGTGATAACCACATTGAAATTCATTTGTCTTTTCACAAATGAATTTTGATGTGATTATCAACCAAAAAAAATCTCAGAAATTAAGAATTTTCATAGGAAATGAGAGTAATCTTTTATGGTTAAGAATATGATTTTATTTAGAGATCTCTGATTTTATTTAGAGATCTCTCTACTCACAATAAGTTTCGGAATAACTCTACTCTCGACTCCATTTACATAAATCCCGTTCCATGTTTTTTTAAATGTATATATGTTTAATTTATAAATTGATTTTTTTTATAATTAATAATAATAATTTGTACCATTTTTTTTTTTAATTTAAACAAAGATTCATATATCATAAAGTGTGTGTTTTGATGTTTGTTATGTATTGATGCCTATTAACATTTACCAAGTATTTAATGTATATAACTATACACTAATGTTCAACCAAATTTTACATGTTATATCCTCTCTTGAGGTCTAATCATTTTTATACGATCTAAGATTCTTTTTTAAATAATTAGAAAATCTATCATAACTCAGTTATCAAACTATCATTGATCCGTCAACGTAGATTAGTTCATCATTATTATTTAGAGAAAACTACACTACCTAGAATGACATAATGGTGGCCCGTAAAAAAGCATACTTATCATAAAATATTAATGATTATTTGTTATGATTTATTTTTATATGACTTAGAGTTTGTTTATTAGGTTTTTTAATAATTTGTTATTAAAGATAAATATTTATATGTTATATATTATTATGAACTATATTTTATAAGACTTATTTATATTATAGTTATAGAGATAAAATGAAATTAAGTGCAAATGGATTTATATTAGATTGTTTATTTATTATATTATTATTATTATCAAAAGTATATTGTATATTTTAATATGAAATTTAGTTTAAAGAATATGTGGAAAGAATAATATTAAAGTGTTAATAAGTAAGTAAAATAATAAATTAAATAAATTGTAATAATAAAAGATAGAAATAATGAGAAATAAATTTAATTGATAATAGATAGTTAATAAATTAATTAATTTTTTTTTTCTTTTTATAGATAGATGGATAAATAGATAGTTAAATAGTGATACTTTTATTTTAAGGTTATAATTTAGCTAGACATCAAATTGATGTATTAGACTTTCTACACCTAATCATTTGATTGCTTATAATACATATATGTTATATCCTATTTGAACCTGCAACATATAAGGAAGAAACACATGTTCTTAATTGTCAGGGCCACTCAAGCTATATTCCAAGAAAACTTGTCATTGTGGACTAGTCTACCTAATCTAGTGAATTCAAACTAGGTCCCTATTGGGGTGAAACTAGCCATTCCCAATAACAAAGATGACCACTTATTCAATTAATTACTTGGGTTAAATACAACAATGAATTGAATAGAAAATGAAATAACGCTAGTCTAAAACATCTTAACTCAAGATCTAGTAAATGTTGAGAGGCATTATATCCTCATGTGTAAATCTTGCACTCTAAAAAATGTAGGCACTTCATGGATTTGATCCCTCTTGGACCTTGATAAACCCCACGACAATTTTTTATTATAATTTGAAGTGCACCTCTCTTCTCTTGATGTAATAAGAAACTAGACGGGTTAAAAAATAAACAAAATACTAACAATATCTATGAATGTACATACTCTACCACCCTTTGGATTTAAACCTATAATCTCTTAGGAGGAAACACACATTTTTAGTCATTAGGCCCACCCAACATTACACATCTCATTAATAATGAGCTCTAATATACCCTTAGCTTCTATTGCAAAATAACTATATGATTTAGGTTCAAGATGATTGTAAATACTATGCTAAACACAATGTTCTATAAAATTAAGAAAATATCTATGTTTCTAAAAGATAAAACATCATATATTTCATTCCATAGATTTCATACGTGCAATTTCATCAACAATAATTTCTTTTGTTTGATTTCCTAAACCATGTATTTTGTATCTATGTAAAATTGTAATTTATTGGACCCTAGTTCCTTTCACAAATATGAAAAAACGATAAAAGCTAAGCCAATTTTTATGTCAAAGGAAATTTTCAAGGGGATGGAAACTCTTAAAACCATTTATTAACCCATACTTATCAACATGTATCCCACTTGGTATTCCACTCATGTTGTGTATCTACATATTGTCCACATCCCATGTGTATTGGATGCCAATTGAGTGCTTTGTCAGTGATTTCTTAAAGCATCAACCACATATGCTATGGTATGAAAGGGATCCTCTATAACTGATATTTGAGTTTTAAATGGGAAATGCTTTAATAGCAATCTTGTCGGTTGGTCTGAAAATAATCCTTCCTTTATTGTTTTCTCTCTTCCTCATATCCCTCCCAACTGACATATAGTTTTGAAAGTGATGAGGGATTATTAGTTCCATGCTAATTCAAGTAGTTGAGCATTCCTCTTGAATGGAGCATTTGGGCCAACTTGGAGAAAAAAAATCAGAAAATGATTATATGACAAGGTCGACAAGAAATTCTTCATCTATCCCATATCTTAGATGAACTCTACGACATTTCATCCCTATGATCCTTGCCACCATTAAATCTCAACATATCAAGAAATTTGTCTTTGGCCATGTTTGTTGTTTCCTCACTTTAGGATTAACTATCTACCAAATGTATGTACAAGAAGGTCAAGGAGAAGGGAGACTCTTTCCATGAGGGGATAAAGAAGAAGTGACAATGTAGAGATAGAATATGAAATCCTCCAACTATGGCACATGTGGGTTTGTGGAGGGCAAGTAAATAAAGTTATAAGTGCCACTAAAGTGACGAATAAATCAATAATTTTAATTGGTCAAATGAGAATCCTTTATCAAATACAATAACATTAATTGAGAACAAACATAATTATCCAAAGAATTATTTTACTTACTCTAACCACAAACATTTAAATGATCGCATTGCATAACTAATTATGTTATTTGTGATTGACAATCAATTACAATGTCTCTCTATAAACCATGTGGGTTCATATAATGCTAAAACTATAGTTAAATTTAACTAAATATATGTGAAAGAAATATATAATTAATTATAAATCAAATAAGGCATTAGTAAAGTGTTTAACATTGTCATTTCAAAATCTTCCTTAAATTCCTTAGAAGTGATTGCAAAGACTTAACTACCATGAAAGAACTCAATAAAGATAATGCCTTCAATGCCATCGTCCTTATCATTTCTAAGATTTCTCCAAAGGAGATCGTAAAGATTCTCTAACTCATGTTAAAATCATGTCAAATCCAATTAAAAAACACTTGAAAAATATTAACCATGTGAATATATACCTACTTTGTTCGAATACATAGCATAGTGAATGCTTCACCATGGTATATCTGCCACGACTGCGAAAAAACAAATTGCACATAGCCTAATCAGGTGGACTGAATTGCTACCATTAACTTAAAAAATAGAATTAATAGTTAATCCATAGGCACCACAATCAAGTGGCCCCATGACTACATAGAATTGCCACCAACAAACTTTCCATTTTCTCCGCCAGGCTGGAGCACGACTTAATCATGTGGACTGAATTGCTACTATCAACTTAAAAAAAGATTTGATTCGTTGGCCACCATGAATGACCACCTAAAGTTTAATAATTTACATTTTTAAAGTTAATGAAGTTTTTGGCATATTGGATGGAAGAAACGTCTACACCTTGTGGAACTATCTTATGCTCTTGAAGATCCTCATCGTAATTACAATACAAAGGGGGTGTAACTTAAGATAGGGTGGAACTTAATATCTTAATGGTCAAGGTTATTCAAGTATGTGGCATATTCTAGGGAAGTGAATGGATATTTGTTAGGTAATTTACGATACAAAGTTGCTAATTATAAGAGTGGATATTGGGGTTCTATATTATGTAATGCCAAAAATTTGTTGGTCTCTTACATCAAATCATTTCGATGAATAAAGTATTACTAAGTCATTATGTTGAAGCTTAGGACTTTGTTATTTTCGATTGTTTATTTTTTTATTATCACACTTGAAACGTTTTTGGGACATCAAAAGTTTATTTGGCATGCTTTACTCTTGAGAAATTATTAGGATCAACCAAGTCATTATGTTAGAGCATATGATTATGATATATGGATTAGTTTTATCTGTTATTATCATATTTGAAACATGTTAGGGATTCCACAAATGTATTTGTTAGATTGTATTATTGGAAAATTGTTTGCGTGGTGAATGTTTGTCCACTTCTTAAAATCCCCTTCTTGAAATTTTACTATTCTCTATCATTTTTCCTGTTTCTGAGAGATCATCTTCAAAACAAATCAAATCATATTTAAGGAAGGATGGGGCTTGGTTGATATGTTGGTAAGCCTAAATCTCATAGTTTCGCCAATGAGGTGAGTGTAGCCATAGCTTAAATCTTTTGGTTTATTGTGAACCGAATAAACTAAACATCATATGCAACTTGAACCCGTTTTTGAACACAGTAGTATTGTTGTGTCTTTTAAGTACATGATAGAGTTGCCTTTAGATTTTAATATCTTCCATATTGAGCGAATGCTTTGTTAATATACAAAATGTTGATGATGACATGATGCTTGCCATGATCCTAAAGTTTCTTACACAAGGGGTTTGAACATTCACTAAAAAGTTTGCCTAAATTATATGTCTTTATCTCTCTCACAGTTTATCAAATTCCTTTTGCAAACTCATTTTAGAGGTCCACCCATGTCTGGTGGTTATGGCCAATAGGGCTATTGAGCACCTCAACCTCCACCACAGTGGGGCCTACCTCATCCACCTCCAAGGCAACAAGTAGGTTATGGGTATTCACAACTGGGACCTTACCCAGCTCAACCTCAGCGCTATTTGTCACAGCCATATGGTGGATATGCCCAGCAAGCCTCAGGTGGCTATGCTACTAGGTGGAATCAAATGCCACCTGCACCGGCTCAACAACCTCAACAAAGTGGAGATTGTGATTACTATGAACAATAGGGCTAAGCCGGTGCAACTTCCAACAATGGAAACTATGGTTATAGAAAACCACAAGCTAGAGGATATAGACAAGTAAGCTTATATAGACAGTGGTTCTATTTACAATTTTAAAGTGTGATGTATTCAAATCATAATTATAGAAATCATAAAGCCTTAAAGTTCCTAAAATCCACAAAAAGAAAAAAACAATGTACGAAATAAACAAAAATAATAACATTACCACCAAATATTTTATAAGTACCATTTCTAAAATTTCTCCGACAGAGATGTGGATGGTAAAGATTCTCACACTCATATTAAAAATCATGTCACATCCAATTATTTTTTTTTGTTTTCAAATATTAACCATGTGAATATATACGTACTTTGTTCAAACACTTATAAGCAAAGTGTAAGTGGATGCTGACGCCACAGTATGTCTGCCACGACTGGAGTGAGTTGCGACAAACCAAATTCCACGTAGACTAATCAAGTGGGCTGAATTGCTACCATTAACTTGAAAGATTGATAAAATTAATAATTAATCCATACGCACCATGACCACAGAATTGCCACCGACTTCCATTTTCTCGCACCCTGACTTCCATTTTCTCTCCCACGGCTGGAGTGACTTAATCAAGTGGACTGAATTGCTAATATTAACTTAAAATAAGATCTGATTCGTAGGCCGCCATGACTGCACAAAATTAATAATTATTTGATTCGTAGGTCGCCATGAATTGCCACTTACGAACTTGCACGGTAGTTTTCACTTACAGACTTGCAGACTTACAGACTTTTCAACTCACTGTGCTGTACAGTTGTGTTTCAGGGCACCTCTAATATCTATTTATATGTAACCCACACGCATCGGATTTGCATAACAGAGAAGCCATCGTTGAGTCGGTAAAAGGGAGAAAGAAAAGAATAGAGGTGGTTTCTCGAATATGATGATGACAATGGTGATGCTTTTGTGGTTTGCGATCATGGCAACTACAATGGCGCTGGATACTGTAACAGCAGCGACTATTAGTTTCTCAAAGAAGAAGCCATATTATTCCTCTCATATTCATGGGGGACGTGCTTTATACCATCATCATTTCTTCAACCGCGTACCAGGCCCGAGCAATTCTCTTCATCTCGATGATGACGATCTTGTTTTCCAAGAGGAAACTGCATTCACATCACCCATCGACGCACTTCACGACAGAAAAGACGTGCAGGCGCTTTTGTCCTTCAGAAATGCGGTCATATCTGATCCATATGGATCTTTCCTCAACTGGACACCACAAAACTCACACAACGTCTGCTCCTGGAATGGGATCCGCTGCAGAAAGGGCACGAATAGAGTGGTAGCCATAACACTTGCTGGCTTGGGATTACAAGGTAATCTTTCACCATCTGTCGCTACCCTTTCATTATTACGCACTTTCAATATTTCTGGTAATAATTTCTCAGGAACAATTCCACCGGAGCTTGGTCAGCTAAAAGCTCTGGGAATACTAGACCTTAGCTCTAATATGCTTTGGGGTCCTATTCCAAGATCGCTGTCTAATTGTACGCACCTTCAGTGGCTCCGACTTTCAGCAAACAGTTTGACAGGGACTATACCCACAGAATTCGGCCGTCTAGTCAAGTTGGAACATCTCCGCTTGGCC
>APFE031222827.1:1580-11899 GCA_000404065.3 Pinus taeda
GGCAGAACAAGAGGTGCAAAACGGGCAGCCATCACTCTTGGTGGATTTGGCCTCGGAGGTGTTGGAGGAGTGTGCACATTTTGTAAGGGACTAGAAATTGGAGTTTGAAGCTGAGCTATAATGTAGTTATCAATCGACCAGTTAGCCCTTTCCGTCTCCAAGTCTACAAGAAACTGTGGATTGTGGATAGTAGAGTCAACCGCCCTTTCGGACTTGGTTTCAAACAATGATAGTTCAAAATGCTCATCAAAATCTAGATCTTCGAGATACTCAAAAATGTCGGGGCATGAATGGGATTTGAACACGGGAGATATAGAGCTCTTTTGACGATGAATTCTTGAAATCAAATTGGGATTTTCGTAGATGTGCAAAGGGTCTGGATCTAGATTAGCCCTGGTATATCTTCTTGAAGCCAGCGTGTTATTGAGAAAAATCAAAGGACACAACCAACTCACTCAGCCTATCAAGTCATAAACTTATCATCTGGAAGCTTAGAATTATCAAGAAGTAAGGGGATTGATTTCGTTCCCCAATGGAGTCGCCACTATGTTAGCACCTAAATCTGCCTTAGGCTGAAGGAAGGCAAAATTCAGGGTAACCACAAACGACGCTCAGTCTGGTAGCTAGCCCTACCAGAATAGGAGAGGGCTCTCTCCGTGTCACGCTCAGTGTATAAGTAAACGAAACGATCTGAGCTGACTTACAGTGAATTATTGATCTTAGGCTAGTAAGTAAATATGGATACAAGAAGCAATTTTTTATGAATGATTGAGTTTCTGGGATGGTATGGGACCAACAGACAACAATGAACAAAGAATTTAATACAAAGGCACATATTACTTTATGAGGCAAGACAGGCGGAAAGTCTAGCAATTTAGTTTGAAATAAAGCGGAATGGAGAGATTGCTTAGGAGAGTGAAAAGGGCATAAGTACATGTAACCTTTTCAACAGAAGAAAGAACACTGAACATGAATTTTTCCCACAGGCAGAGCAATAAAAATGAATTCTACCTTATCTAACTTAGAAAATTTCACTGGAAATGAATATGAAATGAACTGTGAAACATAACGAAATACACACGAAACATAAGAGACACGTGAGATGCTAGTGGAAAACCTGTGCGCTATTTTATGAAACCAACGTTTCGGACTGGCTAGGTGAGTCCATCATCAGGGCAATGATCAGTGTATTTTGAGAAGAGAGTCGTGTAAATAATAGAGCAATAAATAGATGTTTGAAAGAGAATTTTAAAATCTGTATGATTTATCTTGTCGGCTTTATTTTATGATTAATAATTAATTAAATTACTTAATGATAAGTTTCATTATTATAAATATAATGTTTATTTAATTATTTAAATATTAGTTCTTTTCTATTTATTATTTTAATTAATCATAATTTTGATAATTATTTAATAATAATATATATAATGATTTTATTAATAAGATATCCAATTTATATGTTCTTGCTATTAGAAATTGTTGATATGTATATTTATTTTATTAGTATTTATTATTTTTTTATTTTAGCTTTAATTACTATATATATTCCTGGTTGTTATTTAATTTCTTAGTTGTACAATCTTAAATTACTTATTGTTTTAATTATTTAATTATGTCTATATTTATAATGTGATTAGTTAATTTAATAATTATATTTGTTTATTAATTTTGCTAAATTGATTATGATTATGTATTAATCAGTATGTTCAAGTGTATAATTTTAAGCATTTATTCATTAGCTTGAATTACTATATATATTCCTAGATGTTATTTAATTGCTTAGTTGTACAATCTTAAAATTACTATAGTTTTTATTTATTTAATTATGTCTATATTGTAATGTGATTTGTTAATTTAATAATTAATTATAGTTGTTTATTATTTTTGTTAAATTGATTATGATTTGTATTAATTTGTTTGTTCATTGATATATTTTTAATATACTAATTTATGAAATTATTATTGTTATTTGTATGTAAGTATTAATATTATTATTAATCTTATGGTTATTATAATGTTTTGTAATCTTATTGTTTAAGCAATTGTTAATAATGTCATAATAAAGATGTAGTAATATTGGTATTTGAATTAGTATATTATTTTATTATTTTAAATTTAAATTTTAATTATTTATTTATTTAATTATTTTTATGATTAATGTTTATTCATTTTCTTTATTAGGGGTTTCCAGGTACTACTTAACTTGAGACCGTCATCCCTATTCAGGTTATTGGAGGATTTCTCGATTTCAATTGCCTCTTTTACTCATCTTTTTAAGTAATGGTCTTCCTTGTGGACTAATTTAGCTTGTTCTATGCAGACATGATGTGAGGAGAGACAAGCGTGTTCTGCTAAACCTGATTTTTCCGACCTATTTCTCGTAATATCACTAATGTGCTCTTTTAATCTTGTTCCAAAGGATCTCCCTGTTTCACCTATATAGACTTTTCCGCAGGAGCAGGGAATAGAATAAACACCTTTGTGATTTTTTGGGTCTAACAGGTCTTTAGCAGAATCAAGCATGTTTCTAAGGGTGTTGGCGGGAGTAAAAGCAACCATAATGTTATGTTTGGCAAGAACTTTGCTTATTTTGTCTGTGGTTCCTTTAATATAGGGTAAGGATATTCTAAGGTTTTCCAGAAATTTACTTCTTTTTTGTTTATTGGTTATGGAATTTTTAATAGTTTTATTGATAATGTGTTTTTGATAGCCATTGTTTATAAAGACCTCCTGGAGATGGTTAAGTTCTGCCTCTAAATGATCAGGGTCGGAGATTCTAGAGGCTCTGGTGGCTAGGGTTTTGATGACACCAATTTTTTGTTTTGGGTGGTGGTGGGAGCTTGAATGAAGATACCTGTCGGTGTGAGTCTATTTTCTGAAGACTTGATAGCTTAGTTTGCCATTTTTCTTGGTGAGGAGGACATCTAAGAAGGGGATATGGTTGTCTTTTTCAATTTCAATGGTGAATTTTATGTGTTTAGATAGGCTATTTATATGAGATAAAAATTCTTTAAGTTTGTCCAGACCATGGCTCCACTTTGCAAAAATGTCGTCTACATATCTTTTCCACTCTTCAGGGGTAAGGGGGAAAGACCTGAGGGCCATATGTTCAAAGTGCTCCATATATAGATTGGCAATTAATGGTGATAGTGGAGAGCCCATAGCAATGCCATGTGTTTGCTCAAAGATTTTTCCTTTGAAGCTGAAGTATGAGGATTTAAGACAAATACCTATAAGCTCCACAGTTTCGAGATCAGTGATTTTCTTTAATACTTCTAGGGCTTCATCCACCGGGATCATAGTGTAGAGAGATACTACGTCAAAGCTAACCATAAGATCATTGTCACCGAATTCTAGGTTTTTGATCCAATCTATGAAGGACGCTGAGTCTTTGATGTAAGATGGAGTGTTGTCGAATAAAGGTCTGAGTTTATTTGCAAGATATTTGGCCAACCAGTAAGTAGGGGATCCTATAGTGTTAACTATGGGTCTTAATGGAACACCAGATTTATGGATTTTGGGCACTCCATAAATTCTAGGGATGATAGCATTGTTAGGGATTAGTCTCTTTTTGATATTGTCATCAAGGGAGGAGTTTTTAATTTTGTTACTTACCTGGCGAAGGACTTTGTTGCTGGGGTCTTTGTTCAAAACTTTATAACAGCCACTATTGTTTAGGTGTTCTCCCATTTTATGATCATAATCGGTTCTACCATGATCACTGTGGCATTTCCTTTGTCAGCTTTTAAGATTATAATGTCTTTTTTATTTTTGATGTTTTTCAGAGCTATGGCTTCATCCTTAGATATGTTGCTATGTGGGGGTTTGGCATTTCTTAGAATTCTGGAAACGTCCTGTCTTATTTCTTCGCCTGCGTTTTGGTCAGTGTCTTTAATAATAACTTCAATGTTGCTTATGATGTCGGTTACAGGGATTTTGGCTGGAGCTAATGCAAAGTTTAAGCCTTTTTCTAGAAGCGCTTTTAAATTATCATCAAGGACGAGCTGAGAGAGATTAATTACTGTGGGTTTCTTGAGAAAGTTATTGGGCGCATTACCTGAGTTACTGCTGTCATTGTTAAGTTGCTGGATAGAGTTATTTGAGAGGGCGCTAGGGTTATTGGCAGCGAAGGAGGATGTATCATTGGGCATGATTTTCAGCTCTTGCTGTCCAGCTCTCTGCGCAGGTCCGTTGGGGACTTTCCGTTTTGACACCCACTTATGCTTCTGCTATTGTCCGTGTCTGTTATTAACCTGCGTATACCTAAGTTTTTGAGGTTTATTTAAATTTTGTATTCCTTTTCTAATCTGCGTGGTTTGTTCTACGTTTCGAGCCGGGGTGTCAAGGAATTGTCGCGATATTTCTTTGGGATCTGCATTCTGCTCGTGTCTCATCTTTTGCGGTTTATTTAATTGTTGTTGTCCATTTGAATTTTGATCAGGTCCGTTCAAGTTCTGAAATCTGTTCTGCGTTGGAGAGCTGGAGGGATTTTTATTCAGGTCCACATATTTGTTCAACGATGCGGGAGGCGTTGTAGTTTGCAGGTGTTCTGAATTCTGTGTAGCTTTCTCATCATGCTCATTGGATTCATTCTGCGTGGGTGTGTCCAGGTTTGATTTCAGCGTGAGGGCTGTTTCACTGTTAGAAGGCCATGTTTTTGTATCCTTTTCACCATGCATTAGATTCGGGTAGACATAAGCACTCCCAGCCACCCTGTGGGAACCTAAATCGCGGTCTCTGCTTTCGGAATTGACAGAAGCTTCCCGAGAAACGGTGACATCAGTATTCGCACTACTGCTGGAACGGATGGATAATTGGGTTCCTTCTATCCGCAAGGGGAAAGGCTTGGTTTGGAGAGATAAGTTGTTGGAAAGCTAGTTATTTTTATACATGTCTTTACTTTTTAGGTTAATGTTCCTGAGAGAGTTAAGTTTTTTGGATTTTTTGGCAAGAGTAGAATCGAGAAATCTTTCAGATTTGGCAAAAGTCAGAGTGTCTAAGTGCTGCCAAAGATCAGAGCTAAGGGTGGATGACAATTGAAGGTGAAGATCCAGAAGATTTTCAGAAATTTTAATCAATCGAGATCTGGAAAATTTGATTTCATGTTTTAAGAGAGTTTTACTGAGATTATTGAACAGAGAAATGTTTCGACCTCGCTTAAGCGGATGGCTGCATTTGGCGAATTGTGGAGTGAGGTTTTCTTCTCTACATTGCTTTAGAAATATCAGCGTGGAAAGGCTTCTGGCTCTTGAAATTCTCATCTTCTCAAAATTTAAAGCATTGTTCATAATGTCCCTTCCATGGTGGGACTTAATGGTGTTGAAAAGAGAATCCATACAAGCTTGTCGAATGTGATGCTGGTGGAAAACCTGTGCACTATTTTATGAAACCAACGTTTCGGACTGGCTAGGTGAGTCCATCATCAGGGCAATGATCAGTGTATTTTGAGAAGAGAGTCGTGTAAATAATAGAGCAATAAATAGATGTTTGAAAGAGAATTTCAAAATCTGTATGATTTATCTTGTCGGCTTTATTTTATGATTAATAATTAATTAAATTACTTAATGATAAGTTTCATTATTATAAATATAATGTTTATTTAATTATTTAAATATTAGTTCTTTTCTATTTATTATTTTAATTAATCATATTTTGATAATTAATTTAATAATAATACTAATAATGATTTTATTAATAAGATATCCAATTTATATGTCTTGCTATTAGAATTGTTGGATATGTATATTATTTTAAGTATTTATTATTTTTTTATTTTAGCTTTAATTACTATATATATTCCTGGTTGTTATTTAATTTCTTAGTTGTACAATCTTAAATTACTTATTGTTTTAATTATTTAATTATGTCTATATTTATAATGTGATTAGTTAATTTAATAATTATATTTGTTTATTAATTTTGCTAAATTGATTATGATTATGTATTAATCAGTATGTTCAAGTGTATAATTTTAAGCATTTATTCATTAGCTTGAATTACTATATATATTCCTAGATGTTATTTAATTGCTTAGTTGTACAATCTTAAAATTACTATAGTTTTTATTTATTTAATTATGTCTATATTGTAATGTGATTTGTTAATTTAATAATTAATTATAGTTGTTTATTATTTTTGTTAAATTGATTATGATTTGTATTAATTTGTTTGTTCATTGATATATTTTTAATATACTAATTTATGAAATTATTATTGTTATTTGTATGTAAGTATTAATATTATTATTAATCTTATGGTTATTATAATGTTTTGTAATCTTATTGTTTAAGCAATTGTTAATAATGTCATAATAAAGATGTATTAATATTGGTATTTAGAATTAGTATTATTATTTTATTATTTTATTATTTTATTTTAATTTTAATTATTTATTTATTTAATTATTTTTATGATTAATGTTTATTCATTTTCTTTATTAGGGGTTTCCAGGTACTGCTTAACTTGAGACCGTCATCCCTATTCAGGTTATTGGAGGATTTCTCGATTTCAATTGCCTCTTTTACTCTTCTTTTTAAGTAATGGTCTTCCTTGTGGACTAATTTAGCTTGTTCTATGCAGACATGATGTGAGGAGAGACAAGCGTGCTCTGCTAAACCTGATTTTTCCGACCTATTTCTCGTAATATCACTAATGTGCTCTTTTAATCTTGTTCCAAAGGATCTCCCTGTTTCACCTATATAGACTTTTCCGCAGGAACAGGGAATAGAATAAACACCTTTGTGATTTTTTTGGGTCTAACAGGTCTTTAGCAGAATCAAGCATGTTTCTAAGGGTGTTGGGGGGAGTAAAAGCATCCATAATGTTATGTTTGGCAAGAACTTTGCTTATTTTGTCTGTGGTTCCTTTAATATAGGGTAAGGATATTATAGGGTTTTCCAGAAATTTACTTCTTTTTTGTTTATTGGTTATGGAATTTTTAATAGTTTTATTGATAATGTGTTTTTGATAGCCATTGTTTATAAAGACCTCCTGGAGATGGTTAAGTTCTGCCTCTAAATGATCAGGGTCGGAGATTCTAGAGGCTCTGGTGGCTAGGTTTTTGATGACACCAATTTTTTGTTTTGGGTGGTGGTGGGAGCTTGAATGAAGATACCTGTCGGTGTGAGACAACATTATTCATCCTGATCACTTGAGACAACATTATTTCATACCTCACACTTCATTACATAGTTTGGCATTGTGTTTTGGATAGGTTCCCTACACATGCTACACGTCTCCTTCAGAGTTCATCCTTAGACTTCTTCATACTCAACCCCACAAATGTTAGACTTCTCAACTCTTTTGCTTTGTGTTAGATATCCTCTATGTCACCTCTTATGTTCTCCATATCACGTACAATATCTATACTTACAACTTCTAGATTGAGTTATTTATAGGAAATGACTTGATTAAGGCCAAAACATCATAGAAATATGATTCATGTCAACAAGATGATTTGGATCCCTTCTCAAGATAAAATCATGAGTTCCCCCAAAAACATGGGTTGAGACCATAGGCTTAACGAATATTGGTGCCCCAAATCAAAAGCATTAAAAGGGGTCAGATATCTGGATGACCCTGATTTGTTGTGTAATATCTCAATTGCCCAGATTTTATTGCTTTTGTGTGTAATATCTGGATTGCCTAAATTAATTTATTAATCGTTGCTCATTTAGCTTCAAGAGATAAAACACTAAGAACCCAATACCATGTTATAAAAACTCAATACAAAGAAATTTCTATGATAAATCAAAAGTTTGGGTCTTTTAATGAAGATTCCCTTTGAAGTCATCTAGATATTTGGATTACCTTTTACTGTTTCCAAGTTGAATAGAGAGTCTGGCTCATTCGAAGGAGTTATATTGTCACATAATCGGATGTCTGATATTTGGATTTCTAGGTTGAATTTGAATTTTTGGAAATCATTCCACATCATTTCCCAAGTCACCTTACTTCAATGTGTCATGATCTATTATTTCCACATTTCACCCACAAGCTATCCAATTGGTTGTGTAGAAAGGCCAAAAATGAGTGCCACATGTAAGCACCTTAGGCCACCACATCATCAATTTTTTCCAACTGTCATTCATGTCATTGTTTATTCCCTAATGTCATTCTACCATTTGTGTGTTGATTTGGAACCATCTATACACCTACAATCCAGGGAAAAGATCTAGAATTTGAGTCATTTGAAAAATGGTTACTTTGTTGTTTTATTGAAGATTTGGATACCTAGATATGACATTCCTTAAAAAAAAAGTGATCTCGTCGGGCCCTAAATACCTGGATATGACATGCCTTGAGAACCAGGTGATCTTGTGGGGCGGCGAATACTCCTCACATTGGCTTCACTCTAGCTGGGCTCCACTTGTATATAGTAAAAAAAATGATGGAATAACAAGTAGACCAACATCACAGTGAAAGGGAATTTGAAGTGGAGGTTTGGGTATTTGTGAGACTACAACCATATAATAATATGTCCCTCAAGTAAAAAAAGAAGGAACATAGATTAGAACTGAGGTATTATGAACCCTATAAGGTATTGTAAAAGATTGTAGGTGTGGACTACACCTAGTCTTCCATGTTTCTTTCATAAAGAAGGAAACTAGAGACAAGGTTCTAGACCAAACTATTTTACCAGAGATGAATAAATAATAAAACATCATATTATAGCCAAAATAAATCTTATAAATAAGGATTAAGAAGTTGATAAAACAAGAAATTATTGTGTACCTCATCAAATGGAAGAACCTACCAATGGACGAGGCAACATGGGAATATCAGTTGTTCCTGTAGAAACCCCAACAATTAGTAAAGTGTTGAGTTTAACACTTGTTTGAAGGAGAAGAGCATGCTAAGCCCTAAAAAACCCCCATTTTAACCCTAAAACCCCTCATTAAGTCATATATATTGAATTATTACATCTATATCGTTATATTGTTATGATGGCTATCACATTTCATTGTACCCTTCGATTATAATTGTACCTTTGGTCTCCTACACACACACACTAAGTAGACATAGTTTGAGGACCATAAAATATTATCTTATACATTGCATCCATTGTAAAAGGAGGGTACCCCCTCAAAGTGAATTGAAATTATTGGCTTCTTAATATTTTTAAGACATAGTTTGTAACATCCTAGTATCTCAAAGTTTTTGCAAGATAAGTCCACAATACAAGAAATAGAGCCACATATGGAGAAGACTAAGGAAACTTTGACAATTATTAATGAAAATTTCCAAGTAGTGTGAAACATGATGAAGCAACAAGTAGGTCAACATCAAAGTGAAAGACACTCTGGAATATTGGAAAGTGGTGTATGAGTTAGATTTTCCTTCTTCTCATATTCATTTATTTTCGTGTATTTTCCTAGAAAGGGTTTTTGGACAAACTATGCCGGTGCAAACAAAACTTCCATAATTAGATGAAGCGAAATCGATTCTTGAACTTATAAAAAGTTATAGATATACATTATATATATCTTTGGCATCTAAATATTATGAGTATATAACGTAAGTGGAAGAATATGCCTCTATAAGAATTCACATGGAAAATGAGTAATTCATGAAGAAACACCCTCAATTAGAAGCTTTGGGGATTTTTTTTTCTTAAATAGAGGGGTTATGTTAAGGCCCTAATTATGATTTATTATTAGATTATTGTTTATGGTTAGGTTATCTCAGTGGTAGTGTTGATGGTGCTAGACCTGCCAACATTCACGGGATCTCCCTGATGTGAAGTCCCAATTAGACCTCACACCATTTAGTGTAGGGGTCCCATTTGATATAAAGGCACGGTTGCTGAATCCTTAAAGATTTGCCTTGGCTCTAACTATCAGCAAGAGAGAGGGATGCAATGGTGTCTTCAAAAAGAAATAAGGTGTTCCTGGTGAGCGTTCAGTTGGAAATGTGTCAAGGTTATTCTACTGCAGAGAGGAGAGAAAAGTGAGCCTCTAAGTGAGAGGTAATAGTACCACCCAAGAAGGGATACAAATGAACCAAAAGGATCCATCTAACATCCAGTGGAATAGTCCACAGAGGATGTGATGGTCGTTACAACCAACAAATGAAGAAACATTTGTCAAATATCTTGAGGAATATTCCACAAGGATGGGACATCAATAACAACCATTAAATCACATTCTCAATAAGATAAGTACTAAAATAACTAAAATTGGTCAACTAGAGCCACTCCTTTCTCCTCATACAACTAGTTTATCTCTCTAATGCCTTGCAGGAGTGTTGGAGAGGTAAATCCCCTCTACAGATAGAGGCGATCCCTACTAGCCCAACAGGGGTCTAGCAACAATCAA
>APFE031222830.1:0-16051 GCA_000404065.3 Pinus taeda
AGCTGAACTATGCGCACTGCGGATTTTTGTGGTTGAACATTCAACTTGGCACATATTGATCTGGGTAAAATATTCGTTGAAGCCCCAAAATCTACCAAACAATTGTGCACATTTTTATTGAAAATTTCATAAGTGAGAAGAAAAGGGGGAGTGTGAGATCTTGATCTTCCTCCAATCAAGGCGATGTCATTTGGATCAATCTTATTGATCGTGTTGGTTGGAGGTCTTCCCATGTTGTGGGAAGCTACAGTTGTAGGCAAAGATGTAGTAGGCATGGCTTGTAATTCTTTCATCATTATCTTCTATTGATGTTTCAATTATTCATAAAGAGTGATATTAGCCCTAGTCTTTTTCATGTCATGAATAATATTGTATTCCATTTCATCCGACACTATCAGTGTTCTCGATGGAGGTGTTTGATCTGGTTGGACTGGGCTAGATTGAGTCGCTTTAGCGGTCGTTTTCTTTGTTGCGACTTTATCTTTTGCTGCAGGGCTTGCGCCCTTCTGCTTAGGGGTAGTTTGGGGAGGATCAAGTTGATTTTTGCTTCGTGTGCTAACCGGAAATGCTTCTTGATCTTCTTGTGGGAGGATGAAATCCCACATTCCTTGTAGTTCCACAACTTCTTCATCATCGGTCTGTCCTTCAGTGGCACTCTCTTCTTCTTCCTCTTCTTCGGATTCGACATTTGAGATAGCATTGTGTGGTTTCACATCCATTGAAGGGCCTCTTTTAAAAGCTATGTAGGGCTTTTTTGAAGAAGTTTCTGCTACCTATTTTTTTATGTCAATCATCTCATTGGACATGGTCTTTAATACTTTTTGCAGTCCTTCCAAATCGAAAGGATCCTTCGTTTGTTTCTTCTTGGGGTTTTCCTTGAAGGTGACTTCTTTAGATTTGCGTTCCTCTATCGCAGATCTCTTTTCCAGGGCTATTATGCGTTTCTCTACTGCTATTGCCTTTGTCAGGTTTTCAACTAAAGTTGTTTTATTTGCCCTATTCATGAAGATTGCTAAGTTTGATGGTAAGGTCGTAATATACCATTCACATCGTACTTCTTCACTGGGTTGGGAAGCAGTGGGAATTTTGTTGTGGATTTTATTGAACCGTAAATTGAAATCTTTGATGGGTTCTCTAGCCTCGGCTTTAAGATTGGATAGGTCACTGATTAACGTTGCCCTTGATCTGTCATCACCAAACTTGGTGAGGAATTGACTTTGAAAAATGTCCCAACTTGTGATAGACCCAGAGGGTAATGAAAAGTACCATGACCCGGTTGTTCCTTGCATTGTATAGGGAAAAAGCCGGACAACAGCGTCCTCGTTGGTAACTCCGTTGAGATTGACAGAAAGCATGAAATTGTTAATGTGCTCTTCAGCTAGCATGCTTGCTTCTAGATTGAATTTGGGCAGCCATTTCTCAGGATGGGCCGGTATTTGGCTCAGGGGTGGAGGTATTAAAACTGCCCCAGGATTGTTCCATGGAGACTGGGCCATCGTTGAGCTGCTAGTAAATGAAAGTGCAGAGGATGATCCCTGAGGCTGGGGAGATGAAGATATTATGATCTTAGATGATTGAAGAAGAGGGGTTGTGGAAGATGGATGAGTGGTTTGGAATGAAGATGTGGGTGGCTGACTTCGCGGTGAGGGAGTTGAAATGGACGATGTAGATGAAAGAGTCTCACTGTCAGACTCTTGTGGTGTTTTCCTTGCTCTTTTCCTAGTGGGGAGAGGGAATTTAGTTGGATGGATGTCAATTTTTTCGCTCTTTAATCTGGTCAGGGGATGAGCAGGATTGTACTACGAAGTCACGCTACTTTGAGATTTATCAGACCTCAGTGTAAAAATAGAAAATCCCTGGAGTTTGTGAATCAGAGTTTGAACTTTAGGGGGTTCAATGGTAGATTGGTCTGAAATATTAGGGTATGTAGCAGTGGTTAATACTTGAGCGACTTCTGACTCTGGATTTAAACGTACTGGGGAAGTCGGGGGAGTTGATGAGGGCAATTTACTCTCAGAATGGTATTTAGATTTTGATTTAGGTGCCATTCATAGTTTGCGGGCCCTCCTTCTATCACCAAATATGTTGAAGCTCCTCAAATCGGGTCGAGAACAAGGGGGATACCCACCCGGTCCGGACCTTGGTTGGCAGCTCCTTATCTATTTGGTATAGCGGGTCCGACTGGGGATAATGGGACCAGTTTCCCAATCTAAGGGTGTGTGTGTGTGTGCAGAGTTGGATGACGCTGATCTAAGTGTACTTAAAGCTAATTTAATTCAGACTTTTAAACTAACTCTATACTATTGTAATCTAATGAGAAACAACACATCTAATCTACGCTAACCCGGGGTGTATATCTTCTATTATGCGATCTAAAGAGATTTCAAACAATAACTGGTAATAAAGATCATTCAGCTATTATAAGAATAGAAATAAATTAAGATAAACCACTTTGCATAAGAAGTTAGGAAAAACAGTTGTGAACAACATATCGCATAATAAGTTATTCATATATCAGACATAAATAAATGTCTCCACCGTACAGCAGTGCCAAATGGTAACTCAAACATTCATGCAATAACATATAAACAACTTGAAAAACTGTATATCACTTTAAGAATATAAGCAGAAATGGCCAAGAGATAAAAGTACCATTTATGACTAATCCTACTCATAAGCTTCAAGCAAAAACGATTTATCTCTACTTGTTCTAACATCTACTAAGAGTACAAAAGTGAAACATCAGTAGCAGACATCAAATGCAAACATTAATAAATCTCGATCCATCCATTCATCAAAACCTCCTCTGAGGGTGCAGAAGTGCATGTTCCGAGGACAAGTTTTTGACAAATTTCTGGACCCTTCTCTAAATGCCTGAGAAGGGTTTAAATACTGCTAACTAATTAACTTAATTACATAAATTTAGGATACGGTTTTAAATGATCGCCCTTATGATAAAGCAAAACTATTTCTAAAAATTGAATCTAATTCCGAACCATTTCTGTATTTGCTCCTTAGTGCTGCAAGCATGCAACATTCGCCTGGGAAGAGTCGGCTGGTCACCTTTCGCTTTCGTTTGAGCTATGAAAATAGAAATAACAAGCGTTGGCACCACTTTCTGGTAAACTAGAACATATTTTCGAGAATCTTCCTCTGGTTGGGTGTATTCACTGCGTGTATACTTGGTAATAACTCAAATTTCTCTTCAAACTGATTCTTCTTTTGCTATTTCGGTTTCCGGCCTTGCGAATGACTGGACAAGTTAGGGTCTTTAATCTCTGAACAATTTTCTGCATCGAAAACTGCCTCTGTTCTTTGTTCTAGGCTTTTCTGGTGCGTTTTCCTTCTTTAGCGTTGTGTTTTTTCTTTTTTGCTTTACCAGGCATAAGCTTCAGGGTCTTTTGTAAACATGTCGCTTTTGTGCGCCTTTGACTCTGAGCTTTGGATGGCCTATTGACATCCGCATCTGTTGAGTGATACTCTGGAATCTGTGGTCCTGTCGCATGCGACATCTGTTTCTGAAGGGATCTCTTCTCTGTTCTTCGAGCATTGACGCTTTCTCCTTTTCCTTAGATGTTTCCTGCACATTGCTTCATGTTATTTCCTGTCTTACAGTTTACGCAAAGGAAAAGAGTAATGATAATAAGATTGACATGAAAGCTTTAAGCTCTTATGAATGCATAATCATGAGACCCATGGCGAATTGACTCTTCGAAAAACACAAAACTGTCCTTCCTGAATACTTTGGCGTACAATCATTAATTTCTTTTAAGGCGCGCGCCCAATTTTGGTTTACAAACAGCTTTCCTTGAATACTGCGTCGAGGAAAATTCGCGATGGGTGATTTCTGTGACTCACATCGCAGCATCGCGGATCGCGTCGTCAAGATGTGTCATCGCAGAAAATCATGATCACGAATTTTCGCAAATCGCATTTATCACAGATCGCAGCATTGCATTTAGTCATTCAATCATTGTGTGCGGCTTACATGATGTTGCGATATGCGACGTCGTATATCGGCCGTCAGAGATTTCTTAAGTTTTTTCATTTAAGAGCGCTTCATAATGAATGTGATGCGATGAATTTCGCGTCGCTTCTTCGCAGTTTATTATGCTCATAAGAAAACGTTTCATTCTCTTCTCGCGATGCGATACAGTTTTAAGGAGTTGAATACAAAAATTTTCATAAAATGTTTGTTTGGATTTTTTATTAAGGGTCCCCATTTGCTTGGCGTTATTGCTAATATCAAACAAAGAGGGGGGTTGTTGGTGGCCACAACAGCTTCATGTAAAGACGATTGGTTGCTTGATTCAGGAGAAAATTTCCATATTAATTTCAAGAGATATTTCCTTAAATAATTAACTAACAATGTTGATGGAGTAGTATACTTTGTAGACAAGTCAAAACTGAAGCCATCAGGGCTTGGCACCATCAGTGTCAAATTCCTTGGACTTCCAAAATTTCTTCTACATGATGTCCCATATCTTCCAGATCTGAGGAGAAACTTGTTTTCATTGGTCAACATCCACCAACAAAAGAACTCCATTCATATATTTGGCGGAAAGGTTGAGGTCACAAAAGCATCAGATCACTCGTTTGTCATAAGGGGGATAGAAGAAGAAATACTTCTGAAGCTGCAAAGAACCTTTGCTCATGCACAAAACTTATCATATAGTTCTCACTATGATGAAGGTACATTCCATCAAGTATTTTATGGCATGCTATATTTAGATACTTAAACTATGACAACCTTCGTTCCTTGAAGAAAAATGGTGTTATTGGTTTGCCTACAATTCCTAGGAATCTTAAGCAATGTGATGCTTGTATCTTAGGAAAGAAAAATAAATTGTCTTTTCATGATTCTCATTCTAGAGCACATAGAGAAATTTAACTCATTCATTCACATTTATGCAGCCCAATTTTTGTTCCTTCTATAAATGGTAATAAATATATGATGACAACACCAAAATGTGTTGGGTTTATTTGTTGAAGAAAAAATTTGAAGCTTTTGAAACATTCAAGAACTTTCATTCATGGATTGAAAATGATGCACAATCTCATATTGGCTATATTCACACTAATAATGGAAAAGAATACACTTCAAATTAATTTGAAAACTATATTTTCCAACAAGCTATAAAACATCAAACAATTGTGCCCTATAATCCCCAACATAACAGAGTAGTTGAAATAATCAACCGGGCAATCTTAAATATGGTACATCCATGATGTTTTCAAGAATGTTAAACTGATGTTTTGGGGTGATGTAGTTATATGTGTTGTGAATATAAAGATTAGGTGTCCATCTAATGCTATAAAAACAAGACTCCCTATGAAATGTGGTAAGGTAACATTTCTTCGTCAAGGCATCTCAGGGTTTTTGGTTCCGCCTATTATGCCTTGTTACCTAAGGAACAAAGAAACAAACTTGGTGCAAGGAGTCAATATCATATCTTCGTTGGGTACTCAAGTACCTCTAAATAATAGCGCCTCTCTAATGAAGTCAATAAGAAGTTCATAATATCTAGAGATGTGATCTTTCTTGAATCTTCAAAGGTTGACAATGTTGTTGAGCAACAACTTGATTGGATAGATTCAGACATGCAAAGTATTTTCAAGAATTTGATAATGAGATTCCACATCTTGAAGCAGGTATTCCTATACTAGATCAATATACATAATCTTATTCTAAAGCACTCTCTCCCCCGCATGAAAATCCAACCACTTATGAAACTTTGAGCGATGTGATTGACAAAATTGGGAGATTAAATCCTGATTCAATCCCAACTCAGTCAACTGAGCAGCCTAGGCCATCTCATAAATGTCCTCCAAAATGGTTGACAAAGACACTTGAAAGTGTTGTTCCTAATGAGGTTGGAAATACATGAACAAGAAGATCAACTAGAAAAAATGGAGGTGATGTAGACAATTATGATTCACATGTTGATATGGATGTTTCTTATGATTGTGAATTGAATTTTCTACATATTTTGAACCAACTTCCTTCAAACAATTTTATTCTCATGATGACTGGAAATAATTGATGCAGA
This sequence comes from Pinus taeda, assembly GCA_000404065.3. Taxonomy (NCBI): domain Eukaryota; kingdom Viridiplantae; phylum Streptophyta; class Pinopsida; order Pinales; family Pinaceae; genus Pinus; species Pinus taeda. Next base: position 6,051 of record APFE031222830.1, read on the forward strand.
AAGAATATGATGCCTTGATAAATAATGGCCCCTGGAATCTGTTTGATCCTCCATTAGGAATCAAGCCAATAGGCTGCAAGTGGATCTTCAAGGAAAAGTGTAAAGGAGATGGCTCACTTGAAAAGCACAAAGCCAGGCTTGAGGGAAAATGTTTTGCACAAAAGGAAGGGGTCGATTATGAGGGGACGTTTTTCCCCACAAAAAATGGGATACCATCTAGACACTCATTGTCTTGGAAGCACATAATGGTTGGAAAGTCCATCAAATGGATGTAAAAACTTCTTTCTTGAATGAAGATATGAAAGAGAATGTTTTTATATTCCAACTAGAAAGATTTATTGTGAAGGGTCAGGAACATAAAATACGCATGCTTGAAAAATACTTGTATGGCCTTAAGAAATTCCCGCAAGCTTGGTACGAGAAGTTAACTGAGCATATTCTGAAACTCAAATTCAAGCATTATGATCTTGATGATGCAACTTTGTTTGTAAAGAAATTTGGAAAAATAGTTGTATATCTTGTGGTGTATGTAGATGATCTTCTGATGACAGGGAACAATGAGAGCTACATTCCATCCATAAAGAAGGAATTGAGGAAAGGTTTTGAAATGAAATATCTGGTCTATTTTCTCTACTATCTTGATATTGAAGTAACTCAACATTTGAAGTTAATATTCCTATCTCAGAAGAAGTACATTAGAGATTCGTTGAACAGTTTTGGCATGACTGAGTGAAATCCTTTGAATACTCCAATGGAACATAACTTAAAGTTCACATCCACTGAAGAAAAAGAATTTGAGGATGTAACGAAGTATAGAGAACTCATAAGAAGTCTCAACTACTTGACTACTACCATACCAAACATTTAATTGTCTTTTGGAATTCTCTCGAGGTTTATGCAAAAGCCTTGTGAGGGTCATTGGTCTACGACAAAAAGAGTTCTAAAGTACTTGAAGGGAACTCAAGACTTTGGACTTAAGTATACATAGGTGGGTGAGTTCATCTTGATTGCATACTACTTCAGGCTATGGTATGAGTCTTAGATTGAGATTTATCTCCTAGAAACCACACAAACAATCAGTTCCAACAAATTCCACAACTTAGGTAGAATATGTGGTAGTAGCTAAAGCAACAAAGGAAAATGTGTGGCTCAGGAAGACTATGGAAGATTTGCAGTAGAAACAAGTGCATTCAACTCCTCTCTTGATTGAAAACAATTATGCAAAAAGGTTGGCAAAGAACCCAAATTTCCATTATTGAATGAGGAAAATAAATACAAAATACCATCTGATTCCACATCATGTTGAGCCTAAGACAATCCACCTAAGTCATTGTTCCACAAATGAGAAGATCACAAACATCTTCACTAAAGCATTTGGAAGAGAAAAGTTTGAAATATTCAGAATGGCGCTTGGACTCACCAACATCCCTTAAAATTAAGGGGCGGAACGTTGACACCTAATCTTTGGGATTAGGTAAATACTTGTAAATATTGTAAATAGGAAAATAAAGAGAATTGGAAGACGAAGAGACATTGGTATCCATGTATATATTCATGTTCCATCTGAATGCAAAGCACAATTCAATTCATGGAGTTACCTCTTGGCTTGATAACCAATAATGAACCCATTTGATTTGAGGAGATAGTCAATTCAAAAGAGGGCAAACCATAGTTTAAATCCATGAGGGAAGAAAGTGTATTGGTTGGAGGTGGGTGTTCAAGAAAAATATGAACACGGTAGGTCATATCAAGAAGTACAAGCCTCAAGCAATGATGAAAAGTTATTACCATATCAAGGGAGTTCATTTTGATGGGATACTTTCCCCCATTGTAAAATTAACTTCCATTAGAGTATTAATAGATCTAGCAACAAAAATTGATCTATATATAGAGAAAATGGATGCAAAGAAAAAATATGTGTACTCTGACTTGGAAAAATGAATCTACATGCAACAACCTAAATGCTTTGTATTAAAGGGTAAGGAGAAGCTGATAAACAAGTTGAGGAAGTCCCTTATGGCCTAGAGAAGTCACCCAATATGTGGTTCTAGAAGTTTGACACATACATCCAACGATTATGATTTGTGAGAAGCCAAGATGATCATTATGTAAACAAAATGGGTGTAATCATAGAGGTGAAGATGTAGTTATCCTCAAAATTCAGCATGAAATATTTTGGAGTTGCACATTTCATTCTCAGAATGCATGTCAAGAGAGGCCATGCAATTAGAAAACTCTAGATAAATTAGATAAGTGTGATGAAAAACTTCTAAATCATTTCAACATATAGGATCGTTATCAATAAAGGTACAAGTTCTTGTTGGGGGAAGACCAATTGTTGAACAATATATAAAGACATAGGAAGAAAGAAAGGATGTGTCCTATCTTCCATATGTAAGTGTTGTAGATAATTTGATGTATGCAATTTTCTGCAACCAACTATATATTTCTCATGAATTGGGATTATTTAGTAGATACATAGCAACACTTGGAAACAAGCACTAGTCTACTATAAAAAAAGTATTAAGTATATTCATGGCATGAGTAATCATGTCATATACTAACATGAAGGACAGAGGAAACTCTAGAAGAATTTTTTACATTGACTAGGTTGGTGATTTGGACAAAAGAATGTCAACTAGTGGATATATGTTCAAGTCTTTTGGTGAAGCTATTAGTTGGACCATTTCATTAGAGACGTGGTGGTAAGATAGAAGGTGATGCTAGTAAAAATAAACATGATGAAGAATATTGTAGAATTTTAAAAAGGTCAATGAATGTTGGAAAACATCCTTAGCACATAGAGGAATTGAGCCTAAGATCCCTATTTCAGTAAAAGCATGCTATTAACAACTTATGAAAACAATAAAATGAGTGGGATGATGTTGGGGTGTTTTTCTCTTTACAAGTAATCATAGTTGTCTAGATTTGAGTTAGTCAATGGTCTAGTTAGGAAATATGTCTACTAACAGACCTTAACAAGTCAAGCCAATACATTCCACTAAGTATAGAAAGTCAATGATCAAGTCAAAAGAGTAGTTACCTTATTTTAAGGTTAAGGGTTATCGAGAAACATAAAGAAGTTGATAATCAACTTGAATAGTTAATGGGATCACAGTCAAGTGTATGTGCATAGTTGACTTAGATTGGTGGTTAAAAGGAAACCGTTTATAGTCTAAACTGGTAAAAAAATAGTTATGAAGCTTGAGATTCCTAGGATCTTATCAAAAGATATTTAGTCACCTAGATATATTGATTCAATATGCCTCAAATAAGGGTTATATATGCCTATGAATAGAGCATGATGTAAGGCTAATGAGAGATATCAAGAGATGATGTATAGTTAATGCATTGGTCTTAGGTGTGGACCAAGGTAAACATTCTTGGTGGATTAGCTATAATATTTGATTGAGAATAAAAGAGTGATGGATCTCAAAGGTTAGTTTTTTTCTTGGTTAATGGTTTCTAGTGTAAAAGATATATGTGTTACGCAATTATTTATCGTGTGCCATTGTTTATTTTTTGATCTTTAATTTATCTCATTACCTTTCAAGGTTTATGTTAACTAATCTTCTAGTATGGTTTCTATGTATAGTTAACTCTATATTTCAAAATTTTGTATTTCAGGAGTAAATTAGGTGCATTAGGCCAAAAATAGTCAAGTTATCCCTTGATGTCATGTCTCGTATATAGTGAGTTCACTATGAACGTTTTCCTTTTAAATATGGATGTTTTCATGAATATGGGAGTTTTGTTAAAAATTACCACAATAAATGTCAAAAAAATTATGACGCTAAGGAGTAGTAGGAAGGATGGTAATAGATTAAAGGGAAGGCATCAAGCAACACAGGACCTTATCAACCCTTGGACCAGGTAGTAGAAAATAACCTTGAAGGTTATCCATTGAAGAACTAAGAAGTGATATTATCTTTATCAATATCCCTCCTCAATTTGCTTTTATCTCCTAGGGGATGACCCAATAACATAACTTCAAGAGGACAACCCTTCTAGGAAAGTACAACAAGAACCTATAAATAGCAAATACCACCTTCCTTATTGGAAACACAGATACAAGTCCTAATTTCCAATGAAAACCCATAGTGAGAAGATCCCTATGATTTCCTATGGCAAAAAATTACTAATACATTATTGATACTCCAATAGAGGCAAGGAAAATTATGAAGAGAATTAGGACATAGAAATTGTTAGAAGAAGGAGAAATATCAAAGGAAAATATACCAAGAAAATGTAGGTAAGAGAAGAAATAAAGACAGTAGATAAGGGACAAGCAACATGGATAAATCCATAAGAACACAATAAATGCTTTACTCAGCATGGGCACCAAAACTAGGAAAGGCCTTGAAGAAAACACACCTATTAACACCCTGGGCGGTGAACCTCCCCACTTGTCACTATAAATGAAAATCCTCTCTTAGAATTGTGTAGGCATGGGAAGCAAAATAGAGGAAGAAGATATGAGGGATATTATAAAAACATAGAAACCCTTTGCAATTTATATTGAAGACGCAAAATTAAGTGAAGGTAACATCTTAGCTCTTGGGGAAAAAATTGGAAAAATATTGCTAGTACCTCTATTGGTTTGAGGGGTGCATTAAGAGGAATTCTCACCTTGAGGGACCTTTTAAAAGTTGAGAATTTATTCTCCTTCTGCTTAGATAATTGGATTTTAACTAGATTTAGGCATCTAGAATCAGGGCATGTTTTCTAGCTAATTAATATTCATTTTCCATTCAAATAGAAAGATAATATTGGCTGATGGGATTCTTTGTAGAAAATCAATGAAAATTATGAGTTATAATATTGTATAATATGTGGTATCATTAACACAATCACAATAAGTTCTCAAAAGAAAGGAGGTAGTATAATTAGGGATCCAACAGAGTAAAAAATGGAAAATATCATTGGTGAATGTGATTTAATTGACATTAAATTATCTAACGGAAAATATTCTTGGAATAATAAAAGGATGGTACCATAACACATTGTTATCGGGTTAGATCAGTTCTGAATCCACAATAACATAGTTTTCATGAATACTTAGTCCATGCAAAGATAATCTCATCAATATTCTATGACCATAAGCCTATTGCAATCCCCTTTAATGATCTAGAAAACTATGGGCCACTACATTTTACATTTAATACGTTGTAGATTCATAATGTCGGAGTCTTCAAAATTGTCAATGAGATATGGCATCTTACAATTGATTTTCATCCATTTTTATATGGGAATTGAAGCTTATATTAGCTAAATCAACTAAAATATCCTAGGAAAAAAAATTTGCTTTTCATCCTTTCCAAAAGCATTTATATTTCCGATACTTGGGGGTTTTAAAAGTAGATTGAAAAGGAAGAAGTCAAAGGAAGTCTCATTCTAAAAGAAAGAGAAATCAATAAAAATTTTCATTTAGAAATTTGGAACCAGGAGGAGGAATGGTAACTATGATTTGAAATTTTACGGTTTAGATCAAAAGATAGAAACAACTCTTTCTTCCATAAACAAACTACAACAACATGGAAGCATAATAATGTTAAAAGATTCTATTTAAATAGTGGTAAAAATTTGGAAATTTGTGCACAAATAATTGAGGAGACAAAAAATTACTTTGAGGCACTATAGATTGAAAAAACTTAGGGAAGCATACCTATGTCCCTCCAAATTTCTACAACTTTTTTATTGAAACTTTTATGTAAGCAATTTATTTGGAGTTTGGTTTTGGCCACTCAATAAAGTAAGTAATAAACAATTATATTGAAAAAAAGAAAACAAAAAAATAAAAAAATGAAATGCAAATAATTTTCTCCGCAACTTAGCCTAAAGTTCAACATTTTCCTACCATTCAATTAAATATATAATTTAATAATAATTCTATGTTAATCATATAAATTTTAAGTCCAATATTTTCTTACCATTGAATTTCATATATAATTTGATTATAATTTTATCTTCATCATCTAAATAGTATTTGTTTTAATTAATTGAAAACTTAAACAAGCATGGCTGTGGGGCAGCTAGTCCCTGCCAATGCAAATTGCAGAACAGTTTCAGCGGACAACGCTAGTTCCAGATTCTTTCTGAGACTGCTTTGCGTTGCCAGGAAATAAAACAGAGGGCAGGGCAATTGGCTATGCCATAGGCGTTTGAAACAAAAATTAGTTGAAGAGAATTATGTTCTTCTATCCAATGCTCTCCCTGCTTTTGATGGTCGAAAGAGCTTACACAGTGCTGCTGAATTTCGGAAGGAGAAAATGGAATTTGTTGTTTCTTTACCTATAAAATCTGCCAAAAGCATTTTGGCCCTTAATGCTGGAGCACATCAATTACCTAGTTCTGATTGTCAAGGAGGAGCCAGTAGCAGAGATGAGAAACTGTTCAAGGTAAGCCTTAAGATTGCTTCAAAGCTTGATGGGAAGGACTTAGAAGAGTTTCTGAAGAACAAAAAGTATGACGTCGTTCTTTTCTCTGTTACTGCATTTCATGAAAGCATTGGTATAATTCCATACCTCCAGAAGAGATGTGAATTTCTGCACGATCTTCAATTTAGGAAGTCAAGGGTGTTGTCTGCTGAAGAGAAGAAGGAAGTAGAAAAAACTCTGAAGAACATAAATGTCTTTGTTTGCCATAGAGCCACTGATCAGAGGTAGAGAGTCCAAAGCTTGACCGATGAAGTCACAAATGCTCTTACGTTCAAGGACCGGGATGAAAAGGATATCAAAGTCATCGACTACTTTAAGGAGCATTATAGTCATAATATTGAATACATAAACTTGCCCTGCTTGCAACTAGGCAGAAGCAAACCTTGCTACCTTCCGATGGAGCTCTGCGTAGTTTGTGAAGGTCAAAAATTCCTTGCAAAGCTCTCAGATGATCAAACTGCTAAGATTTTAAGAATGGGTTGCCAAAAGCCCCGTGAAAGGAGAGCTATGATCAAGGGAGTTTAGTGGAGACTTGAGGGCAGTGGGCTCCTATGGTATACTGTTAATAACTGCTCAACTTTGACTGATTTGAATATCGATTACTTAGATTTATTGTGTATGTTCGAAAAAATATAAAGGGTGAATTTAGAATTTATGGATTGAAAATAAACGAGTAATAGCCGCCATAATCCTTATCGAACTTGCGTAATGACATTTAAAAGTCCCTGGTCCCAGTGGATAAAGGCTAAAATTATCACTACAGAGTCAAGGTCAGTCAAGATGCCCAGTGGAGACTTGAGGGCAGTGGGCTCCTATGGTCTACTGTTAATAACTGCTCAACTTTAACTGATTTGGATATCGATTACTTAGATTTATTGTGTATGTCCGAAAAAATATAAAGGGTGAATTTAGAATTTAAGGATTGAAAATAAACGAGTAATAGCCACCATAATCCTTATCAAACTTGCGTAATGACATTTAAAAGTCCCTGGTCCCAGTGGATAAAGGCTAAAATTATTGAAGCGTGTCTTTTATGAATGATTTCGACATCATTTAAAAAAGCAAAGCATGAAACTTATATACGATAAGACCACGTTCCAACGAAACTAATTTATGATAAATGATAAACAGATTAATATAAATTTATAAGAGTTAAGAGGCACTTAGAAGCACCCGAATGGTTGTTGACTAAACACAAAATAAAATAAAATAAACATACGCAACTCGGTGTGTTCTTTAGCAAATAAAATACAGTTCGTGGCGGTCATTCAAACAAACCACCTGCATGCATTACACGTGCCCATCCGGAAATTGAGGCCCATCTGGTATGGACCCATTCAATTCCTTTGGAAAATAGGGGAAAATGCAAAAAGATGGACTTACCCAGCTATATGCAAATATATTCCATCACACATGTGGATTGTTTGAAGTTCTTTGAACCCTAAAATCAGAACAATGAGCGTGATAAAAACTGTCTCTCATCCAGTTTGTAGAATATTTGATTGCCTAATTAAGAGCATAGCAGCAGGAGGAACAAGTGATTACTAGCAAACCCCGCTTCTGGCTTTACTGTTGTGGTTCCTGTCACCTGTTCAAACAAATTGAAGTAATTAGTAGATTATAGATTAGTAACAGCTTTATTTTCAGACAAAGGATACTTTAAATAATGTTCTAAGAAGAGAGCCGAGAGATGATGAAATAGCAAAAGCACTGAATGTGCCTTCACGCACTTTCAAGAGACAAATGGAAGCAGGGTAGGCTGCAAGAAATAAGATGATGCAGGTAGGATATTTGAGCTTCAGTTCTGTGGTTTGAGTCCGAATTTCAAGTAAATATTTTATTTCACTGATTCTGACTATTTTCCTTGCAGCATAACCTAAGATTGGTACTCTTTGACGTCTACAAACACAATCTTGAAGAGACTGGTTTAGGGTTCCATGATGCATGCCAAGAAGGGTCAAAGGGCCTGTTGATTACAGTGGACAGATTTGAACCAAAGAAAGGTTTTAGGCTGTCAACTTATGCACTGCATTGGATTCGCTATTCCATTTTTCGAGCTATCACACTTTCCAACCTCAGGCACACCCCTTTCAGTGTTGCAGCGGTATGCTTATGCTCACTTGAATCTAAAATTTATTAGTTAAACTATACTAGTCAGCAGTTAAAAAATTGCAGAACAGCATCTCAAAGTGAAAAAGTTTTTATCGTTTTCATTTGAATCTAGAGAAGAAGATAAAAATTATGAATCAAATTGTAGTTGGTAGTTGCATATTTTTGGTTTACAAATAACATTTCAGAGCCGCTTAGTACATAGACCATAGGGCTTTTCTAGGCTAAGTAACCTTTCAGGACTGAGGACCTTACCTGAGTAGAGCTAGCTCAATAATACAGCTTAGAACCGACGACTGTGTATAATATGTAGAAGAAGATTTCTGAAAGTAGAAGATAGCTAGTTACTTTTAAACATAAACTGATCACATCAAATACCATGTCTGGTCTAAGGAATAGATAGATTTACACCTCTATAAGCTAATTGTTACCCCGATCATCAACTTAGACTTCTGCATGAGAAGAGATGATAAATAGGTAAATTTGTTTGCAGGTCGATGACGTTCCAGTAGCAGCAGATTCCTCTCTTTTAACAATTCCAACCAGGCAAGCATGGAATGCTTTTTGCACATCGAGCATATTCAGATACCAGGTAACTTCGTCTTGCACGCAAACGTCTGGCTTTACTGTTGTGGTTCCTATCACCTGTTCAAACAAATTGAAATAATTAGTAGATTATAGACACTTTTCCACATAAATCTCTAAGGAATAGATAGATTTACAGCTCTATAAGCTAATTGTTACCCCGATCATCAACTTAGACTTCTGCATGAGAAGAGATGATAAACAGGTAAATTTGTTTACAGGTAAACTTAGACTTCTGCATGAGAAGAGATGATAAACAGGTAAATTTGTTTACAGGTAAACTTAGACTTCTGCATGAGAAGAGATGATAAACAGGTAAATTTGTTTGCAGGTCGATGACGTTCCAGTAGCAGTAGTTTCCTCTACTTCAGCTTTTGCATAGAGCCTCGCGGTTATGGCTCATAATGGCGATGGACGAAGGGGACGAAGGGGCAGCTGAGGGTGGAGGCGTTTTAAGGGAGGCTAAGTAAAGTCTTGCTTCCATGCAAATTGACACGGCATTGCAACGATGGTTTGACACGCCAACGATGGTTTCGACACGGCAACGTTTAATAAACCTAACCTACGCCATACCCCCATTTCTCCGTAATGTTAGTTCCCGGTAATTAACATTAAATGTTAGCGAACTAATGCTATCCTAAAGATAGCATTTAGGCAGGCGATGCTGTTCTAATTAACTAACTGCTTTTCGAACATTTTCCTAAGTTTTCAGATCATATACCTCGTACTGAGGCCAAATAAGACGAACGTTGTTGTGATTGGTTACACGCATCGGCAAACATATTTTATGGCATGGATTAATGGAAAATATCGCCAAACTTTGGTTTAAGGGAAAATGAATTTATCGATTCCTGTGTCAGACTAATGCAA
>APFE031222830.1:36476-77046 GCA_000404065.3 Pinus taeda
CTTCAACCTGTGAAAAGCCCTTAGCAACAAGACGAGCTTAATGTTTATCAACTTTCCCATCTGGTCCATACTTGGTTCTGTAAACCCATTTACATCTAACAAGTTTGCGTCCCTTTGGTAGAGGAACAAGATCCCATGTATCATTTGCCAACAATGAATCATATTCTTCATTCATAGCTACTTCCCAATGTGGATGGCCTGAAGCTTCTGCAAAAGTGTCAGGATCATGATTTACTGGAGCTTGAGCCAGTAAAGAAGAGGCTCTTTCAAACTGAGAACGTGTACGTCGCTGATCTGTAGGATCACCGGCAAGATCACCTGCTGCATCCCGAGTAGCACGGACCCATCTTGGAAGTTGAGGATCCTGAGAAGGTGGGGGAGGATTGTCATCCTCACTTTCATCATCTGAAGAAGAAATGTTTTCAAAAGTAGAAGAGATAGGAAGAGGTGGCACATCCGCCGGACTAGGCTCGCAGGCCGATTTATTTTCATCAAATTTTACATCTCTTCTAATGATAACATTTTTGGACTTAAATGGAATAAGTCTATAACCTTTTACATCTTCAGAATATCCAACAAAAGTACATTTCTCACTCTTAGGTTCTAAAGCTTTATGCTTTTCATCTGGAATATGGGCCCATGCTTCACTTCCAAAAATACGAAAGTGACTTACATCTGGTTTAATGGAACTCCAAGCTTCTTCTGGAGTGATATTCTTTAGAACCTTAGTAGGAGTGCGATTTATTATATAATTTGCACAATTAATTGCTTCGGCCCAAAAACTAAGACTGAGTCCTTTAGATTGCAGCATACAATTAGCCATTTCCTTTAAGGTGCGATTTTTCCTTTCAGCTACACCATTTTGTTGTGGAGTGTATGGAACAGTATGTTGCATTTGAATTCCATTTTCGGTGCAAAAGTTGATGAATGTGTTTTTAACATATTCTCCACCATTATCAGTTCTTAGCTTAAGAATTTGATGTCCAGATTGTTTTTCAACAAAGGCTTTGAAGGCCAAAAATGTGTTAAATACTTCGCTCTTGAGTTTTAAGAAGTATACCCAAGTGCGTCTGGAGAAATCATCAATGAAAGTTAAGAAATACTTGCAGCCAGAGAATGAAGCAACAGGAAGTGGACCACATAAATCATTGTGCACAAGCTGTAAAGGGGCTGAGGCATGCCAAGAGGCACGTTTTTTCAAAACTGTCCCGATAATGTTTTCCGAGTACACATCCGGAACAAACACCATCTCTGCAAGATACCATAGGAAGACCTATCACCATATTTTCTTTACATAGATTGAAGAGAGCGATAGTTTAAGTGACCAAATCGCTCATGCCAAAGTTGCTCACTTCATCATTATGAGCAACAAATACTGAGGGAAGATTTGATGACCCAAAGTTGTGAAACTTATACAACCTTGTAGAATCATCAGCAATGCAAGTAGCTAAAATCTGTCTAGGATCCTTTAGGTCCTTAATTACAACATCGTGAGGTGAAAATTCACGATTTTACCTTCACCTGAATGAGTTATCTGATATACAGATAGAAGGTTGCAGGATAAGGTTGGAACACATAATACATCATTAAATTGACCATTGTCTATATGAATAGTTCCAGTCCCTACAACACTAAGTGATCTATCATCACCAGCATATATATTTTTGGTGTTACAATCATTTAAAGAAGAAAACATGGCTTTGATTTTGGCCATGTGATAAGAAGCTCCAGGATCAATGAGCCACTCATGAGAATGAGAGGAAGAAGATACATTTAGTGCATAGCCAGATCGAGATGCTTGACAACCACATGCAGAAAGTGCCATTCCTAAAGATGAATTTGAAGAGTGGTCCAAATGGATGTTATGCTTCTTCATTGCTGCTTCCAAGGCTTCCATCTTCTTAAAGCATTTAGATTCTAAGTGGCCATCTCGATTACAAAAGTGGCAATGTCTATCAGTCTTTTTCCCTTTGTTTTTATTTGCCTTATCATTCTGGTGAAATGATTTTTCATTTTGAGGCTGAAATTGCTTAGGACCCTTGTTTGGTTTAGGATCATTCCTTTTAGGATACGACTTCTTAGGATTCTTTGAATTTGGTTGTTGTTGGGCAGTTAACGCTTTCTTAGAAGAGTTTCCAAGATTAAGAAGACCAAGGTGTAAGAGTTTTTCTTGTTCTCTTATTAAAGAATCACAAAAAGAATCAAAGGAAGGGGACTTGTAGGTTTGTCCTTGAGAATGAAGGCTTCTCTTGTAGAATGGAAGGTGGAAACAAACACAGAGTAGGCTGGTCCCAACTTAGTAAGAATGGAATAGATAAGGTTACCATCTTCTTTCTTAACCTTAACACCTTCCAAGAGAAGTCTAAGGGTCTTGAACTTGGACAAAAAATCTTTAATGCAAGAAAAATTATTGGGGTCCAATGTAAGCAACTCATTTTCAAGTTGATGGGCTCTAAGTTCATTTATGACTCCAAAAACTTTAGTAATCTGCTTCATTGCTTCATCTGAAGTATCAAGTTCTGCAATATGGAATCTAAGATCTCGAGAAATGAACATCCCTATCAACCCACGTGCTTGATCTTGCCTATTTTCTCATTTAGCTGCCTTATCTTCATCTTTTGGTTTGGTTTCTTGGCTTGAGGCTATTCTGTAAAGACCTTTACTTCTAATTAAATCCACAATGTAGGACCACCATTGGAAGTAGTTGGTTATGTCAAGAATAACTTGGCATGGACTTTCCATTTTAATAGAAAATAAAGCTATATATGCTGAAACTAAGCATTCCAATGGAAATATCTTGAAAAATTAGGCTGGTTAAAAAACATTGGCTCTGAAAACAGCTTCCGGATGAAGAAGTTATTGCTTTTTGAAGAAACGTTGATGAAGGCGCCGACGAAGTGCAAGAATGTGCGGAAATAAAAAAAAAAAGCCCCCTTTCCAACAAAAAGGAGACTTGAACTGAAGACCTCTACTCTCATAAATTAGCTTTGAACCAAGTGAGCTACACTAAAAGTTTGAGAGAGAGAGAGATAGGGGGGCGAGCTTTGCTTTTTTTTGGTCATTGAAGCTTTGGGTTGTGTGCTTGCTTGAGAAAGCTCTTTTTCCCTACAAAACAAAAAACACAAAACCCAACACGGACATACAAAAAAAACAAGCCCTTGTGGCTTGAAGTTAGCTTTACCCAGAAACTAAATATTTTCCTCAATGTTTTTGATTTTCCGAGATCACACTAAGGCACAACGGAAAAGAGCATACGCATGAGAAAAATCCTTCCTCTCTATTTCTGATTTGCCCAGATCGTACAGAGTCGGAGGGAAAAGAGCATACGCAAAAATGAAAAGTATAGATCCAGTAATAAAAGGAAGCTAAATAAACCGAAATAATAAACAGAGAGAAGAAATAACTAGAAACTGCAAATAAACATTGTATACCTCCAGATCTTAAAAATGACGTAGCTAGGGCTACCAGAAACCTTTTCGCGTGAAACGAAAGGGGTTCCTCATCGGAATAGATGCTCCTAACACAACAGAGTAGTCCTCTCGGCCCGAAAATATTCAGAAACAACAGATCTAGGAAACGCCAATCAGATGCAGTTCTACCGGCTTCAGATTTGGATCACCAACGGATGCAGCCCTCAAATAACTCTGATACCATGTAGGAATTTACAGGGTAAGTTCCTCAGACATAACACCAAATGACACCGCTCACAAATAGATCACAGACCAATACACCAGTATTTTTGACGTGGTTAAAACCCTCAAAGAGGGAAACGGTCCATGGCCTGAGCCAACGCGGCCACTTCAGGCAATTTATTAATAAAAGAATGAAATTTTACATTAGCTTCTCTCATGAACAATTAACCTACAAATGACCCTCCATGCTCTTTAAATAGAGATCATGGACCGATCAGGTGTTAAGCCACAGATCAAGTGTCGATAATACCGAGGAGAGAATGAACCATCGGGTCACTACATATCGTGACTGTCAGATTGTAAGTTACAAAAGTACATAGTAAAGAAACACACTTTACCTAACTCTATACTATACCAAGTTATACTTAACTATTTCCTATGTGTCGGAATATCCTAACATATTTTTTTCGAGCTTGAGGAGGATAACATATGCTTTTTCTATAATTTTCCCTTCGGGCAAACCTGTCGCTATGTTTTAATGAGTCTAGTGACAGTGAAACTTGGTCTTGTCTAGAATGGACAAGTTTGTCGCTATTGTTTTAACAAGTTTAATGACAAGGATAATTCAGTCCTTTTCATGTTTAGAGAGTTTGAAAAAGGATGAAAAGAAAACTCCATAAGTTCTTTTTCGTAAAATAATCCCTTAAGTCTGAAAAGGGATAAAATAATACAAAAGGGATGACTTTTCCAATCACTTTAACGAGCCGAAAAAGACAAGCACTCGACTTTTTCGTAAGATAATCCCTTGGGTCCGAAAAGGTATAAAATCATACAGGAGGTATGACATTTCCAATCACTTTAATGAGCTTGAAAGGCCAGCACTAAACAATCCTTTCATATTTAATGAGTTTGAAAAGGGTTTAAAGGAGACTCAATTTTTTAGGAATGAGTGGTGTCTAGGGTAGCAACTCATTCTGGTGAATTTTGGAACTTCTCAAAACATGTTAATTTCTGTGAAGAGGGTGGCTAATAAGACCACTCATCGCAACTGTTCCTCTGAAGGGGTAAAACAACCAAGTGAAAGCGTACGATCGGGCAAAGGGATGGTGGTGATGGGATATACACAACCAAGGTTCAAAAGGCTGGTAGAATAGCAATCACAGAGGTTAATTTTTTAAGGTGGGTTCATTTTTTGATAAGCTTGAACCATGGGGGTATGCTTGGATTTAGTTTCATTTTTACACAAGCTAGAAATGAAAAACTATGCTTGAAGTTAGTTTCATTTTTACACAAGTTCAAAATGACAAAACTATGATTGAATTCAGTTTCATTTTTACACAAGCTCGAAACAAAAAACTATCCCTGAATTCAGTTTCATTTTTACACAAGCTTGAAATGAAAAACTATGCTTGAATTGGTTTGCATGCCCCCAACATGATTAAAGGGAGAGTCCCTTGTAACTAGATGGAAGTCACCATGGTTAGGCAAGACAGTTATCCAACACCTCTTTGGCTTCGTTCAGAATAGACGAAGTTGAATGGTGTGACAGACCAATCACATAAACTATAGGGAAACTTAAATTTACAACTAGGTGCATGCCCCCCAACCTTCATTACATTCACCTAAGTAGACTACTCATGGCTATTAGGTCAGTGAAATGAAGGTTCTTTTATGAGATCAAGTGAAAGACTCTACTAGGATTTTACGAGATCTAATAAGAGACTTGACTTGGAACTTTTCTCCAGGGGTCCTTGTTTCATTTTTTAATGAGCTTGACACAAGATAAGGAATTATCCTCGCATTCCTTGTTTCATTTTTTAACGAGCTTGACACAAGACAAGGAACCATGCTTATTGGCCTGTTTCATTTTTTTTACGAGGTTGACACAAGACAACGAACTTTCCTCGAACTCCTTTGGTTTCATTTTTTAATGAGGTTGAAACAAGACAACGAACTATCCTCTGGCTCCTTGTTCATAACTCATAAGTGGTCATGAAGGAGAGATTTGGTTCCAATGGCCCCAGTACATAATGTACAATGTCACTAAATTGATCGTCAGTCGATGTAGGTATGGAGCAGGTTTCCACATAAATAACCCTTGGCGAGGATGATACTATTGGTACATAAGGACCATTAAGGGAATATGGTTGACTGGGATCCATATTTGGACCAGGAAATGAAAGATGGTCAATGGTGACAATCTTGCCTTCATGCGGGAAACAAATCACTCGAAAGAGTGTTGAAACAATAGCTCCCATGTGATAAACATAGTGACACCCAAGAAGTAAATTGTAATATAAAGGTCCTGGGACTACCATCATGTTCAGATAAATGGGTTTTCCTCCCAAAGTGATAGGTAACTGAGGAAGGATCCCTAACGGTCAACTGGTTCCTTTTTTCAAGCCCAAGAAATTCTGTGTAACGGGCACAGGTGGTGGTGAACCAAGCACTTGCCAAGCAGTTGTGGAAACGATACTCACTAATGCACCTTCATCTATAATAGTGCGAGGTATAATGATATTACAAACTTGTACTATGATTTGTAAAGGAACATAAGAAGGAAGGCGGAATCCTACCAGTTGATTCCAATCAAAGGAAGTAACTAGACTACTTGGAGGGGGTACCATAGAAATGGGAGGATTAACCCCTTGAGTTACTAGAATTGGATGATTTTCCTCTTGTCTTGATGGAAAAGGTGGATTGCCCCCAAGCTCATTTGGATCTAAAGAAACAAAAAGAACTTGAGTGGTATCATTTTCACTCTCTTCGGGAAATGTACGATTAGCTGAAGGTGAAATTGGGTCAACTACTACCTCAACCTGTTTATTTTGGTCGGGTATAGACTCATAGGATTCACTCTCAGAGAGAGTGGTTTCAACTGATGGTTGATTTAATTCAGTCGGTTCATCACCTAGTGAAGGATTCAAGGAAAGTTTCCAGTAACCAGATGGAATTTGTTGTAGTGAGACAGGATGGTTATCCAACACTCTTTTGGCTTCATCCAAAAAAGGACAACAGTGAAGGGAATGATTACCTTCACATAACCTACATGGAATTTTGACCTTTCCCTTCTATCTATGAACTTAACTGTCACTAGTTGATGGCGTGTTACCAACATGATCTCCAGAAGTTGATGACACGGGATGGTGTGAACGGGGAGACCATTCTTTCAAGATCTGAGGAAAGCAAGGAAAATCTCGATGAAAATGGTCTCTCGTACAAATTATGCATGGAAATTTGGGTTTGGGAAGTTTAATGTGTGGATTTTCGCCAGATGATGCCTTCAAAGCAATGGTTGCTTAGTTGCCCCCTTGTTGAATTGGCTTCTTCTTCTTCTCCTTCCCTTTCTTCTTCTTCTCAGCCATCTGGTTACTAGTATCACTACTTTCACCAAGTGAAGAGGAAGAACGGGAGGGAGAAAAAAAGGAGGAAGAAGGCGAACGGCCAACTTCAGGATCAACTGGGGGTGTACTCGATTGTGGGGAAATCATGGAATTTTGAACCAAAGAGGTTGAAAACAACCATATTGGCCGGCCAATGGTAATTCCTGGAAGGGACAACGTGGCCATATAAGGAGCACCAATATTCCCCCAAGAAGGAAAAGGACAAGGATTCCCCTCAAAAGGGATTCCTTGATCAGTGGACTCTGGATTCGTTGCCATATGTCTCAACCTAAGACCAACTAAGGATGTTATTCACAGTTATTTAATTTTAATGATGCTTCGACACAACTTTACTTTTTAAGTTTTTAAGAGTTGAGAAAAAGCTAGAGATGATTCTAGTCTCCTTCATTTTTAATGAGCCTAAAAGGACAAGTGCTCAGATGGACTTTTTATTTTAAAGATTTGAAAAGGAACGAAAGTGACTACTCTAGGAAATATAGACAGAGGGATTACCAAACCAATAAAAAAACTGTAATATACACATTGGTGATAAATTAAAGAGAAATTACCAAGGACTTATGTATGGTAGTCAATCTTCCCAAATGTTGTGTTGAGTGCATTGTGATCAATAAGGCGGCGGACTTGGCTTCCTATGGATAAAGAATTTAAGCCTATTGTGGTCTCCCAATATTTACACGATGGTACAGGGAGCACAAGTCCGTGCTAGCACTTGTCGTATCAAGGAGGAGGAATCCCCCAACCTGCAATGAAAATGATAGCCACTAGTTTTAACGACGCCGGAACACATCTCTAGCCTAAACCTCTAGATATGTTGCGTTAATTTTAAAAGCACTGTTAGGTTCATTGAAATTTATTTTAAAGTTGATCTTGCTTAGATTTTTCCCTTCAATGGTTCACCACATGATGATGATTTAAAATTCCTAATATGCAATCTACAATGATAAACAATCTTTGTTTATTTTGAGCAATGAAAATCCTAGCTACTAGGGAATGAAGATTACAATTATTTCAAACAAAGAGCGAAGAGCACACACTAGTGCATTTTCCTAAATCATTTTTTCACACACAAACTAAAAAATGATAAATGCAAATGCATTTATTTGTTTTTGTTCTCCTTAATGTGAAAAATGCTAAAAAGGAAAACTAAATGCAGCAAAGATCTGAAATATTTTACGCAAAGTGAAATTTTCGGCAATTTCTTCTTTAAAAGAGACAGGAAGACTTCATGACACTTTTCAATTTTGAATAAAATTTCTTTCAACACTTCGAATAAAAAACAAATCAAACCAAATACATGAAGAAAATTTCAATCGATTATCAAAGGAAGGAAGAATTCACGACACTTCTCTTTTCGACACAAAACGACAATTACGACACTTTTTGTACCAAAGTGACAGATTGATTTAAACAAATTTTCGACAAGGGTTTTTAAATGATGAAGAAATACACAAAAAACATCTAATAATCCTAATCTAATGGAGGCTAATCTATTTGATGCAAGTAGGCTTCAGTAACGAGGCACTATTCATAAGCACCAAAACAACTAAACAAAACTGAAAACAAGGTCAAAAACCCCCAATTTATAGAATGGAAAAAGGGTTGAGTTAGTCATCACACCTGGGCTTCATAGAAATAGGGATTCATTGCACTTACTACACTCAGGAGGTGTGATGCATACTGGGTTACAGTGGAAGAAAATGTGATGGTCCAGGGAGTGCAACTAAAGTGGGTTTTGGCTCAGATGTGTAGCTGTTTTCAATGAGTTAATCTGAGATTTGATGGAAAGTAAAGAGTAAAGTATAGATGAATGTCTTGAGAGGTTACTAGGCTACCAAAAGGGCATCTAGATGTGCTTGTAAGTCAAATTTTTAATTCATAAACTAAACAAGAGATTGACTAAAGCAACATTCATCTACTATGCAATTGCAGAGCAAGAGTAGTTCTAAGGCTACCTAGCTGACTTTAGACTCTATCTATAGTTTATAAAACAAACAATAATAGCAAAAAAACATCTATTCATTCCCCAACGGAGTCACCAATTTGTTTGTGGAAAAACTAGTGTCTTGTCGAACGACTAGCCCTCTAGGTTTGGCAGCGGCCCTAGAAACAACAGTTTAAAGCAATTCAGCAATTCAACGATTTCTTCTATGTGTAACAGATAAGAGAAAGATAATGAAACCAACCTAGATCTTCCACTTAATCCCTTTCTTGATCTCTCCCCCCCTTGACAAATCTTGCAACTCCTCCCCGTACTTAACCCGCTTGGAGAGTACCTGCACAAGTACGACAAGAAAGAACCATGAAAGCATCATGATCTATTACGACATAAACATTACAAAATCAGATATATAATGAATAAATGATAACATTCACAAGTGCACAATCATATGGAAGAAAACTTGAATAACTTTATTAATAGAAGGGAGAATTACAACCTAGTTGTCTGATCCAACATCATACTCCCAGCTTCAATCCCTCTTCACCTCATGAAATAGCAAGACCACACCAACAATACAATGATCTTCCCTCAATTACAAACTATCAACACTTCCTTGCAATTCACAGTATTCTAGCCTCTAGATCTCTTAGATGAGGGATCCATTTATAGATGTCTGAAAGGGTGTGAGTCATCCATGGGGTTTGATTAGTTTCATTCCACTTGTTACAATTGGTTCCACTTGGAGATTTCTTGGATATCTTACTCATGTCTAGACGAATTTAGAGAGGCAAGTGTCATAGGAGACGTTTCTAGAAGATTCCATGAGCAACCACCTAGCAAACTGTCTCAGACATTTGTCCATCCTCGCCCATTGCACCCTAGCAGTGTACCACTCACTATGCATCGCACTTTCCCAGTGGAGTAGTCAGTATGGTTCAATTTAGGTCATTTCTTGATGGTTTCTTAGGTGGAACTTTTGGGGAATGATGTAATCAGATGACTATGTTCTTTTAGGGTATGAAACAACTATTTTAGGGGTTGATGAGAATTAGTTTATCGACATATAAGTTTGGGGTTAATGTGCCCAAATTTGTCTATAACACCAAGGTTGACCAATTCATACTTCAAGGATAAGCTATGTGTTTTGTAGTTGGTCAGCTTCTTGAATTTATCATGCAAGTCATACAAGTGCTCCATCTTAACAACTAACTTGGGAATCACATTGGGATGATCCTTTTCCTCATCTTCCTTCTCGTTCATAAGCATGTCATGCTATTTTTCATCAATCATTACATCCTTGAATGTCTTCTCGTAGTGAAATAACGGAAGGATTTGCTCGTCATCTTCTAACACCTACCAATTTAAGATGTTATTAGGCACGGATGGTCTAAAAATCAATTCAACATAGCATTTATTCTTCTTTAATCTAAAATCAGGCAAACGTTAACAACCATACTAGCCATCAGATCAATATCTTGGTTTTGTGCTCGAGGTATGTATGTGACATTAAAAGAATCAAAACTTTCAATTAAGCTCCATACCTCATGTTGGTACCTTACCAGGTGTGGCGAATTGCATTGTATCATTTTCCTTACTTGATCCACGATTATTTGGAGTCACCAAAAACTTTAAGATTTTTCACCTTCATATCAATGGATTTCTTCAAGCCCTGCAACAAGCCTTCATATTTTGTTGTATTGTTGGTGCATGCAAATTCAACCGGCTCGCCATCAGATGTTGGTTCCCTTGTGGGTCAATGAGAATTATCCCAGCACCTGCACCTTCAAGGTAGTTAGAGCAATCAAAATAGAGTGTCCAAAATATAGAATCTAATGTTACATCAATTGAACTGCTACCTATGAAATTAGTCCTATCATCTGCTATAATAAAGGATAGTTCATCAGTTGGATTATGGGGTGGAGCTTCCAATTGTGTGTTTGTCAAAGTTCCTTCAACTATTTCTACATGTAATTCTCCAAAACAAGTCTCCATAGCATAAACATTGAAACTATAGTTCCCAAGCATAGATTTGGTTAACATTACAGGTTCATTGGGACCATTTAGTTCCTTTACCACATACTTCATGTATCTTTCTCAATCAACTCTTACCATATCACCTTTCCCCTTCTGAGGCAGCAAGAGATGGGACCAATCAGTTGAGAAATATCCATTGAGTTTTTCTGACCAGTCCCTACAAAGCAGCATTCCATAAGCCTCAGGTATGTCAACTACAACTATATCGATGACTTGTGTGTATTGTGGTTTAGCAACCATCCGAATCAACACATCTTTCAATTCCCAAATCACTTTCACATTTGTCCTATCTAATTGCATAATTGAAGTCCTAGTTTTCACGAGTATCGCATTCAGCATTTTGGCAACATCGTAAGGCATCACAGTGGATGAGGCACCAAAATCTACCAAGCAATTGTGTATGTTCATGTTGAGGATCTCAAATGTGATAAGTAAAGGTGGAGTCATTGATTGTGACTTCCTTCCTATCATGGCCACACTGACATCTTGGGGGGTTCGATTCATTTTTTATAGAGTGGCTTCCATGGACGCTAGCTTTTGGGCAGTGCTGGGGGTACTAACAGGTTTGGAGATCGACTTCTGGGTTTGGCTACTTCGGATGGTGGGAGTTTTACAGTTCCTCTCATTCATAGATTTCAAGAGAAAATCTCTTTTTTGCATTAATTTTAGCAAATCAAAGCATGTGATATTAGCCCTAAATTTCTTAAGATCATCCACAATATTGTAATCAATGTTATAAATAGGGTAGGGCAGAGTAAACATACCTGTTTTGCCATTCTTAGGTGGGAGTTTACCATTTTTAGTTGCCTTTGTTCCAGTTGGAGATGCATTATCTTTCTGTGTATAGTTCACAACTCGCATGCTTTTGGACTCACCACATAGGTCTACCGTTCTCAATAGGGAATTTGGGAGTGGATGGTTTCAAAGGGTGAACATCTTTCTTGGTATGATCTATAGGCTTCATCACATCTGCAAGTGGCGTCTTGTTTCGTATGTGGATTTCATTAGTGTGGATTTCAGCCGTACTCTCTCCTTGGTCATCATCATTCTCATTTGTATAGAAATCCCATAGTATGTTGATTTGAGATTCTTCATCGAAGGGATCTCCTACTTGATATTCTTCCTCATTTTCTTGTTCTAGCTCCAGCTCCACTATAGGTTCTTCTTGGTTAAGGAGAGATACGATAAGAGCCAACTCTTTTGTATTTAAATTCACTTCATTGGGTGGAGCAGGCAGTGCAAGTGGACCATGACCACCTTCTATATTCTTATGATAGAAAGGTTTGAAAGACTTTTTGTTGTTATACTCTCCTCCACTCCCGCTTGTACTCTCTCTAGAATTCCTTTTCATATCGATGATTATGTTCGTCAGTTTCTTAATGATCTGATGCAAACCTTCCACATCTGTGGTGTCCCTTTCTTTTCCCTTAGCCACTTTTTTATTACTCCCATTATTCTTCTTGGATGACTGAGAGGCTTTCTTTTCTTCGGTTGGATGACAACACGTTGTGAGGTTGATAATCTCATTCTCGAATTTTACCGCTTTGTCAATAGCACCTTGTAAGGTTTGTGTATTACTCATCTTAATTGACATCATAGTGGGGATAGGAAGAGCAGTGATGTAGAATTCCATCAACACCTCCTCAGTAGGTCTAACGTTATCTAGGATTCTGTTAATCAGGGTCTTGAACTAGATGTTAAAATCCTTGACCTTTTCTTTGGTTTCCATTTTCAAACGAGATAATTCTAGAACTAAGGCCACAAGGGTTTTGTCATTGCCATGCTTGTATTAAAAGGCATGTTGAAAGGAAACCCATGAGGTGATTGATGATGTTCTCAAGCTAAAGTACCATGTGGAATATGCACCAATCAGGGTAAAAGGGAATAGGCGACATACTATATCTTCATCAGCTAACCCCAACATGCGCACGAGTAGGAAGAAAGAATGAATATGGTTATCAACAGTGTCTCCGTTATCAAGGTCAAATTTAGGCAACACTCTTTCTGCATTCTTGGGTAAGGGATGCTACTACCAAGGTACCGCTACGACGCCCTAAGTGAGCCAGGGGGGAAGTTCTCCCAAAGGAGGTGGGAGTTGGTTCCCACCGAGTTGAGGAATATTATCCATATTGCAGATAGGGATGTTTTGATTGAAGGTTTCTTTAAGGCTTTCTTTATTAAGACTTCCCAAATCACACCAGGGATTACCCTCACAGAGTGGATCTTCAGGAATTTCTTCCCAGGGAGCGTCAATACTTTGCAAGGATTCAAGCACAATATCTTCAAGAGACGGGGCTGCAAATGTCTCTTTGTTTATGGAACAGATCCTTGGGTTTATTTTAGTTGTCGGAGGTAAAAAGTGAAATATGGGGAGCTGAGAGAGGGAACGAGCATAAGCCCAAGTAAGCATTCTGACTGGTTGATCCTAAGTGATAGGATATTCCCATAGTGTCTCTTCTTCAGAATGAGGCTTTTCGGAATGGGAGGAAGGGTCTTTTTGACCTTCACGATCCATGCATTAATCTTTTTGAGTCCATGCATGACACTTATAGATGAAATCATAAAAATCTTTGGACAGTGGTTTAGGCCCTCCTTCTAGCACCAATTTGTTGACATGGGGAATTTTCGCTATGCCAACAAGGGGAACTAACCCGATCATAGACCCCAATTAGATCTATTTTCATTTGGAGTGGATAATTCCAATGGCTTTTAGAGGACCCCGTGAATTGTAATAGGTGTTGAAATATTGCTTCTTGGAAGAGGACTTCAATTAAATCAACAAACAAAACAACTAACCTATGTGTATCAAGTCCAACCTAAACTACTTGTAACTAATCTAATCTAGACCTAACTATCTTAATCTATCCTACAAGAGAAAAATAAAAGGAGGTTAAACATCATATATGAATCCGAAGTCCAACTGAATCAATTACTGGTCCAAATAGGAACAAGGTTGTGTTAAATCCTTCCAATTGCTTATATAGGAATATACATTCCTTTCCATACAAATGACACTTGAAACTGATGTTTAACAAAGTCTAGAATCAACAACCTTTCATGAATTATCAATGTTATTGAATTACATTCAAATAACTAGGAATAACCATGAAATATTAGTCATCAATATGCACAAATATAATCACATTTGTCTTTATACCAGCAACAACACACTGATTCTAAACATATGAGAGAAAAGGGAAATAAATCTGAAACAATAGGCTCCTTCTTGAACTGAACAATCCTCTTTATTCACAATAAATCAAAGTTGTTTTCTAAAAAAAGAAGGCCCCACTCTCCTATCCGGAGGAATATTTATGCAACTGGAAATGACTCTTGGTCTTCCTTTTCACCCTTTTGCCTTCCCTCTGTTCTCTTCCCTATATAGGTCAGAATACATAGATGAAGACAAGCGGTGCCACTGTTGACACGTAGAGGGCATTTCCTGTCACTGGAGCGCTTCATTTCCTAGGGAAATGAATAGATATTGATTAGAAGGGGATGACTGTGTGTCATATCTTTGTGATAAAATCTGGGACAACCTCTCCTTCAAAATATACAAGCAACATGTGGAAACCCATTGAGAATGTAAAAGGCTGGCTCTTTCAACAGAACACACCCACATATATGAGTTCTCTGGATCTGCTTATGCATCCTTTACTCCTTGCCTGCAGAGATAATACGTATTAGCTATCATTATGCAAATATAATAAAATGCTTAAAAAAAAATGGATATTTGCCTTCATTAAGCTTTATGACATCAAGAGTAACAATTGTGAAAGAATTGGCCCCTTGTCTTTAATCCATACATTGATTTGGTCTCATAGGCAAAAATAAAATTTACACTAAAAATCCTCACAAAACAGAGAGCCGAATTCAAAACCCAGACTTGAAATACTATAGGTGGGAACCTATCCCTTATCAGGTCCACCATATCGCATCGCATTGTGCCATGTGTTTGGGCTCCAAGCTATGCCGATTGTGCCTTTCAATTGGCCAGACTTGACATACATATATGTCATGGTTCATAATTCCTTCGATTCCGCTGCGTAAGAATTCCCTTTGTAAAAATCGGACCCCAGCGTATTATCGCAAATACAAGGGAAAACACGGGAGAACCTGTGGCTGACCATAAGGTAGGACTTCAAATATTATGTATCCAGGCATATAATCATCACCGAGTCTTGTCATCACCCCTCCACTACCTGCATAACCCCCGAGCTCCACCAATTGTGATAAGTAATCGGGGTAGGTGGACCCGAAATATGTATATCGTGGTTAATAAAACCATTGGGTCCGGTAGATAGTGGTGCACTCTCTCTCTCTCTCTCTCTCCTCTTCTCTCTCCTCCTTCTCTCCTCTATATATATATATATATATATATTATATATATAATATATATATAATATAATCCCTGGACCTCCCGATAACGATAAGCGATTTAGCTCCGGACCCGATATATATATGCAATATGGTTGATAATGTTGTCGAGTCTGGAAGATAATGCAGTGCCTTATATAAAAGCCCGGGACCCCTCTGATAGCGATATGTGATGGGGCTCCAAAGCCGAAATATATGCATTTGGGTTAATAAAACCGTCGGGTCTGGAAGCCATGTATGCGTTGCATTTAAATGTTGATTGCAATAGGCAAAAAGGGGTGATTTATGCATATTGATGAAGGATTTTCATTATAAAGAGTTATAATGGAAATGAGGTGTGATAGAAGGTTTTTGGAGGGTTAGGAAGGGTTGCGATGGAGGAAATGAATGGAGGGTTTGGAAGGGCTAGAAATGAATCATGTGGCATATTTTAAAGAGGGGGGCTCAACCACTAGGAATTGAAGGTTTGACTCGGCAACGAGTTAAAGCCTCTAGGCTAAAAAAGATCATTCGAAGAGGTGAAAGATCAACTTTTAGGGGACCCATTCAAAATTGCTGCCAAGGCAAGTTTTGATAGGGTAGTGATTGTGGCCACAACAAGTCCACAGAGCACTGAGACAAGAGGCTTTGTTTCCACTAGCCATCAAGACAACTTAACATGGAGCTTGATGCAGGAGCATTCAGCCCAACAATATCATTGTATTTTAGAAGACATAGGGGTCTTGTGTTTTAGGGAAGTTGGTTTCCTAAGTATTGAATTAATGTAAATATTTAGGCCTTCGAGTGATTTTCAATGAGAATAGGAATGAATTAGATATTGTGAGACATATTTGTAAATGTTCTCGAATGTAGGAGAACATGAGAGGATTAGGATTAGTTAGGAACTAGTTTGAAGAAGTTGTTGAGCAACTGAAAAGTAACTGAGGAACAATTCCTCAACTGTAAAGAAATTGCTAATAATGTATTGAAAAGAGAAAAAAAAGAGGTTGGATGGGTTAGTTAGCCAGCCCGCCAGCTAGAGTAGAATTGTAAGCCTATGGGAAGAGGTTGAAATACAAAGGCCATTGATATTGAAGATTAGGCCAGAGAGACAGAGAGCCTTGACATGTAACCAGTTCTTTGTATTTATATAATACAAAGATTTATCCTGAAACTTTATAAATGTGTGCGTTTCGAGTATTGAATGATGTTTTATGAGAGAATCAAAATTCTGTATCATATATGTGTGTAGGTAGAGTTCTATAGAATACGCAAAGGAGAAGAATGATTCAAAGGAATCATAATGGATCATCAAATCCAATTGAAGGATCAGAGTGATGCTCTGGAGAGGCAACGGAGTGAGAATTTGTGGAGTTAATCTTAGAGAGAGCTGAGCAGCATAAGAGCATAAGAATGAAACCCTGAAGAAACCCAAAACCACAGGAAAATATTGAAGAAATAGTGAAGTCAAGAAAAGGGATGAACGAAGAAGTGAGGTGTCAGTACACAAGATCTGTTGGATCTTTATGATCAATGAGCGAGTTTGTCATATGATAAGTGGCGAAGATTAAACTATGTAAATTGGAATCAAGGAATGAATGGTGGAGATTAACCAGAAGCACTAGTGGAAGAGTAATCTGGAGGAGCCATTGCAACCATCGATGGCTGAAGATGTATGGTCATCGGGCGCGAACAAGTTCGGACGTTAACCAAGAATAAAGGCAGATTTATAAGTGAAAGCAGGTTATCAAACAAAGAAATAGTGGTAAGTGGTGATAGGAGGGAGTTGCCCGATTCCACTAACCAAGTGACACGTAGCACGCTAAGGAGAGAGGAAACTGCTTATTTCGGGTGGGTAATCATTGTACTATTTATCCACTTGAAATCTCTGACAACTATCAAATTAAATGGGGTTTGATCTATGGTGGAGGATCAACAATTAGTTTCATTGATCGGGTGTAGTAGCAACCATCAGATTGTAAGGCCAGATCAACAGTCAAGGTTTAATCGCAAATCGCATTTTGCAGATGTCAAGTGATGGTGAACGGTGGAAACAACGATATGCGATGAAGCATGATTGTGATTACGATAAAGGCATGCATTGATAACTATGTGGAGATTGTATTAAAGTGAAAAAGGGTAAGCACTGATATGAATGTTTTATGTGTTGAATCCAAATATAACCATAGTATAAGAATCGGTAACGTTATATATATGCAACAATAATATCAATAAAGGTTTTATGGGATTTGAACATATGCGGACATTATTCTTTAAAGGATTAAACTAAGGTTTATGAGGGTCAAACAAAATCCCAGTAGAATGGATAAATGAAGGGTTGGACGAGGCTATTGTACTGAATCATTCAACATGAGATTAATTAAGGGGGCCTCAACCATCATTAATATATTGATGAATTGACTTGGCAGAGAGTCTGAAATTCCTTGTGAAATTAGTTTATGCATTCTATATGCATAATGTGGGTATATGCGGGGTGTCCCTACATCAATTGGTATCAAAGTAGTTAAAGTTCTTCATAGAAAACTTAGAACAAAGTTATGCATAAAAATGTTTATGCGGGCAAGAGGAGATCAGATTTTAATCTGACAAACTGTTAGCACAAAGAGGTGATGCGCAGTAGAACTTGAAAATGCAAGAAGACAAGAGGACAATGCATTCAAATTGCAAGAGAATGGTGGAACAAGATCACGCAAAGATCTTGAAGGTGAGATGACATGTTTTGTTTTAAATTGATTTGAAGATTGGAGAATGTGTAGTTTCTATATTGACACATAGGTGACAACATATGAAGGTGAGAAGTTTGCAACAACCTAGAGCAAGGAGTGCTCAATTGGTTCAAGAGGAAAGAACCAGAGAAATGCTAATAGACTGAGCTCAGAGGAGAGAAGCTTAGTGATGCAAATGTAGCAAGAAGGAGAATTGTTACTGCAGAGTTAGTGTTGTAGCTCACAAAGGTAATTCCACAAAGGATGTGGGTAGAATTGCTAAAGGATGAAGAAAGTTGGTAAGAGTTTATGAGTGAAAAAAGAGGTGTTTAGAACCTAGTATTTCATATGTGATTGAAGTACAAGAGGACATTTGTGTTCGTAAAAGAGGCAAACGAGTTGAATCCTAGAATGACCAGAGAAAAGTGCTGAAAGAGGTTCCAGAGATAGAGAACCAATGCTTGCAAAAAGGCCAAGTTCAGAGGAAAGCTTGGTGAGGTGAGTGGCAGCAAGGAGGACTTGCTGTTGTAGAGGCTTACTGTAGCTCATAGCGAATGTGAGAAACTTATGAAGATGGGGAAGAAGATGACTACAAATAGTCATAACAAAGGTTCTGAGAAGGACATCATCAGAAGAAAAGTGAAGAAAGAAGATGCCAAGGCAAATGGAATATGGAAGTAGTTGAACGATGAAGAATATGAGAGGGAGAAGGTTGAGATAATAGGCCATATTGAAGTACTGATGGAACTATTACAGATGAAAGAGGGAGACCAGAGGTGTGGTTTTCATATGAGAAGGAAGATAAGGTGGCATAGGCTACAGAGGAGGAAAGAGAAAATGATGAATGCTCGATTGAAGGAATAATTACTCAGAATAAGTGAGTATTAAGAGGAATAATTGAAGACTAAAACTTCAAGTGAGACCAAGAGGTCTTATGGTGTTAAATTTGATAATTATGTATGTTTACAGGCGGAACATGTGAGGAAGGACACTTTGCTGGCATTGTCATCAAGTAGGAAGAAGACATGCAAAATCTAAACTTTGTTCCGAAAGAAGATGGGATAGATAGGTCTCATATAAAAGTCCATACACAGTGGTCGAGAAGTGTTGCTTTTCAACATATTGTAAGGGGTAAGAGTAAAGAAAGTTTGCCTTATGATGATGGCAAAAAGAAAGAAGAAGTGGAGAAGGATATCAAGCAACCAAGTGGAGGTATTGAAGAGGAAAAATATATATTAAATAAGAAGGACTAAGCTATCATCAAAGGATCAGTGAATGGGAGATGAAACTAGAACTACTGGAGAAATGGCTGAAAGAACCAGTAAGGAAGAAAGAACTTGATGAAGATTACAAGGAAATTGCAGAAGAATAAGTTCACTATGGTGAACCTGAGTGAGGGGACATCCTTGGAACAAATGATGTGGAGGAGAAACTAACTCACAATCTCATGAATTCTTTTGAGAATTCAAATTAGCAAACTAATATGCTCATAGAGGAGGAGGAAATAGAGTAGCATACTGATGTGTTGCCAAAGGAAGAAGAGACATTGAGGCCTTATGTTTTCTATTTTAATAATTTTTTTGTGAGTGGAGGTGTGGTTTTAGATGCTAGAGGAAATTTGGCATAGATGAGCAACCAAAAAAAATTGAAAGAAGAAGATTCTATGGAATAATTTAATCCATGGAACATAGATGTTCAATTACTAGAGAGAATGTTGGAAAGTTAGAATTCAGTGTAGACAAAGATAACTATGAAAGAGGGTAAGGATGAAAGGGATGAATTTAGAACAAGTGAGGAACAAGTAAGGAACCAAAAACTACACGGTGGATGTAACCAACATCAATTTGAAGAGTTAGTGGATAACATCAGCAACCTAAAGCAGAGAGAAGGAGGTAACAGAGAATGGCAGAATATGGACCAAACCAATGATATGCTAGACATGGAGATTGAAGAGGTATGGTAGTGAATGATGAAGCAATCCATATGGCAGAGGTTGATAGAAACAAGAAGGATGATCAATCAGAGTATGAACCTGGTTGACAAGTAGAGAAAGATAAAGAAAAAGACAGCAGACATGCATGAACAACAAAGGAGCAAAGCATTTGGGTGGTTGCAAACTAAAGTTTGGGACCCTGGAATTTTTCTAACCACATATGAAGACACCTGATCAGGAGATCATGAATATTTTCTACCTTGGGAGTCTAATGCATGAGCATTCAACCTAGCTATATCATTGTATTTTAGTAGACATAGGGGGTCTTATGTTTTAGGAAGTTGGTTTCATAAGTATTGAATTAATCTAAATATTTAGGCCTTTGAGTGATTTTAAATGAGAATAGGAATTAATTAGATATTGTGAGACATACTTGTAATTGTTCTTGAATGTACGAGAACATGAGAGAATTAGGATTAGTTAGGAACTAGTTTGAAGAAACTATTGAGCAACTGAAAAGTAACTAAGGAACAATTCTGTAACTATAAAGAAACTGATAATAATGTATTGAAAAGAAAAAAAAAGAGAGAGGTTGGATGGGTTAGTTAGCCAGTGAGCCAGCGAATCAGCTAGTTAGAGTGGAACTGTAAGCCTACGGGCAGACGTTGAAATACGAAGACCATTGATATTGAAGATTAGGCTAGAGAGACAGAGAGTTTCGATATGTAATCAGTTGTTTGTATTTATATCATATAGAGGTTTATCCTGAAACTATATAAATATGTGCGTTTTGAGTATTGAATGATGTTTTATGAGTGAATTAGAATTCTGTATAATATATATGTGCAGGAAGAGTTCTATAGAATGCGCAGAGGAGAAGAATGATTTAGAGGAATCATAATGGATCATCGAATCCAATTGAAGGATCAGAATGAAGCTCTGGAGAGGTAGAGAATTGAGAATTCGTGGATTTAAGCTTAGAGAGAGTTGAGTAGCAAAAGAATGAAACCCTGAAGAAATCCAAAACCATAAGAAAACATTGAAGAAATAGCGAAGTCAAGAAAAGGGATGAACGAGGAAGTGAGGTGTCAGTACACAAGATCCGTTGGTTCTTTATGATCAACAGACGAGTTTTCCAGATGATAAGCGACCAATATTAAATCGTGTAGATTGGGATCAAGGAATGAACGATGGAGATTAACCAAAAGCACTAGTGGAAGAGGAATTTGGAGGAGCCGTCGCAACTGTTGATGGTTGAATATCTACGGTCATCAGGCAGAAACAAGTCCGGACATTAACCAAGAAGAGAGGAGGATTTATAAGTGAAAGCGGGTTATCGAACAAAGAAATAGTGGTAAGTGGTAATAGGAGGGAGTCACCCAATTCCACTAATTAAGTGACATGTAGCACACCAAGGAGACAGGAAACTGCTTATTTCTTGCAGGTAACCATTTTACTATTTCTCCACCCAAAATCTCTGATAGTTGTTGGATCAAATGGGGTTTGATCTACGGTGGAGAATCAACGATTAGTTTCATTGATCGGGTGTAGCAAAAAATGTCAGATCGTAAGGTCAGATCAATAGTCAAGTTTTAATCACAAATCGCATTTTGCAAAAGTCAAGTGATGGTGAACGGTGGAAAGAATGATATGCGATGAAACACGATTGTGATTGCGATAAAGGCATGCATTGATAACTGTGTGGAGACCGTATTAAAGCGGAGAAGGGTAAGTGCCGATATGAAGGTTTTATGTGTTGAATCAAAATATAACCATAGTATAAGAATGGGGAAGGTTATATATATGTGACAATAAGATCAGTGAAGGTTTTATGGGATTTAAACAGATGCGGGCATTATTCCTTAAACAAGGATTAAACTAAGGTTTATAAGGGTTAAACAAAGTCCTAGTAGAAAGGATAAATGAAGGGTTAGACTAGGCTATTGTAATGAATCATTCCACATTAGATTAATTAAGGGGGCCTCAACCGTCATTAATATATTAATGATTTGACTCGGCGGAGAGTCTGAAATTCCTAGGGAAATTAGTTTATGCATTCTATATGCATACTGTGGGTATACACTGGGTGTCCCTACATCATATTTTAATTACCTTTAAATAGACTACATTAAAGATAAATTCCATGGGGAAAAACAATGGGTTCCTATACATCAGGAGCCCTAAAACAATAGGTAACTTGATTGATTCAAGTTTACTTGAACCATCATAAATATTACATAAAAACGTGAGTCATAGTATGTTCACAATCCTCCTCTAAATATGTTATTAGAAAAAATTCCTTTTAGGTTCATTGTGATGATTCCAACTTCTATCACCAAATATTTGCATTCATGACAAATTATCTTGAAAGAGTGCAAAACAATGTACCTTCCATGTAAAAAGATCTAATTTGAGCATAGTTTTTCACGGTGAATTTCAAGTGTCCTCATTTAATAATTTCTATTTTAATTAGACCTCCTTAACTCTAAAGTGCATTTGAATATCAATCAATGGAGAAAAACCATTGACTAAGTGTGATTATGAGGTCATCACAACTATGGTAAGCAATTGGCTTATTGAAAGTATATATATAAGTATGTTGCCCAATTTTATATAATATTACAAAAAATATCATTTAACTTTTTTATTATTTTTGTTTAATGATGTGTAACATTTAAATTCTCAAAGTTGCCATTAAGTTCAAGGGTGGGATTTTATTAGCTTAAAAGTTATTAGTTTAAAAGGTTGTGCTTAAAGGTGTGTAAATTTTGATTTGTTATGAGCTTTCAAAATTGTGTTTAAAAAGTGTTGGAATACCTAAATTTGAATATATTAAGTTTTTTATTATTTAGTGGTTGATTATTTGGTTTGGTTGGTTTATGATTGAAGGATTTAGAAGAATACATTTATTGTTTTTTTTCTTTGGAAAAAAAAAATTCTAATTTTACCTAAAAATCAAGAAAACTCTATGTCAAACTAGGTAATTTCTCTTACTCCACTTGCAAACCTTACTTGCAAATCAAACAAGTTTTGTCACTACACCTGTATCCTTATTGAAAAATGAAGCAATTACACATGATTGCAACTTTTAAAAGAACATGGAAACCACATAAATATGGAAGTGGAAGTACATGAATTAAGTAAAATGTTATAGTTGAAATGTTAGTTGTGACAAGTTGTTTATATTTGATTTATATACATGATATATTTGACACTTGTGATTTTCCCACATGTGTAAGTGATTTATATTTAAAAAATTCGTAAAAAAGATATTAGAGATTGGAAGAGATAAATTTCTTATTTAGTGTGTGAACATAAGTATCTACTTAACATTATCTCATACATCTAGCAAACGAGAATGAAATATGTGGCACACAAGCAAATGTGGTTGGTGGAGAGACACATGAAGACATTAAAGGTTCCTTGTAAAACAATGATCATGTCCATAGGAATTACTTGTCTAAGTTTTTAGGTCCACAGAGCACCGAGAGAAGAGGTGGTGTCTAAAGACATGATTTCTTTGTTTCCACTAGCCATCAAGACAACTTAACATGGAGCTTATCTGCCTTTAAATAGACTACATTCAAGATAAATTCCATGGGAAAAACCATGGGTGCTTATACATCAGGAGCCCTAAAACAATTGGTTACTTGACTGAGTCAAGTTTCCTTCAACCATCGTAATAGCTTAACATCCTCTCCCCCCAAACACAATGGGTGCTCATATACTAGGAGCCCTAAAACCATTGATAACTTAACCAAGTTAATTTTACTTGAGCCACCCTATCATTATTCTATATGGCATATCAATTTACATCGTATGTCAATGGGCACTTACCCTGAACAGTTCTTTATATTGAAATGTCTCTCCTTTTGGATGCAAATTCCAAAAATAAATATGAAGGGGAGGTGGTGTTGGGAAATCTAAATGGAGGTAAGTGAAATATAATAGATTTTATTTTAATTATTTCTTGGTATAGATATTAGAAAACTTGTTTAATAACTAAATTGGTCTTATATTCACTTAAGAGTATGATATATGGTAAACATTTCAAATAATCTTGATTGGATAAAGGTATAGATAAAACATTGCAACAAAGTTGCTCATATTTGTGGGTAGACTTAATTAGAAGACTTTATTTACATAATGATACAAGTTTAGTGTACAAGTAAATGGATCTAACATATGGTGTAAATTATACAAAACTAGGCATTATTCATTGTTTTTTAGTTTTTATTTTCCATTGACATGCCGCTTTTAGGTCCCTCTTCATTTAGCTAATATATATCATCAATTGATAACTCGTTTTTAACATTTTAAGCATGCACGTAAAAACATTGTAAAGTTATGTTGTGCAATACTTGAAAATACCTCACCATGTTGTTTGATGTTACGAAGGAAACATTTGGGTGAGATGAATTTAATTTTTCAATATACACATATTTCCAATTAGGACGACCATCATTTGATCACATCTTATTTGAGATATTATGGATAGGTGAAATATGTATGTCATATAATTGAGATGCTTAAAAGTGGTTCTCTTTAAGATTATGTGGTAAATATTGTTGCTACAAGGTGATGAAAACATTGTTATTGATCATGATATGTGATTTATCACGATTAACACTATTAGGTATGATCCAAATATAAAGATTTATGTCCTTTCAATTTGATGTGAATAAGTATTTTATTCATGGCTTCCAAGTAGATTAGGTTAGTCATTTATTATTAAATTGAGTCAAATACAAAGATTATAAAATATATACCAGAAGAAGATATAAGAGAATAGAAACGTGTCAAACGAAGAGGTCCAGAAAACCTGTTATCCAACAATTGAATCACATCCTATATATCATATTGTTGACAATAATTTGGTATTAAATATCTTAGATATAGGCATAGGGAATTCTTTGAAGGATTCTAAAAATTTAGATTAAATTATAAATGTGATAAGCTAAATGCTTAATTGGATGAAGTTCAATAATATTAATGTGATTATTATTTAATAAAGCGAAGATTTTAACCTTTTCAACCATTGTTTAATGTGAATTAGATTCATCCATTTTATTTCTACCACAATTTTATGACTTTGTTGTTTTTAATCAATACAAATATTAATCAATGCAGAAACAACTCTGGACTAAGTATCGTCGTGAGGACATCACAATCTTGGTTAATTAATTGGCATGTTGAAAGTATAAGTATGTTTTCTAACATTATATAATATTACAACAACACAAGAACTATATTGTGTAAGTTCTAATCTTTACATTGTCTTCAAAATTGCGTTTTTGGATGTTTAGGTATATCTAAATTTGATTTATCAAATTTTTCGATTATATGATGATTAATTGCATGGGTAATTGACCTTAGAGTTGAAGATTTATAGGAACTACACGGTAATTAACTAGACATCCTTAATATGTAAAAATGTTTTCATCTCGTTTATACTTATTGAAAAACATTGTTTATTTTTGAGCTTTTTCTTGGAGAGTGAGTTTCCTATAGGGTTTTCTAGTATAATATTTGTGTTTATATGATAGTGTGTATCAATTAATATATACATGAAGTTAAGGTACATTTCGATAACATATGTTCGATATTTATGGATGTAATGTCCAAGGAATCAATAGATACATATTGTTGACAATTTCTAGAAGAATATTTTTAGAATTACATTCATAGCATGATATTGAAGTTAATATTTTTAGAATTACAACAATGGAAGCAATGCCTCATCACACAATCCCTGACCCCTATGCATGGGTAAATATATTCAGCCTCAAATTACACTTGAACAAGAAATCATCTTGTTCCTAAAGCACACAATCACCACACTCCACAATACATTTAGATTCTTACTGTAAATTGACTCAACAAGTGCAACCCTCAACAAATTGAATTTACATTATATAGATGAAGAAATAAACAAGTACAAAGGAATTTAAACAATTTCATTCAACGTACATTAAATTGGCCAGAATATACAATGTAGGCATATGCAACCCAAACCTCTGAAACTTTGCCTCTCCTCCTATCATTGGAGCTTTTCTTCTTCACTTCTATTGCACTTTTCTGTACCTCTGTTGCACTTCACTCCTCAAACCCTCTTCTTCTCTTTTTGAAAGAAGGATACATGGGATAATCGAGACTCACAAGAGATGATTCGTTTCTCCTTCTCATGAAATAAGGGAAACTGAAATTACATTTACATTATGAAATGATTCCTCCAATTTATTATAAAATCAAACTCACATCCTCATGAAAATATTTAAAAAAACATTTAAAATTTCTCCCAACATCATCATGTGACCATTCATCACATTGGCAAGCTTCGGTCTAGTCTTCATGAAACTTTGTGCCCCATCTATGCATGTGCATCACATATACAAATACATGTAGTGTTGCTTTGATTATTAAAAATTCTATCAAAATTCTATGAAAAATGGATAGATAATTGATTATGTCAATATGGCATTACTATATTTGGAGTTAAAATTAGATATAACCAGCATAGATCCATCTTAAGCACAAATCTAACATGAGTCGAGAGGAATCAAATCTCTTTACATGTAAGCTTATTTTAGAGTGCAAAACAATAATTAAATATTTATTATTTAATTGTATTTTTGAATGTTATAGAGATTACATAACATGTATTGAGAATTTATTATTATTAATGATATTTATTTTATTATTAATATATGTTTTATTATAAGTCAATATTTTTCATATTAAAGATTATTTATTGATAAGTTACATGAATGTTTTATTCTATATAACATTAAAGTATATATTCTTATAATATATATTAATATTATATATATATATACATATATATATAACTCACATTTTGTTTATTTCTAATTACTTTACATGAAATTATATTAGGTCATATCGACAACTAAGGTTGGAATTTGGATTTTTCTTTACTCGTCATACAATTTGTTTTTTTACATTTTAGGGCCTTATGCTCGTGGACAAGAAACATTATGTTTAAAATTGTGCTCTTCGAGAGTGATGTTATCATAATATATTAACCCTTCACCAATAAAGATTTAATTAAAAAATTTCAAATATATATCATAAGGAAAAACAAAATGAACATAACGCACAAATGAATTATTAAATCTTGAATCTTAGTTTAAAATTTGATGGAACACTCAAGATAATGAGGCGACATGCCATAGCATTTGTATATATGAGATATCACTAAAGAGATCTTATGGGACATATAAGATGATTAACACAACAAAACTATTGAATTTCATCGATAAAAACTCAAAAGTAGATTAATTAATATGGTTTATGTTATGGTTTATATAATCTAGTTTATATTATTGGGTCTAAATATAAAGCATATATTTTATGTTACATATTTTACCATTGCTTTGGATCATGGGTATATTAATATTAACAAGATTTAATGCATAATATATGGAACTTTTCATAGCGAGAGGCGAGAGGAAGCTAGGGTTGAAGCCGAAGATAGGGTTTTGGATTGAGGGTACTATTAGGATTCCAAGAAACTCTCCTAGGTTGTAGCTCGAAGATGTCTGGTAACATATAAATTCAACTTATTGTTGCAAATGGATGAATGGAAGGAATGATGCTTGTCCAAGCCAAATAACCACTTCCACTTTGTTTCACCCCAGACATGCATGAACACCCTTAGGCTACAAGGCTTTAAACCACCAATTAATCATAGTTTAATATTGGGTGAATATCGAGAATACTGACCACACCAGTAGATGCACAAGACAATGTGATGGCCGTCTGCAACTAGTAAAGAAGTTTGCAAATCTAATCTACTAATGCACAGACAAGATGAAAGCTCTCTGGCACCAGATGAAGAGAAACCTGAATGACTCATTCAATGATACATACAAGATTTTAACACAGAGATAGGATGAAAACTACTCTAATGTTAAACATCAAGAGTTTAGTCATACAGCATATCAAGCATAGCTTGGAAGAAAAGAGAAATGGAAAGTGAGCAATTAACAACAAAAGAAGATTGTATTAGCTGAAAATAAAGACGAGACACTGCAAGTATCAAAAGAGTTACAATCTCCAGAAGTTGAACCTTACATCAAAACATCAACCATCAACGCTGATTGCATCTTGTTTTCAGGTATATATAGAGTTTCATTACAAAGGTACTTGGCCAATTTAGGTATGGAGGGGTCATAATTGATCACCAACTGCATTTAGCTGCGTGATGGAGTCTCTGAGTGCATTTGCTTGTTTCAGTGGATGAATATGATCTTTTCAGGTGCTCTGTTGTCCTCTCAGGAAACTGGGGTGCTTGTATCAATGAAGTTCCATAACTGCTAAATGTAGTTACTTGCTCACGCTCTGTTCATTTCCTCCTCGGCCATACTGTTTGTTAAGTATGGTTGTTGAGGAGCAACTACAACTGGTACTGGTGAGCTAGTCACCTTCATCCTTCAGGAGCACGGAACAGTCAAGGGATGTGGACTGCATAGCGAGTGGATGATTTGGGAGGGGTAGAAAGATTGGCCATTAGATCAGGAAAATAGACGGTGGAGGTGGCCTGATGGAAGATATCAGAAGAGGCGGGAGCAAGATGAATGTGGATCATTGAATCTCAGACGGATAGATCTAACAATGATTAGGTGGAGAAGGCATGCGGTGGCTATCGAGCAGGGATAGAGGGTTAAGTGGTAAGTGGTATAAATCACACCACCTTTGGGCGTTAGGCAATAAAAGGATGAAGGCACACGATTCCACTCCACGCATGATACGTAGTGGCGGAGGAGAGAGGAAAATCGATTTTCATTACGTGATAACGTCCCATCAATTTGTGGGTGAGAAATGTGCGACGACCGTCCAATCTTGGTGGAGCTGATCGGACGGTGGAGAAACGATCGGGCAAGTGGCTTTATCTAGCGCAATAGGAGCCGTTGGATCAGCGGGCGAAAATCGATGGCTGTGATTAAAGGTGAAGATTTCTTAAAGGTGCGAAGTCATATGGGTAAGGTTTTATGGGTTTTTGGCTTTTGCATTCGGGGCTGGAAACCAAAGGGGTTTTATTGGTTTTTAGAAGAAAAATAGAGGAAATGTAGGTAGCGAAGGATAAGCAGAGTGAGGGAAAGAAGGGGGAATGACCACCACGAGCCTCCTTTAAGCATCACCAAGCAGACCAGGCTCATTTCCGACCTTTAGAAATCACAGATATGTAGTAGAGATAACACTGGCTCCTTCTGGGGATAAGGTCATCCTTGTGAGGTCTCATGAACTGCAAACCATGGCCTTTCATGTGAAAACCAGATTAGCAAAATTTCATAGTGTTCCATTGGGCATGGAGTCTAATTGAGCTTACCCTAAAACTAATAAAACAACATATTTACAACTTTAAGGCCTGAAGACCTTAAACAACATAAATTTTCAAAAATCACCCATTAACTGGGCCATAAAATATTGTATCTCCTTCCATACTTTGCAACATGAAAGTATTGTTCCCTTGGATCTGAGTGATGACAAAAGGTCTCGTCCATAGAGCATCAATCTTACCATGGTTGCCTTTCTTCTCTTTCAGTGCATCCCACTTAAGAACCAAGTCTCAAGCCTGAAAACTGCTTGTTTTTGCCTTCGTATCAAAGGCTTCCTTGATTCTCTTTTCATTTGTCTCAGACTTCTCAACCAGCTGATCCCGGACTTGATGCACTTTTTCCAAATCACAAATCCTTTTTTCCATTAACTAAATTGAGAATACAACCTCAGTGCCATATACCAGCTTGAATGGAGAATTCCCTGTGGATTTCTTGGTGGTCACTCTGTTAGCCCATAGTGCATACTTGAGCTTAGAATCCAATTCTTTTTGTTGTCTTCCAACAACATTTTAATTATCCTTATCAGGCTCTTGTTGGAAGATTCTTCTAGACCATTGCCTTGAGGGTAGTATGAGGTGGAATGAACTAGCTTAATGCCCATTGAGTCACACATGTCCACCAACTCTTTTGCCCTAAAGGCTACTACATTGTCTTTAACCAATTTATGTGGACAACCAAACCTTGTGAAGATATTCTCTATCAAGAACCTCATGACCACATGGTGGTCAACCTTTCTAGTAGGGATGTCCTCAATCCATTTAGTGAAGTAATCAATGGCTACTAAGATCCATTTGTGTTGTCCACTAGAATGTGGATTGATTTCCGCTTTGAAATCCAAGCCCCATTGCCAAAATGGACCATTAGCATGAATAGGCTTTAAAGGAAATGACCTCAACTACTGCTTTCCCTCAAACCTCTTGCACCTGTCACAAGATTTAACAAATGAAAATATCTCAGAAAACAAAGTAGGTGAATAATATCAAGCTCTGAGGATGTTGTGGACTGTGGTTTTCCGGTAGTGATGTCCTCCACAAACGCTGGAATGAAACTAATGCATAACTTCTATGGATTGTTCTTTGTCCAGACATCTGAGAAGGATTCCAGATGGGTCCTTCCAGTAGAGCAGATCTTCATGAATCTAGTACTTCGCTGCTCTAAGCTTAAGTGTTTTGGCTTGGCTTGAACTTATGCCTGGAGGCACTTATAGCTTCAACAAAAGTTGAATCATTTTAGAATACCATTCACAAGAAGCTAGATTTTCTGCCACTGACTGGCTCTGCCCTAGTGCAGTTGTTTCTTTTGTCTGTCCATATTTTGAAATTGTTTTTATAAGATTTATGTCCAGCAGCCTGCAATTTTCTTCAGCCATCAGTTTGGCAAGGCCCTGACCTCTGACCAGCATGGTGGGCTTCAGCTCTATGTTGAATTCAATCAGCTTTTCAATCCATTTCACCCTTCTTCCATCAACATTTAGCTACATGAGGACATCTTTAACTAATGCAGAGGGCACATATGCAATTACCTTGGAGTGCAGAATGTATATCCTGAAAGATTTCAAGGATTTAATAAGAGCATAGGCCCATTTCTATATAATGTCATACCTTAGCTCAGCATCCCTTAAGGTTTTGCTGAAGAATGCCACCATATGCTCTAAACTTTCGTCATATTTTTGTAGTAGAACTACTACAGGGGTGTCATCAGAGGCAAATGAGAATATATGGAACTCCTTGCTATAATCTGGGCTGATCAAAGTAGGATCTTCCATAATAACTCTCTTGATGGATTCAAAAGATCATGTTGTTGCATCAATCCATTTGATTTCTGACCCCTTTTTCAACATGGAGGTGGTGTATTTTGCAAGTTCTGCAAAATTTGGAATAAACCTCCTTACAAAATTTATCTTGCCCAAAAAGGACTGGATATCCTTCTTTGATCTCGGGACAAACAAGTTATGTATTGCTCTTACTCTTTCTCTGTCAATTTTGACACCTGTAGCAGAGACAGTATGTTCTAATAGCTTGCCTTCTTCCAAAGAAAACTGTGATTTTTTAGGATTGACTGATATCCCAAACCTTCTACACTTCAGAAATACTTTATTCAGGTGCTGCAAATGATCTTGATGGCTGCTGGAGTATATTGTTATAACATCAAGGTAGATAAGGACAAATTTATCCTTCTCTCCCCCGAATGCTATATCCATAGCTCTCTGAAAGGTCACTCTAGCATTCATCAACCCAAAAGGCATCTTCGAATACATAAAAGTACTCGAGGGGGTGGTGAATGTAGTATTCTCCTGATTCTCTAGATGCACTGCAACTTGATTATACCCTAAAAATCCATCTAGGAAAGACATCACTTTGGCTCTTGAGACTTTCTGCAACAAATGCTCCATCTTGGGTAGAGGATAATTGTCTTTCTTAGAGCATTTGTTCAAATTTTTGAAATCAACGCAGGGCTTGATTTCTCCACTTTTCTTCCTCACAACTACCAAGTTGGCTACCCATTTTGAATATCTGAGAGGGACTATGATTTTAGTAGCCAACAACTTCCTGATCTCCCTTTCAATCAGAGGAAGGAGTAAAGGGTTTATGGGTCTCAGTTTCTCCAAGGGTATCTTATGTTGAATGATCCTTTTATCATATGTTTTGAGGTCATTATACTCCCAGGCAAAGACATCAACAAACTGCTTCATCAGGGTGCAGTATTCAGAACTTTGGTCAGCCGACAGATGGGTGGATATATTTATATACTTTGGGTGATCTGGGCTCCCTATGTTATGCTTATGGACTGTATATTGATCTTCTTTTTGGGCAGCCTTATAAGGCACATCATTCTGGTCAAACAACTTTTCTAAGGGAACTAGGCCTTTAGGTATATAATTGCTGGGCAGCTGGACAATGCTATTTTTGCCAATTTTGTTCTTTAGTTGGGATTGGGGGCTTTCTTCCAAGGCTTTGTTCTCTTGGTCAATTTGCATTTCAAAGAATTCATCAATGACTTGTAGAAACCTATTCACTTCATCATCATATTCAAAAACTTTCCAATGTTGGACATTATCAGGCAAGGATTGTCTATATTTCACCTGAACTTCATAAACTAGTCTGGGAGGCATGGTAGGGATAAACATGCTAGCAGACACAACAAGGGAATCAAAGAGTTGATTTTTCACTCTAGGGATATATGAGATACAAAAATTATCAAAAGAGTCTTTGAGTCTCCATACCTCATCTCTATATGCCTTCAGCCTCTGGTGCTTTGCTTGAAACATTTTGTTCACTTGCTAAATGATGACATTAGCATCTCTAAGCACCTTTA
Organism: Pinus taeda; assembly: GCA_000404065.3. Lineage (NCBI taxonomy): Eukaryota > Viridiplantae > Streptophyta > Pinopsida > Pinales > Pinaceae > Pinus > Pinus taeda. Next base: position 69,175 of record APFE031222830.1, read on the forward strand.
TGTTCTTAGTTTGTACGTTTCTATGGAGTGGTTTTTGAGAAATTGAATTCAGATAATCCACAGTGTTCTTCATTATTTTTGTCGACGTTTCGAGCCTATACCAAGACTCATCATCAGGACTGATATACAAAGAAGAGAAAAGCGAGAGATAAATAGGGTTAAGGAGGGCTGTTGAGTATAAGCCGACCTTTTTTATAATTACTCCTATATGATAATATTATCATGATATATTTATTTGAATGTATTACATGTGTGACATTATGTTATTATATTTATTTGTGCTGTTATTATTTATTCATTAATTGATTATATATTATATTAATATTATATATATAATTTATTAATGTTTATTTCTATTGTAGTCTGTATTTAATGGATTTATTTTAAAGTTTTTAAATATAATTATATGTTTTTTATTTAATTTTTATTATATTCAATTTTTATAATTGTATTGATTTCATTTGAATTTTTATTTATATTAAAAATAGAAATTAATTTAAGAATATATTTCAATATTTTTTTTATATATTTAATTCTTATGAATTGTATTAATTTATTATTGTTTTTAATAATTGGTATTAATCTATTATACTCATTTATCCTATGTATTCCATAATTAATTACTATTGTTACTGACTTTCTATATAAGTTTTAATTTTTATAACCATATAAGTATTCATAATGTGGGATTGGTTCTTTATGTTGTTATATATTTAATTTATATAATCATTTTATGTTATTACTAATTACTATATTATTAATTAATATAATTGCTATTTTCATAGATTTACATATATATGCATGTTTTTATTATTTCATTTAGTTTTTTATATTTGAATTAATAGCATTATATTAATCCATTAATTAATTAATTATTTATATTTTTATTATTTATATTTTAACTAATAAATAAGGTTAAAATGAGAGCTTTATATTGTTGTATTTAATTAACATAATTCATTTAAGAGTTTTTTAAGAGCCTTAGGTTTAAAGGAGAAGGTCTGATTTTATGAATACCTAGAGCCCATTTCTATCAAGCAGCTTAATGTTATTATTTATCAAAGAACCAACTAGATGAATTAAGACGTAAGGGTCAAATTTCTTAAAGACCTAAGGTGTTAGGCTGGGCGAGGGAAAGCTTGATAGGAAAAGAAAAGGGGAGGAAGGGGAAGATGGGGAAGCGAAACTTATTCAATGGGTGAGAGAAGAGGATTCCAATTTTTACTAATTTCCAAGCCTCCATCTCTATTAAGGTTATGGGGGTGTTGAATGATTTCAATGGCCTCACGTACTTTCCGTTTGAAATGGTGTTTCTCATTTGCAATAACCTTAGTGTCCTCAAGGCATATATGGTGGTTAGCTTTACCAGCATGCTCAGCGAAAGCCGAAGAGTGTGTTCTTTCTTTACGAATATCAGCACTATGCTCCTTGAGCCTAATCTTCACAGACCTGCCAGTTTCTCCTATATATTTTTCTCCACGAGAGCAGGTAATGATATATACACCTTTTTGTTGTAGCTGTTCCTGGCTGTCCTTTACATATTTCATTTTTTTTTTGATAGTTGATAAAGGCTTGAATGAAGTTATGACATCCTTCTTTTTGAGAACTTTGGCTAGCTTGTCAGTGACACCTTGAATGTATGGGACGTAGGCATTATAAGTCATGGGGTTAGAAGTCATGGGGTTTATTGAAGTTATGACATCCTTCTTTTTGAGAACTTTGGCTAGCTTGTCAGTGACACCTTTATGTTTTTAATTCCTTTGTCTTTAGCTGCATTAAGGCCCAATATCAAAGCCTCATACTCTGCTATGTTGTTGGTAACTTGGAAAATTAGCTTAAAACATAGATTTGTGCTTTCTTGTTTCAGAGATATCAGTACCACCCCTGCTCCTGCAGTTTCCCTTGAACATGCTCCATCAAAGAACATCTCCCAAACCTGACTTCCTTGCTCTCCCGTGACCTGGACTATTGGTTTATTGAGCTATAATGAGGCCTTCTGGGATTCTTCAATTTGGAGAATACATGATCGAAAATCAGTATCCACATCATAGATGGAATGATTAGAAGGATTCTTCTCATCACTGATGATGTAGGCCAACTGCACTTCTTTGTACAATCTCCTCCTCTCCCCTCCAAAAATTGGGACAGTGGCATAAGATGAATCATTTTGTAATGTCCCACCCAGCCTCTTAATCCACCCTCTGGAAAGTAGCATACCAAACTTAGGGGGAACATCTGCCACCACAATATCCATCATCATGCTTTTCATGGGCAGCTAAGTTAGGTAATGGCCAAGTCTTTTATTAATCCTAGACCTTTTACCTTTCTTGAATCAAAGGAAAATAGATCATGATAAGGTCTGGTAATGTCGAGGCCTAACTATTGCATGATAGCTTTGGGCATTAGATTATGGTTGGCACCACTGCCTTGTAGACAGTTATGGAGGGTTCTGTTATGAATGGTCAAGGAGACAAAGAATGACGGGGAGCTATTGTCATAGGGTTCAGTCATTGGGCTAAGCACAACTGCAGGCTTATCATCTTGCAAATTTACATAGTCATGAGATGCTTGTGAGGCTTTTATCTCAAGGGCATCAAGGATAGGCTTTCTAAATACGTCATTCTTTGCAAGTTCTATCAGAGGCACATATATTTTTAACTTCTAGACTTCTAATTCAAAACTAAAAGGGGAAGGGAACTTGTCAACGCCTCTTACCTCTTGAGCTGGAGCTTTGGAGATGTCTGGATCAACTACTGGCTTTTTCTGCTTGCTGGCCTATTGCTCTGTGGGGACAATAGCTCTTTGGGCAGGATTCTCCTTGACATTACTCATTCTTGACCTCAAATTATACCTTTGTTGTTCATCGGCCTGTAGAACAGCTTCTTTGTCCCACTCTTGATTGGTCTGGTATTGGCGCATTGATTCTTCATAAGCAGCTAATGTCAAAAACGCGAAATTTCCCTTATCTTCCATGCAGTGGATCTCATCCTCTTCATTGAACTGCTCCTCTCCATGACTACGTTCTAAAAATGAGCCTTAACTTTCTGTTCTTCACTAGGTCTCCTTTCCTCTCTGAGTGATCTGCAATTGATCATTTTCTCTTCTGAAGGAACTTGGGTTTTTAGGAGTAAATGAGTTAGGCAGCCTCGCCTTCCCAGAACTCTGCTCAACCTTCAGCTTAGATATCTCAGTAGCCAGTGACTCTATCATCTTAGTCATTTTATCTAATTTGGGCTCTGAAGATGAAGAAGAGGTGGAAGCTTCACCTCTCTGCCTCCTTCTATTAGCATGACCCTTGAGTTTTTCTGCAGCCATGATATTATATTCTACCTCTAGGGCTACATCCTGCATTTCGGCTAGCGTGGTACATCTTCTTTCTCTCAACAGCAAGCAAAAATCAGAGTCAAATGCATTAGCATAGGTGAGTTTTGCAGAGTTGGGGGTAGGCTTTACCTCAACTGGTATCTTGTTATACATACTATTAAACCTTTTATTAAAATCAAACAATGATTCCCCATTATCTCTCTTCAAGTTTCCAAACTCAGTAAGGTAGTATAGCAGGTGTTTATTATCTCCCCAATGCTTTAAAAACACATCATCTAATGCTTCAATGTCTGCTATGGACCTAGAGGACAACTCTCTGAACCACTTTCTAGCCTCTCCATCAAGGCTCTAGACAAACACTCTCATCCACACATCATCTTCACTAATATCAAGGTTATCAGCATAGCTATGAAAAGATTCAAGGTGTTCTTCAGCTATTATTCCCTCTGTACAAGTGAACTTAGGCATGCATTTCTCGTATTCTCCTGCAGGCATGGAATTCAAAGGAACAGGTAGGACTAGGGGTCCATACCTATCAGCTATGATTTTTTCTGTCTTAGTAGGAGCTTGTGGGCCTGCCATGACTGGGGTAGGTGGAAGGATATTGGTAGCTTGAATGGTAGGGAGCTGTGAAATAGATGACAGGGACAAAGGAATATGATGGACTGTATGGGAGACTTTCTTTGGACTGAGATCCAAAGGGGAACTTAATGAACAAGGAGCTTTATGAATCTCCGAGTGTATTTCTTCACTAACAATGCTAGGCTCTATATCTTCAAACTATACATTCTCAGCTACAATCTTCTCTTGTAGAGATACATAAGATTGTTTAGGCTTACCTGATCCTGATGCTCTTTTCTGTATGATCTTTTTCTTCTTAACAATCTTCTTAGTGTCAGGCACTGGGTTAGCTGGTGATTTCTGAAGATTTCTTTGGGTATGCCTCACGAACTAAGCCGGAATTCTAATGTGGAGTCACCAAAGGTTGGTCCTCCAGTAGAGTTTCCAAATAGATGATTACAACTAGAAATGTGTCCAAGCTTTGTCTATCATCAAAGTTGGGTCTGTGTCATTCTCCGAGGGACGTTGAGCCTCAATCTTCTCTCCCCAGCAATAGCCCCAATTATGTTAGGATTCCAAGAAACTCTCCAAGGTTGTAGCTTAGAGATGCCTGGTAACATATAAATTCAACTTATTGTTGCAAATGGATGAATGGAAGGAATGATGATTGTCCAAACCAGATAACCACTTCTACTTTGTTTTACCCTTGATATGCGTGAACACCCTCAGGCTACAAGGCTTTAGACCACCAACTACTCATAGTTTATGATTGGGTGAATATGGAGAATACTAACCACACCAGCAGATGCACAAGACCATGTGATGGCCGGCTACAACCAGTAAATAAGTCTACAAATCTAATCTACTAATCCACAGACAGGGCGACAACTCTCTGGCACCAGATGAAGAGAAACCTAAATAACTCACTCAATGATACATACAATATTTTAACACAGAGATAGGATGACAGCTACTCTAATGCTAAACATCAAGAGTTCAAGCATACAACATGTCAAGCACAGCTTGGAAGAGAAGAGAAATGGAAAGTGAGCAATTAACAACAAACTAAGCTTGTATTAGCTGAAAATGAAGACGAGACGCTGCAAGTGTCAAAATAGTTACAGTCTCCATAAGTTAAACCTTACATCAAAACATCAACCATCAACCCTGATTGCATCTTGTTTTCGGGTATATATAGAGTTTCATTACAAAGGTACTTGGCCATTTTAGGTATGGAGGGGTCATAATTGACCACCAACTGCATTTAGCTACCTCATGGAGTCTATGAGTGCGTTTTCTTTTTTCAGTGGATGAATATGATCTTTTAAGGTGCTTTTTTGTCCTCTCAGGCAGCTGGATATGCATAAATTTGATGGTTCTCACCCAGCCACATGGATAGCACAAATGGAGCAATATTTCAATCTGAATAACATGTTAGATAATGAGACTCAAATTATGGTGGGGAGCATGTACTTGGACAATGAAAGGTGGCAATGGTGGGAATGGCATCAACATTGCAATGGGAGTTTTTTGACTTGGACCACCTTCAAAAAAGCTCTTACAGAACGCTTTGACCAGGAATCTTCCTTTTTGGGTCATCTTACTAAGCTCTAACAGACTGGCACAGTGGATGAATATGTTACAATATTTGAAGCCTTAGCTTTCCACACTAGGGGTCTCTCAGATGTGTTCTACATAGAATGTTTTATGAGCGGCCTTAAAGAGGCCATACTAGCCCACGTCCTACTGCACCACCCTCCCACATGGACGGAGGCTTGCAAGGTAGCTCGTAACGTGGAATGTGTGTTAGCAGCCCAGCCCATTCGCCCAAATTTCACCGCCAAGGGTCGCCCCCCACAGGCTCACAACACGACTCAAACACTTAAGGTTCAAAAGGTGTCACCTGCAGAAATGGCTGAAAGAAGAAAGCAGGGATTATGTTACTACTGTGATGAGAAATACTCCCCAGGTCATAAATGCAAGGAGCCCAAATTTTTTCAAATTGATGCCACTGATTACAGCTCATTGGAGGAAGATCCACCACTTGAGGAACTTGAGGCAGTAGAAGACGACAACCAAAAGGACCATGTCCCTGACGAACCAGTTATTTCACTGCATGCTTTGGCATGGATTTCCTCACCTCAAACTCTCAAAATCAGAGGTTTTATTAAACATCGCCCAGTAGTAGTCTTGATTGATAGTGGAAGTACACATAATTTCATCCATCAAAAAGTCGTGGAAGTAGTGCATTATTTTATATGAGAATTTTCTAAATTCCAAGTCCAAATTGCGGATGGGGGCATAATGAAATGTGAAGGACGCTGTGAAAATGTCAAACTTCAAATGGGGGATTATCAGTTGAAGACCCACATGTTTGCCATACACATGGGAGGGTTCGACATTGTCCTCTGTGTTGAGTGGCTTCTCACTCTGGGGCCAATCACAATGGATTTCCAGGAGTTATATATGATTTTTAAGCAGAACAACTCCACACATACCCTTCGTGGACTCCAGGCGGGAGCTCCCTCTATCATCAGTTTGCATAGGATGGAAAAATTTCTAAGAAAGGGCCATCATGGAGTTATAGCTCAATTTAATTCCATCCAGGCAGTCGAAACCAAGTCTCTGCTGATTCATCCTGAGATGTAATATATTTTAAATAACCATCTGCCGGTCTTTGACAAGCCTCATGAGCTTCCACCCTCAAGAGGGGAACATGATCATAGCACCATCTTGGTTCCAGGGCCCCAACCCCCAAATGTGCGCCCATACAGATATCCATTCACCCAAAAGAATGAAATAGAAAAAATAATCAAGGAACTTTTGGAAGCAGACGTCATTCGTCCCAACATTAGTCCATATTCATCACCGGTGGTCATGGTGCTGAAGAAATATGGGGAATGGCGGATGTGTCCAGACTTCAGGGCCCTCAATAAGTTTACATTCAAAGATAAATTTCCCATACCAGTGGTTGATGATTTGCTGGATGAACTCAATGGGGCTTAATTCTTCACTAAGCTGGATCTTCGCTCAGGTTACCACCAAATTCGCATGAAGGAAGTCGACATTCCAAAGACTGCTTTCCGAACTCATGAAGGCCATTATGAGTTCTTGGTCATGCCATTCGGTCTTTGTAATGCCCCATCTACTCTTTAGAGCCTTATGAACCACCTTCTCAAACCATAGGAAATTTGTCCTTGTCTTCTTCGATGACATCCTCGTCTATAGTTGCACTTGGGCCGCACATCTTGAGCATGTATATCTACACTTGCAACTTCTCCGCAAGCATAAATTATTTGTTAAGATGTCCAAGTGTTCATTTGGAATGGAAGAATTTGAGTATTTGGGCCACATTGTGGGGCGTGAAGGTGTGAAGGTGGACCCCAAAAAGATCCAGGCAATGTAGGATTGGCCTCAACCTAAGACCTTGAGGAGCCTGAGAGGATTTTTGGGTCTCACAGGCTCTTATCGCAATTTTGTCTGCAATTATGGTCACATTGCGAAGCCCCTCACTCAACTCCTCAAGAAAAATTCATTCTTTTGGAATGATGATGCACAACAAGCATTTACACCTCTCAAAAATGCCATGTGTTTCACTCCAGTCTTAGCACTACCTGATTTCACAAATCTTTTGTCATTGAATGTGATGCTTTGGGTACGGGTATTGGGGCGGTCTTAATGCAGGAAGGTCGACCTTTGGCCTTCACAAGCCAACAACTAAGTGGGAAGAATCTGGGCCAATCTACCTATGAGAAGGAAATGATGGCCATCTTACATGCAGTAGAGACCTGGCGACCTTACTTGCTGGGGCGACGTTTTCAAATCCGCACAGACCATCACAGTCTTAAATATTTTTTGGAGCAATGCATATCCTCCCCACAACAAAATAAATGGCTCGCCAAAATGCTGGGATATGATTATGAGATCATTTACAAGAAAGGGCAAGAAAATAGTGTAGCAGATGCATTATCTCGCCAATTTGAGGAG
>APFE031222830.1:77056-97391 GCA_000404065.3 Pinus taeda
TTTTTCATGTCTCATGCCTCAAGAAAGTGATTGGGAACAATTGTAGAATTCAGACCAGTCTACCAGAATTGGACGAAGAAGGGTCCATCTGGCTTCAACCAGAACAGGTCCTAGACACATGAGTCAAGCAACTGTGTGGCTGCATGATTAAGGAAGTCCTCGTCAAATGGAAAGACACCTCTCCAGAAGATGCAACTTGGGAACCAGCCACTATTCTTCAGCAGTTTCTACAGCTTCAGCCTTGAGGACAAGGCTATTCTTAAGGGGGAGGGCATGTTAGGGTCCCACCCTAACCCCCTTATTTATTTAGTGGGATCGAGTATAATAAAGAGTCAATAAAGCCCATATTAATAATTGTAAGTGGTTAACCTGCAATTAATGTCAGGACCACAGTTAGTTGCAAATGGGCCATGGTATTAGATAGATGGTATTAATATAACCCATGGTATTGATCCATGGTATTGCATGTATGAGTCATATATAAAGGCTAGAGACTCCCTGCGAGGAGCATCGTGTCTTATTTTTGAATCGAGCTCTGCTCTATTGGAGGTTGCCCCCTCGAAGAGGCCAGTGAACATTGCTTTCTGAATAATAAAATATTTTCTGTTGACTCTCACTATTCTATGTTCTGGGTATTTTTCTTCACATATTCTGTATTTGGGTATCTTTTGCAGGTTAAAAGCATAACAAGTGGTATCAGAGCTATAACAAGTGGTATCAGAGCTCTTTCCAGGGCTAGTGGGATCTCCATTTCTTAGCAAAAAAAAATTTTGGCTAGAGACGTGTTCTCGCATCTTTAAACCACGGGATCTGTCATTGAGCGCATAAAACTGCGGATTTGGGGAGGCATGCATGTAGGAAATACAAGAGGTGGTCACGCTTGTTGGACTCCCTTGTAACCCCTGTGGGTACCCCTTCGAGTAGTAGTGCATTAGACAGAACCGCGTATGGACTGTCTTCCACGTACCTTCTGGGTATATCGGAAGCCCCCTAGCTCCTCTGCAACCTAGCCATAGATAAACCGTCGGTTGTCTTGCTGCTACAGTACACCGAGAACAGTACTCGGAGAGATTAATCGCCCGTACGATAGGGTAGACGGGTTGTACGACTAAGGGTATGGTTGATCCTCCTTAGTTAGAGCCCTGAAACATTGGGTCGAGTACTACTGTCAGACCCTTATGTATATTGCGATCTGTAGCACCTGACACTCCTTGAGACCATAGCTCCATTTTATCTGGGGATCACACATCATCTCGGCCAGATCCGCTCGCGCAAAGGGGTGCAACAGCAGCAGACATCAGTCTGATCTATTAGATCCATTAGATCTGCAGTAGCAATCTATTCCGCCACTCATAACTATCTGATCCGCCATTCAGATCTCTCAGATCCACCTGATCTGAATAGTTGTGTGGGGTTCCTATACCAGAGCATGATTTTCGCAGGACTTTTGACACAATTGACATTTTGAGGATTTGGCGACTGCAGTATTCCTAAGGAAGGAGTAACTAGCCCATCAGAATCAGGACGACGAGTTGAGCACGGTGGTACCATTCAATTCTTAGTAAAAAAAACTTTGGCAGTCCCAAATTTTAAGAGCATCAGGTCGGTGCATGGTAGCAACTAGAGCTCAAGCGATGGCCAATGAGAGGATGGACAAACTTGAACAAATCTTGCAATCCATCCAAACTCAGCTTGACAATCTAACAATATTAGTCCCGAGCGCAATTCCGAAGGGCAAGGAGGTAGCCCATGAGGAAGAGTATATTAGCAATGGACACAGTGAGGGTGAGTCTAGCCATTCTCCTCACCTCTGGGGCTCCCAAAAACAACAATCCCGTCCGAGACCTCCCAAGTTGGATATGCATAAATTTGATGGTTCTCACTCGGCGGCATGGATAGCACAAATGGAGCAGTATTTCAATTTGAATAACATCCTAGATGATGAGACTCAGCTTATGGTGGGGAGCATGTACTTGGAAAATGAAAGGTGGAAATGGTGGGAATGGCATCAACGTTGCAATGCACCTTTTAGGACTTCGGACAAATTCAAAAACGCTCTAATAGACTGCTTTGACCGGGAATTTGCTTTTTTGGGTCGTCTTACTAAGCTCCGACAGACTAGCACAGTGGATGAATATATTAGAGCCTTTGAAGCCTTAGCCTTCCGCACTAGGGGTCTCTCAGATGTGTTCTACACGGAATGTTTTATCAGCGGTCTTAAAGAGGCCATAAAAGCCCACGTCCAACTGCACCACCCTCCCACATGGATTGAGGCTTGCAAGGTAGATCGTAACGTGGAAAGTGCATTAGCAACCCTGGCCACTCGCCCAAATTTCACCGCTAAGGGTCGCCCCACACATGCTCACAGCACGACTCAAACACTTAAGGTTCAAAAGGTGTCACCAGTAGAAATGGCCGAAAGAAGAAAGTAGGGATTATGTTACTACTGCGATGAAAAATACTCCCCATGTCACAAATGCAAGGAGCCCAAATTTTTTCAAATTGATGCCACTGATTACAACTCATCGGAGGAAGATCCACCACTTGAGGAACCTGAGGTGGTAGAAGAAGACAACCAAAAGGACAATGTCCTTGACGAACCAGTTATTTCAGTGCATGCTCTGGCAGGGATTTCTTCACCTCAAACTCTCAAAATCAGAGGTTTTATTAAACATCGCCAGTAGTAGTCCTGATTGATAGTGGAAGTACACATAATTTCATCCATCAAAAAGTCATGGAAGCAGTGCATTGTTTTGTATGAGTAGTTTCTAACTTCCAAGTCCAAATTGCGGATGGAAGCACAATGAAATGTGAAGGCCGCTGTGAAAATGTCAAACTTCAAATGGGGGATTATCAGTTGAAGACCCACATGTTTGCAATACACATGGGTGGGTGCGACATTATCCTAGGGGTGAATGGCTTCGCACTCTTGGGCCAATCACAATGGATTTCCAGGAGTTATATATGAGTTTTAAGCAGAACAACTCCACACATACCCTTCGTGGACTCCAGGCGGGAGCCCCCTCTATCATCAGCTCACATAGGATGGAAAAATTGCTAAACAAGGGACATCATGGAGTTATAGCTCAATTTAATGCCATCCAGGCAGTCGAAACCAAGTCTCTGCCGATTCATCCGGAGATGCAACAGATTTTAAATAACCATCTGCCGAACTTTGACAAGCCTCATGAGCTTCCACCCTCGAGAGGGGAACATGATCATAGCATCACCTTGGTTCCTGGGGCCCAACCCCCAAATGTGCGCCCCTAAAGATATCCGTTCACCCAAAAGAATGAAATAGAAAAAATAATCAAGGAACTTTTGGAAGCAGGTGTCATACGTCCCAGCATTAGTCCTTATTCATCACCGGTGGTCATGGCACTCAAGAAAGATGGGGAATGGCGGATGTGTCCAGACCTCAGGGCCCTCAATAAGTTGACAGTCAAAGATAAATTTCCCATCCTGGTGGTTGATGATTTTCTCGATGAACTCAATGGAGCTCAATTCTTCACTAAACTGGATCTTCGCTCAGGCTACCACCAAATTCGCATGAAGGAAGTCGAAATTCCAAAGACTACTTTCCGAAATCATGAAGGCCATTATGAGTTCTTTGTCATGCCATTCGATGTTTGTAATGCCCCATCTACTTTTCAGAGCCTTATGAACCATCTTCTCAAACCATATCTCAGGAAATTCGTCCTTGTCTTCTTCGATGACATCCTCATCTATAGTTGCACTTGGGCCGCACATCTTCAACATGTAGATCTACTTTTGCAACTGCTCTGCAAGCCATCAATTATTTGTTAAGATGTTGCAAGTGTTTCGTTTGGCATGGAAGAAGTTTAGTATTGAGCACATTGTGGGCGTGCAGGTGTCAAGGTGGACCCCAAAAAAGATCCAGGCAATGCAGGATTGGCCTCAACCTAAGACTTTGAAGAGCCTGAGAGGATTTTTGGGTCTCACAGGCTATTATCACAAATTCATCCGCAATTATGGTCGCATAGCGAAGCCCCTCATGCAACTCCTGAAGAAAAATTCATTCTTCTAGAATGAGGATGCACAGCAGGCATTTACAGCTCTCAAAAATGCCATGTGTTCCACTCCAGTCTTAGCACTATCGGATTTCACCAAGGCTTTTGTCATTGAATGTAATGCTTCGGGTACAGGTATTGGGGCAGTTTTAATGCAGGAAGGTCGACCTTTGGCCTTCACAAGCCAACAACTAAGTGGGAAGAATCGGGGTCAATCTACCTATGAGAAGGAAATGATGGCCATCTTACATGCAGTAGAGACCTGGCGACCTTACTTACTAGGGCGATGTTTCCAAATCCGTATAGACCATCACAGTCTTAAATATTTTTTGGAGCAATGCCTATCCTCCCCACAACAAAATAAATGGCTCGCCAAAATGTTGGGATATGATTATGAGATTGTATACAAAAAAGGGCAAGAAAATAGGGTAGCATATGCATTATCTCGCCAATTTGAGGAACAAAGTACCCTGCTAGCAATTTCCCTTCCCATTCCAGAATGGATTGAAGAGGCTCGCAGGGAATGGTTTTCACATCCTGGGCTCTCCCAGCTCATTTCTCAATTGCAGGCGGATCCAAATCCCACCAAGGGCTACTCGTGGTAGAATGAGATTCTTCGCTACAGGGACAGAGTCGTAATATCACCAACATCCAGCCTCAAAAGTCACATTTTGGCAGAATTGCACTCATCCCCCCTTGCAGGACATTCAGGCTTTCAGAAGACGTATGCTCGCACCAGAAGATCATTTTTTTGGATAGGCATGAAAAAGGACATCCTTACTTTTGTAGCAGAATGCGATTTATGTCAACGCCACAAAGGGGAGACCGTCAAAGCACCAGGCACATTACAACCATTGCCCATCTCGACATCAATATGGATGGAGGTTTCTATGGATTTCATTATAGGTCTTCCAAAGTCTGGAAACAAGTCAGTCATCATGGTGGTTGTGGACAGGCCCTACCCCATCTGTTTACACCGAATTTGGTCGCTAAATCTTTCATGGATCAGATCTTCAAATTGCATGGCATGCCCACTTCTATTGTGTCCGATCGTGACCCGATCTTCCCCAGTAATTTTTGGCAGGAATTCTTCAGGCTACAAGGTACCCATCTAAAACTCAGCACTTCCTATCATCCACAAACATATGGTCAAACTGAAGCCGTCAACAAATGTCTGGAAACCTACCTTAGGTGTTTCACTTCAGAAAAGCAACATCTGTGGGTTTAGTGGTTACCTCTGGTTGAATGGTGGTATAACACCAACTATCATGCCACCACCAAAATGACTCCCTATGAAGCAGTATATGGTCAAATCCCTCCTTCCCCTACTTCTTATATCAAGGGGTGCTCAAAGGTACAAGCAGTGGATCAACTCCTACAAAAGCGCGCAACCATGCTTGCCCATCTTAGAGAGAATCTTCATCAAGCTCAAAACCACGTGAAGTAATAGGTAGACCAGCATCACTCAGAGCTCCAATTTCAAGAAGGGGATAAGGTATTTTTGAGGCTGCAACCATATAAGCAAACATCACTCAAAGACAAGGCTTGTCGGAAACTATCTCCAAAATTCTACGGACCATATCAAGTACTTCAGCACATTGGAGAAGTAGCGTACAAGCCGGCTTTGCCACCCACTGCAAAAATCCATCCAGTTTTCCATGTCTCATGCCTCAAGAAAGTGATTGGGAATAATTGCAGAATTCAAACTAGTCTACCTGAATTGGATGAGGAAGGGTCAATCTGGCTCCAACCTGAATAGGTCCTAGACACACAAGAACGGCACCTGCGTGGCCGCATGATTAGGGAAGTCCTCGTCAAGTGGAAAGCCACCTCCCCGGAATATGCATCTTAGGAACCAACCACTATTCTTCAGTAGTTTCCACAGCTTTAGTCTTGAGGACAAGGCTATTCTTAAGCGGGAGGGCATGTTAGGGTCCCACCCTAACCCCCTTATTTATGTAGTGGGATCGAGTCATAGTAAAGATTCAATAAAGCCCATATTAATAATTGTAAGTGGTTAACCCATAATTAATGATGGGACCACAGTTAGTTTCAATGGGCCATGGTATTAGATAGATGGTATTAATAAAACCCATGGCATTGATCCATGGTATTGCATGTATGAGTCATATATAAAGGATTGAGACTCCCTGCGAGGAGCATCGTGTCCTATTTTTTCATCGAGCTCTTCTCTATTGGGGGTTGCCCCCTCGAAGAGGCAAGTGAACATTGCTTTATGAATAATAAAATACTTGTTGTTTTACTCGCTATTCTATGTTCTGGGTATATTTCTTCACATATTTGGTATTCTGGTATCATCTTACAGGTTAAGAGCATAACATAAAAGGACGAAGGCGCGCGATTCCACTCGGCGGATGACACGTAGCGGTGGAGGAGAGAGGAAAACTGCTCTTCATCATGCACTAATGTCCCATCGATTTGTGGGCAAGAAATGTGCAATGCCATCCAATCTTGCTGGCGCTAATCGGATGGTGGAGAAATGATTGGGCAAGTCACTTTATTGGGCATGACGGGAGCCGTTAGATCGGCGAGCGGAAATCGATGGCTATGATTAAAGGTGAGGATTTTCTAAAGGTGCAAAGTCATATGGGTGAGGTTTTATGGGGTTTTCGCTTTTGCGCTCGAGGCTGGCAACCAAAGGGGTTTTGTTGGTTTTTAGAGGAAAAACAGAGGAAATGGAGGTAACAGAGGATAAGTAGAGTGAGGAAAATAAGGGAGAATGACCACCACAAACCTCCTTTAAGCATCACCAAGTGGACCACGCTCATTTCCAACCTTCAGAAGTCACTGATATGTAGCAGAGCTAATAGGTACCATGGCGGGGAGTGTAGGGGGACTGCTGCTCCATCCTATAGCCGAGTAGTCTCAAGAGGGAGTCATGATGTAGGAAAGAAACGTTTCAAAAAATCACTAGACAAGATCTTAGAAAAACAATGTCCAGGGACATCAGGAAGAAGCAGAGTTCAGGATCAGGAAGGGAATCATCAGGAAACAAGAAACGAAAAAGGGAATGGAGGCAATAGTGAAAGACCAGCTTCCAGTAAGACCACTAGAGTCTGTAAGGACAAGTCAGGCCTTATTCCACAGGTCGTATTGAGTGACCCAGCGATACAAGCTCATAGAGAGCATATGACGTAGCATGCTATCATATGCAAGTTCATGGGGTTATGGCCAAAGGCGAGGGTGTTACATGTCTGGATAAGAAGCCATTGGAAGGAAAAGGGTGAAATACATTTGCATCTGGGTTCAAAGTGCTTTTTCATAGTATTGTTCACAAGCTTAGAGGACAAAGATAGACTGTTTGAAGGGGGGCCCTACTTCTATGTTGTAGCAGGACTCTACATGTGGCCATGGATGATGAACTTTGTCCTGGAACATGAAACATTCACACCAATACGGGTTTGGATCAGACTATATTCCCTTCTTCTGGATTATTGGCTGCTAGAATCTTTGAAAGCCATAGGCAACAAGCTGGGACATTTTCTAAAGATCTTAGAGGCAACTCTGAAAGGAAGATATACCTCCTTTGCCGAATATTTGTGGAAATGGAATTATCTGTTGCTCTTCCAGAAGTGATCATTTTAGAAGTATATGATGAAGTATGGGTGCAGACAGTGGACTATGATCACATACCATTTAGATGCCACAAATGCCATGAATATGGGCATCTATATAGAGACTGCCCCTCAATCAATAGGGAAGAAAACCAAAGAACCATTGTGGAGAGAGATCACAAAGGTTTCACCAAAGTTGGAAGTAAAGGAAAAGGGGGTAAGCATCCATACAAGAATGCGAATGGGGATAGACATACAAGAGAAAATAGCTTCAAGATCTTGGAGGAAGAAGAGGGGAATATGGAGGCAGTCCAGGACATGGAGAATGCAACAAAGGAACAGGATAGGGTCGCTGACATGGGGGATATCGCAGTAGACAACCAGCAAAAGGATGATCTACCAAACCTAATGGAGATCAATAGGGACCAGGAAATGACTCTAAGTGAAGTAGGAACAGAGGGCCATGAGTTACAAGAGATCGTGGATAGGTAAAATCTAGATCTAGAGAAATTTCTAGAACAAGGAAAAAGCATACGGGTGGACTCCCTACCTAAAGAGGACTATGATGGAGTACAACAGATCTTTCTCTGGAGGTCACAATCGAAGGGAGATGGAGTCAAAAGTAATCATGAAAGATAGGAGACAAGCGGGGTTAAGATGATAGAGAATTCTTAGGAACAATCTATAAAGAACTTGGGTAGGAAAAGAGGAAGAAAGAGATAGAATGAACTGTTGAATGAATGTGGAAAACTGTTGATCAGCTCAGGTAAGATGAAAGATCTTAGCAAGTATTCCTTTATTAAACTTTCTTAATGAAGTTCACAACTTGGAACATTAGAGGAATACTGAATGTAAGGAGACAATGAAATCTTAGTAATAGAATGAAAGAAGAAAAACCAAACATGGTTTTCATTCAGGAGACAAAATGTTTGATGGGAAAAATACGAGTTATTCATAATAAGTGGTTATCTAAATATTAGTATTTAGAGGTTAAGGAAAATCAATCAGCAGGGGGATTCTCACTTTGTGGGACCCACAAAAATTTGGAATTCTAGATGTTGAAGCATCCATAAACTATCTCTCTGTGATATGTCGACCTATAGGGGAAAAGAAGATATACATGGTTAAAAATGTTTATGGACCTCAAAAACAAGCAGACAAACTCAAGCTTCTCACTTGCCTGGAGGAACTAAGAGTGAGACATCCTATTTTGCCCTGGATCGTTGTAGGAGATTTCAATATATAAGATCTCTTTTGGAAAAAAAAGGAGGTACTATACAACTACGCAGCACCTCCATGGCCATCCAATACTTCATTATGAACATGAGGCTAGTGGACACTGAAACAATTAATGGAACCTTCACTTGGAACAAAAAAAGGGGAGGGGATCATCAAGTTGCTTCCAAACTTGATAGGTTCATGATTTCAAAGGACCTTTTTCTCTCAATGCCTGCCATGAAAGCCTCCATTCTTCCCTTTGGAGGATCAGATCGTTGGCCTGTACAGCTGGAAGCTACCTTTATGGGCACTCCGAGAAGTAGACCTTTCAGGTTTGAAAATGCCTAGCTCTCACACCCTAATTTCACTAATATTGTTGATAAATGGTGGAGAGAGGAGTTGAAAATTCACGGCAGAAAAATGTATATGCTCCAGCAAAAACTTGAGCATATCAAATCCCGTCTTAAATTTTGGAACAAAAATGAATTTGGAGACATCTTCAAAGTAAAAAGAGAAACTGAACTGAAGCTCTAGGAGATCAATCAGATCAACATAACAGATGCCTTCATCGAAGAGTGAAAAAAATTAGCTAACTCTTTGCAAAACGAATGGGAGGATCAATGCTTACAAGAAGAAATTTTCTAGAGACAAAAATCAAGGATACAATGGATCAAAGGGGGAGAAAGAAACACAAAATTCTTCTTCCACAAAACCACTATGGCTCACAGGGCACACAACAAAATCACAAAAATCAAAGATTCTCAATACAATGAGCTTGTTTCTCACAATGATATGGAATTGGTCCTGGTGCAACACTTTTTCAAAATTGCAAAGGAGCCACTAGAGGATAGATCTAGGATCATTGATCATTTCATTCAATATATCCCTCAGCTAGTTACTAGATAGGACAACCACAATCTCAACAGGCCAGTATTGAAAGAGGAAGTCACTAAACTGATTAATGAAATGAAGAGTGGAAAAGCACCAGGTGTGGATGGATTCAATGTAGACTTCTTCAAATATTGTTGGGAAACTATCAAACATGACATCCTTGAGGTTGTGAAAGACTCAAGACGATCCAAAAAAGTTTTGAAGGCTCTCAATGCATCATTCATAGCTCTGATCCCAAAGCAGGGAAATGACATGACTCTGGATGGTTTTCGGTCGATAGCCTTATGTAATGTGGTGTATAAAATTATCTCCAAAGTTATAGCCAGTCAACTCAAACCACTTCTACCCTCTCTCATATCAAAGGAGCAAACAGGCTATGTGGAGGGAACACAAATTCTCAACAATATCATCCAAGCTTAGGAGGTAGTACACTCTCTCAAAAACAAAAAACAAGCTGGTAGATCATTCAGTTGGACCTCGCAAACGCCTATGACAAATTGAGCTGGGCTTACATAAGAGCAATTATAAAATCCTATGGATTTGATTAGAATTGGATAAGATGGGTCATGGCTTTAGTTACCTCAACAATTTTCCATACTTCTTAATGGAGCTCCATCAAGGACCTTCACTCCCTCCAAAGGGCTCAGACAAGGAGACTCGCTTTCACCGTTCCTCGTCATCTTCATGATGGAAGTGCTAGGTGGAGCGATTAAAATGGAAAATTTTGAAGGAAGAATTGAGGGTATCAAACTCACCGCATATGGAGAGGCAAAAACTCATCAACAATTTGTCGATGACACAATGTTGCAGGATATACCTACAGTCAGGGAGGCTAGAGAAATCAAAAGCATCTTAAATGACTTTTCTTTGGCAGCAGGCACTGAGTTAAGTCTTCTCAAGTCCAAAGTTTTTTCTTTAAAACTAATATTGTTGTTTAGAGAAATATTACCAGAATTAATGGATTTCAAGGAGAACAACCACCTTCTAAATATCTTGGCATTCCCCTTACTGAAAAACCGCTAAGCAAGAAAGTGTGGGAGCCAATTTTAAATAAACTTAAGGAAGAGATCAGAAAATGGACCTGCAGATCACTAAATCTAGTAGGGCACCTTGCTCTCACACAAGCGATCTTCCAGGCCATTCCAATCTTTATGTTTTCAGCTCTTCTAGCTCCTCAAGGTATTAAGCAGCAAATAAGAAGAATACAAAGGGAATTTTTGTGGGGTAGAGAGGAAGAGAAAAAGAAAGGCTTTAGTAGCCTAGGACAAGATTTGGAAGCCCAAGAGCCATGGTGGATTGGGGCTTCATGATCCTGAGACCCTCAGTAGAGTCTCAGTAGCCAAGCTTTGGTGGAGATGGATGAAGGAATCGAATGCCCCCTCGGCTAAGCTTTGGAAACAAAAATATGCAAGCACTCGCAGGAGAAGGATCACATTAGAATGTTAGAGCAAATCAGGGGCTCTCATATTTGGAACCCTTCCTGGAATAATAAAAACATTGTTCATCATCATTGTTTCTGGGAAATTCGAGCAGGGGATCTTGCTTGATTTTGGGAAGTATTTGCAGATCTCAAAAGTGACACAGATAGCAAAGGTATGGTTCTGGTAAAATACTTCTAGGATCACGAAAGGAATAATGGAAAATGGAGGGAGTGGAAGAATCTTAAATAAAATGATGAAAACCAGCTGAAGACCAAGGCAAAATCCCTCACCCAGGGGCTAGAGCATAGAAGGATTCTTGTCTCTTCCTCAACGGATCAATTAAGATGTGGTAAGAACACTAAAGGCAACTTTAACCTCAAAGAGGTGAAACAGGAAGTCACAGGATTTAACTTTGTGAATCTTGATCAGATTTGGAAGAAACTTTGGCTAAATCTACATTGGATAAAGATAAAGCTTTTCACTTGGCTAGTGCATCAAAGGAAGATCTTAACCTGGGAGAATCTCCTCAAGAAAGGCTTCATTAGTACTTACAGGTGTTACTTTTGTGACGCTCATGAGGAGACAATTGAACACCTTCTCAACCTCTGTCCTTTAACTTCAAAGGTGTAGGACCGGGTGGTTGCTATTTTTGGACAAACTCACAGGGATAGTCTCAGCATATCCAACAATCTAAAAAACTAGAGGAAGAACTTCTTAGGGAATGAGATAGTTAATAAAGTCTGGATTTTGGTGCCAAGTTTTATCATCTGGAATGTGTGGAAAGAATGCAACAGTTGAATCTTCAAAAATAAATCAAATAGCTCCCCACTTATAATTGAGCAAATTCTGAGGCAGCTCAAAGACACAGTAAGAAGCTTGCTAAGGACCCTTCCTAAAGATCCTCCCCTGCCCCATGAGGATAGAAAGTTACTTCACTTGGGTCTCTAGTCTATCAATCGCCTAGGAATAATGAAGGCAGTGAGCCTTATAAACAACTGTGCCACCATTTGGAAGCCTCTTCCTTATGGTTTCTTAAAGGTTAACATTGATGGAGCAGCTAAGGGCAAACTAGGTTTAGCGAGCTTTGGGGGTGCCATAAGAAGTGATCAGGGACAAATACAGGTAATCTTCCATGGCCACTTAGGGAAGGCCACAAACGACATGGCTGAGCTCATGACATTAGGGCAATTCTTGGAAATCCTGGTGAATTCAACTTTACAAAATGTTATAATTGAAGCAGATTCAGAGTTCGTTGTTAGAGCTACTAAGAAAATTAGCAATGAAACCTCTCCACATAAAGTGTCAAAGCACTGGAAGCTCTTGCAGGTTTTTTACCACATCTATTCTCACCTGTGAACCCTTAAAAATTTCATATTTTCTCATGTGAAAAGGAAGGCTAACATGTTGACAGATCTTTTGGCGAATGAAGGAATCATAATAGGGACAGGGATCCTAGGTATGCTTGGGATTCGCTTCCCCCAGGTAAATTTCAGCAGGATTGTCACTATCACGCTACTCGGGATATGGAACAATGGACTAATAGTTTGGATCAAATGGACCCTGAAGACCAGCGGGAGGTTGGAGAACTCCACAAAATCTAACTTTCCTTGGTTCGGTTTTTTTTGGAAATCTGAATTCCTATTGTTGGAATGATGAAAGTTTTGACTCGGACAGCTCCACAGAATGAGGTAGCCTTCATCATTTGGCTTAGGTGGTGGTTGACAGAGAATCCAGGTGAATGGGTTTGGCTCAAGTACTGCCCGCTGGACGGAATTAAGGGAAAACACGTGGTGAAAGGATGTGTTTGGTTTTTGTCGCAAGTCAACCAGTCCAATACCGCAAGTAGTATATCGGGCGGGGTTTGAATGTTTTCCGTCTTTTCTGTGTTTGGCTCCAATTCCACTCTTTGAACGACACGTGGCAAAGTGAGGTGAGAGAAAACTGCCCCCATCGGACAGTTAACTCACATGCTTCTCGTCCTTCTGGTATTCACGATGACCGTCGGATCTTCATCTATGTATCAACAGTGGTGATTGTTTGTGCATTTTGGTTGGACCTGAAATATGTTTAGAGTGTTAAGCTTTTAACTTCCGTTGTGTTCGGTTGTTAGTATTTAGGTTAGGTTGTTGTGGGACCTCTTGTGAACCCACGACAAGTTATGGGCTTGTCGGGCATGGTTTTCTAGGCTCATTTATTGCATGACAGCATTATCAGATGACCTTGTGCTCTGTTTGGTGGTTCTCCCCAGATTTCCAGTTTAGGTTTCTCTTGGTTTTGGGTGATTAGTTTGGCCTGGCCTGCCTGGATGACTGTTGAATGCTCGTAGAGCAGGTATGGCTCCTTGTAAATTATGTATTTTTGCTAAGTTTAATAGAAGGTCCTACTCTTACCCGATCAAAAAAAGAATGCATAATATATGAACCTTTTACAAATTAGAAAACTAAACTTATAATAAATGGACATTGTGGATCTATTAACATCATGTTATAGGATTATGTTATGATTTTCTCCTTCATTATTGCATTTTCAGAGAGCATTGAAGCTTGAGCATGTGCCAAGTACTATAGGAAAATTGAAATAATAATTTGGTTGGTTTCTTTTTTTTACCCTACTCCAATTTGCTTCATATTCCAATGGATTAGCACATTAATAAGTATGGGGAACACTACTAACATGTTTTCCTTTATAAAATATATTAATGTGCCTTGTTACATATTGGTGTTATGCACCAATGTACAATTATTTTTAGTACACTTCAAAAGTTGTTTTTTAAATAAATTAATTTAATGGGACCTTGATGCAATGGTCTATTCAGAGAACACTAGAGGAATGATGTGCATATTGCAAAACAATCCTTTTAAAACTTATTACACTACATATTGCATAAATTGAATCAATGTAGCTATTTTATTTAGTGCATTAATTTTTTTTATCATATGTTAGCCTAATGTAGTGTGCATGGTATTGTACATATTAGTGCCTCCTCTTTCTAAATTGTCATTTTAGCAAAATTTAGGTTTCATATTAACCCTAAAACTAGCATGACTGGTAACACGATGTACATGTGTGTTGTACTTAATAACAAGCAAAATTATGTGTTTTCCTTACCATGTTGCATCTTTTTCAATGTATGTATTGAACAAAAATTGAACATGTGAAGATGTATATCTATCAAGAGATAGGGGGGTGCTATGAAAATGTGATTGTAAGACTTTAAATGTTTATGTCTCAAAAAATACTCTTCTAAAAACTTTTCCTTGTCTATTCACCTCCACTAAAAAGAGAACAAGAACAAGTGTATTTGTTAAAAGTTCTATTAATTGGTGTTTTCTTTTTAGTGATTGGACCCTTCTTTCTTAGAGAACATTCCCCTACTTAGCTTCTATATTAGGAGTTGAAGGTGTCATGAGAGCCATTAATCTTGTTACCTTATTATAGGGGTTATGGAGATGGTGCCAAAGCCCAACTTGTGATTTTTAAGGTCGAAGGTAGGTATATATGATTTTGTCTCTTAATATTTGGCATAGTTTAATTGTTTTATATTTTGGTATTTTTGTCAGAATTTGGTGATAAATTCCTTGGGAAGATTGTAATTTTTTATTATTTATATTGTGTTCTTAAAATCATAAATGGATTGAATGCCTTGAAAAACCCTTTGGCCATTTGAATTATGTGGAATATATAAATAAAATTTACAATCCAACAAATCCATTAACTACAAAATTTACTCAACAAAATAAAACATAAAACAATTAAACTACACTTTTACATTTTAACATCGTCCTACATTTCACAAAATCGTTTATCTACATATAAAAGTATAAAATTATATATTTTGTAAAAAAAAGAAAATTACTAACTAATACATTGAGATTCTAAAAGTAAATATGAAAAAAGAATGTACACTTTGTTTGAAGCTTAATGCTTTGATACATGAATACTAATATATTGTTCTTTCTTATAGGTTAGTGAAATTTTCTAAAATTGTATATTATTGATCAGTTTTTAATCATTAATATTTAATTAATTTAAAATACCAATAACTTTATATTTATAAATAATAATAATTTAAATAGGAGGAATTGATAAATTTAAGATATGTACAGTTGTAATAATAAATATGATTGATATCTTTTAATTATTTATTATTATCTTTTAAAATTGACCGGTTGATTGACATGGTGTTATTTCTTATTTGAAAATTTGTGTGGTGATTTCATTATTGTATTAGGTAAATGTAAAAAAGTAAATATTGATAACTAGAATGGGAGATAACTAGAATAGGAGATAACTAAAATATGTCAATATGTTTCATCCATAACCATTAGATAAAGAATTAGATTAAAATATAAATTAATATAAAAATGTGCTATAAAAATTGTCTATCGACATGAATAAAAACAACTTTCTATTAAAAAAAAAAATGTATTGATTCTTAACAATTTTAAAAACCAAAATATTATAAATTATTTGTATAATAAAATTAAGTATTATACATAACCACATTCGAATTTTCTTTTATTGTTATTTCATAGATGTTATTAAGAATAAATTCATTGAATTATTCAATCAACCACACAAATTTTATTATCTTTTATTAAAAACAATATGTTACAACTATAACTTTACTATTATTTTTAAACTATTCCCACCTACTCACTCATTATTTACATAATTTTTTTACATCATACATGATTAATCATCACATTTATTATCTATTTTGTTACTTTTTATCTCTATATTAGATTCACAGCCCATCACAATATATCAAAGAACATATAAAATATAGTTGAACGAACGAACTGACCAACCCACCCAACAACATAAGTCTATATATTATATTTCCTTCCCTATTCATCTTCAATCACTGTACCAAGAGGATAAACGTTTATGATGCATCGCTATCATGAAAATATACTTGTCAAATTCTTATGAAAATAAAAGTACTAAATAGTATATGTTTTCAAAATCTTAATATGAAATTAGAGATATTTTTCAGTGGTTAAAAGTTTTTCAAATTCATAATCACTTTAATTTTTTTTAATGATCGAAAATTTTATTAGAAGGGTGGAAGACGAAGGTGCTCACTCAAGTGTGTTATCACGTAGACTTAATCGATAAATTGTTGATTACGTTTGCAATGCGCAACGATTTTTGTAGATAGTGGGAATTGGGAGTAGAAAGATCCCACGATGATTCTTGTAATATTTCGTGTGACCACACTGTATAGAATCGATGCCTTGTATAGATGCATATCATTTCTTTCAGGCCATATCATTCATACATAGAATGCGCGTAACTAAAATAAAACCTAATTTTTTTGCAACATTATTCATGCCAGGTGGAAAATTGAATTTAGAATAATGTTTGACTTCGTGATGGAGGGCGGTGTAGTAACCGCATTCGTCATGGCATGATGGACTGTGTACTAGGCAGTTTCTTGCAGTCCCCCAGAGCTGGAAAACGCCATCGCGACCCTGCAAAATGAAGATACAACTATTGTGCCTGTGACTGCAAAGTGGTTTTGATTTCCTGCCATGGGCATTTCTAAGTCGTTGTCCTGGCACTGGTCCGAGTGGCCTAGGTTCGAATTCGATAAGACGGAGTTGTTGCGGCAACATCTGTGATTTCCAGATGTATCGACCACGGTGATACATGTGTGATACATTATCACAACATTTATACTCTCTTTTTTTTCCGAATAACATTTATACTCTCAGATGACGAGAATGAAGAATAAAAATGAAAATATGCAAAGAAACCAGAGCTAAATAAATAAATAAACCTTTAAAAAATGATACAAAATATTGATTAAGTTTTCTTTGTGTCAAAATCTAGCTGGGTCCAAGAAGGAAAATATGGAAAAAGTATTTCAGGCATATGATAGGTGAGGATCGAACTTCGATAACTCTGAGCGAGTTACATCACTTGAACAACAACTGGACGTTGGCGTGAATCATGTCAGAACTAGAAAGGTAAATATGACAGAACATCTGTCATAAATGAATTCATCTATCATGCAATCAACTTATAAAATTGTAACTTATTCACTTTCTTACTTCATTAATTTAAGGGACATTTATTTCGGAGTTGTCTATAATGCGACTTTTTGGAGATTCCGGTGACGGAATCTGGCTGAAGAAATGAGGTGAAATCTTGATTTTTAGCAGTAAAATGATTTTTTAACTGCATATTTGGATTCAGCGCGCTGGAAAACCCCTGGGAGCCATTGATTGTGCAGAAACTAGCTATGAAACATGGGATTCCAATGAATTGCTGCCGGATTTTGACCGGAAAAGCTTTCAAAAAGTCGCGTTATAGACTACTGCATTTATTTCTGATATGTAAATAGTTAAAACTTTTATATATATATATATTCATTCTTGCTTTTATACGAGCCCCTTGTAGAGGAGCAAAATAATCATCTATGCAGGTTGGTAAGCATCTAGTGATGATTCTTTTGTTACTTGGACTATTTTCATTTGAATTTGAATATTCTTTTCTAGTATTTATTATATGTGATGAACGTTGTTCTATCCTAATTAATAAATTAGTGAAAGTTAAACTACTCTCTATTATATTGATATTAATATTAATAACATTAATAGCATAGTGAATAGTGCAGCTAGCCGAACATTAAGCTGCAGTGGAGGGGGGTGACAAAGGCTATGCTCGAATTTGGAATATTCTTTCCAGCAATGTAGCGCCCAACTCTATAACTTGGATACATACATGAAAAAATTTCCCACACCATCCTATAATTTGTCTTATCAACACATCTTGTCTCCAACACCAATTTCAGCGATGCAGAAAAGCCTGAAGAAGGGTGTTATAACATTGTTAGGGCCGATGAATATTCATAATCAATATAGGATTTGAACATTTCCTATTAAAGCTATTAATCTTACAATCTTTGTTATATGCACAGATACATATAATATGAGTGCTAGCCCACCCATTAACTTTAAATATTTTCGTGGAATGATTATTATTTTAATATTCGATGAAATCTTCCAAAAATGATAATTTAAATGTAATAATTTTTTACTTCGCTATTATTCTCGCAAAGATAAAATGAAACAGAATGGATTAATTATGAATTTATAAAAATGTTGATGAATTAACTATGATTTTATAGTAATTTTAATCATTTAACAATATTTATAGTGTTTTTGTCGAAGTGTAAACCTATGACATTCATTCCGACTACCAGTCTATATCGTTATATTTCAGATGACAATTTCACATTCAAATGCTTCCTTACCCTTCAACTTATCATAACATATGTTTTGGGGAAAGCTGAACAAAAAATTATGAAGATACAATTACGGGATATTATGAAGATGCAATTACGGGATATAGTTATCCTCTTCATTCCGAATATTGCTGGTTATAATAATATATATTTTTATACAAAATAATTCTTTAGGAATTATTATTTTATTAATTATTTTAATATATATATTTTTTTAATTAAATTTTAATATTATTTATTTTTATTACTAGTTTATATTTATTAATTAAATTTATATTGATTAATTACATAATAAATCAAAATTTATAAGTAATTAGATAGCTAAATAATAAAGAAACTTTATAGTAAATGAAAATGTTAAAATTCGAGAAAGTTATTCATCACGAGTCTTGGTTTTAGCGAGTTAATGACTAGGTTTCTGAAGTGTCATAGATTGGTTGATTTTTTTTCCATGTGTACATAATAGGCTGAGAAGAAGATTAGGTTTTTGAAGTGTCATAGATTTGTTGATTTTTTCTTCATATGTGTACATAATAGGCTAAGAAGAAGTACCGGTAATAGTTAAGAAGTTGAGAACTACATTGTTTTATGGGCCATGTCAAGCTAAAGTTCTCCTACTTCCTAACAAAGATGTAACAATTTTCATGGATGAGAGTGTTCATGGCATCTTCACTTCTTTCCATGATTTCTATCTATTGAGTATAGAATTTGATTTTTATTGCATTGAATCTTGTTGATAAATCTTCCAATTGGGTACCCAACCTACTCATTGTATCTTCATGGCTTTACAAAATATATATCCTCTTTCATAACTTAGAGTAGTCAATGTTTTGTTGCTCATTGAATCCCACTTGGTGCCTTATACTTGCACCCATATGCATATCTATAACCCTATCCTCAATGTAAAGAGGGGTCCTGAAATGGTGCTCCATGTTACTCTAACTACAAATCCCTTGGAATGTAAATAATTAATGGGTTAGATTTTCTTGCATCCTCTCAACTCTAGGATTGGAACAAGGAAATTGTGCCACCCAACTCACTTAGTTGTTGCAAAAAACTCATTTAGTTGGGGCTAAGAACTAGAAACTAACACCTTTAGAGAGACTAGGGGGAAAGGGTGGCATGGGGACGATGATACAAGAGCTCATGCATATAGGGACGACTACAAAACCCCCACCTAAGATAGGGAAATCATGATATTCCTACCACACTTGATGTAGGGCCTTTGGAGAAGAAACGGGTTTGCAAATATATAGGGAATGTTCAAACCAAAATGCATCTAAGCATGAAAAATGTGTAGGTAAATCTAGGGAGAATGCTTGTTTCCTTTCAAATTCTTGGGCCATATGTTTTATCCCAGCTTTGTCGTGATTTCTCCATCTAGGATGGAGAAATCATCAACAAGGGTGGCTAGGATAATGAGCATGTGAGGATGAGAGAGTGGTCTTATATATAAACTCACATTGGAGTCATAATTAATTTCCAGTCATTGTTCCACTTGTTTACTTGTGTTGATGTGATGTGTTGGTTTCATGGGGGGTTATGGGGGCTGAGCATAGTCATTAAGTTTGATTAATATATTCCCCCATTTAATTTCTGTTGTTTCATAATTAGTGAATCCATTAGTGTAACGCCTTGTGGTTGGTGAGTCAACTGGGCGCACCTTCCACCTACCGTGCGAAGTAGCAAGACATGCAAAACTGTGGAACGACCAAGGATGAAGTGTTATAAAACATAGGTGAGTTGGCGTTCCATGGTTTATACGGGTGAGTTGGGGAGCTCATCTTGTGAGGCCGACCGAAGGCGAAATGGAAACCAAACAATATGTTGGTGGGCGGTCCCATGCCATGGGCGGGCCGACACACATAACGGTGTGCAGTGTTGTATGGTCACGACAGTTGAAGGCATGAATGGTGGGTTGGTCGAATGGCACAACCCTCGTTC
>APFE031222830.1:104396-127262 GCA_000404065.3 Pinus taeda
TAATTTACTTAATTTATTATTATTTTTTAGAATAGAATATATCATCATTTTAATTATTACAAATTCAAATTTTCATTCAATTAGATACCCATTTATATACCCAATTATAATCATATATTATTTATGCAACTCTCTGATTACTGAAACATTAATTATTGTCATATGGAAATAAGTCTCTTGGTTAATATGATACTAGCATCATCCATGTTTCCATAAGTACAACCACGTGGACCTGTGATTTCCCCAGAGGAGTTTTCTCACCATTCAGCCAGGTTGCATGGCATGAAAAGAAGGGATAGTTCCAGTTTATTTGATTTCCAACCTAAGAAGCGGCCACGCCACAATTTTCCATATGGTCAACTTCCCTATGTTTCACATTCTTGTCATTGCAGAGTGTAAATGATGTTGCGACCACATTAGGTCAACAAGTTGGGTTTTGGCCTATTGGTTAGGATGACTATTGTCGTGTGTCGCATGAACCATCTTAATGGTGTATTTTCTTTCACATCCTTTACCTTCGTTTTATCGATTTTCCCACTTGTCGATTTTCAATATTAAGCTCATGTAATGTGTATTGATCCATTTCTTATTATGCTCGGATTAATATGAATGTTTTTGTTATTTGCTACATATGCCTATTTATGTGATTTACTGTTGCGGAGACTATAAATAATGGAATCATATATATTTTAACAGAACAATGAAATTTTTGAATTTTCATTCTTTATTTTGTTCATTTTTGTTGAGAATAATGTAATCTTCACATTTGGCTATTGCAAACGTGTATTGTTTCATTAATATGATTTTTTTTATTGTATTACTAGATTGTTGTTAAAATTTACCTAATCAACTTTGATATATAGGTTTTATGAATTTTTTTATTGTATTACTAGATTGTTGTTAAAGTTTACCTAATCAACTTTGATATATAGGTTTTAAAACCATTTTGGGGTGTACACCCAACTTATGTGGGCCCATAATTTTGTCTGAGAGGATGCCCCGTCACTAAAACCTTATAGGTTAATCTTTTGTTTTTATTTTATTTTTATTAATTCGCTAAGGCTTTCTAATACAAGTGTTTTTATGCTACATGCACTACATCTTTGGTGATCAATTGTAGTTTTGTGCATTTCATGCATAGCCCACTCATAATTGGGCATTGCACTCTTTTAGTGTTGTTCGTCTAATTTTACTGTAGGTTTTTCTTCCATTCAATCCATTATTTGTTTATGATATCAACTTGGTATTTCATTTTGTAAAAACATTTTCTACCTATAGTTTATAAGGTTTCTATTTTGTTTATTGATGTTGTTATGATTAGATAAGTTCATTGGAAAGAGAATTGGATTAGGGTTGTTTTTCATAATGTTTTGCTATGACAACACTAATAACAAGATTTTATCCATAGATTGATATGCCTAACATCGGAGTTAGCTCTTTAATTGTTAAAGCTCCCATCATGATATAGATTTTGCCACCACCTACATTTCAATTTTTTCTTTATATTTTTGTTCTTAATTTTTTATACTCTCTACGTTCTTTTGCACCTCTCAACACAATTGCTAATTTATATGATTTATATATATTTAAATAGAAAAATTACTTATTCAACCAGACGACCATAGAAAAATTCATGTTTCCATAAAAATCTTGATGAAATATAAATAATGACATTGTTTATTCAACATTAGTGAAGTTCATTTTTTCCGCATATTAAACAATTTATATTATGAAACTACTACATTTAGAGTAGAAATAAGAGATTTTGATTAATGTTCAAAGAAGAAAAGCAATTTATACCATATTTAGTGTAAAATCATAAAGCTGTTTTTTTAATAACAAATTGATTTTGCTATGGAAAAATGGTTTATTTGTTTTTTGGGCTCCCTATTGTTTAATGTGTAACCTTGTAAGAGGAAAAACATATTTTCAACTATTATGGCAACTTTCTTAATATATATAATGTTATTATCTTCAAAGATTACTTAACACTTTCTTATATCAATATTTTTACATTGATTTATGGATGTGGTTTCATCGTATGACTTTTAAATGTTTTGTTGTTAATTAATACTTAATATTATTAATTGTGAAAATTTATTATAATTTTTAATTAATTAATTATTAGATAATTATGTATATTTTGGAATAGGTTATGAGAATTTTATTTTAATTATTAATAATTATTAGGTAGATGGTAGATTTTTAATCTTTTAAAAAATATTTTAGAATATTTAAAATGATAGTATTTCTATCGTCGATTAACATTTTCAAATTTTAATTTGATTATCTATAATTTTTATATGGATGGCTAGATTTAATTTCCATGAAATATTATAGAATATTCGTAGTAGTAGTCACAGGTCAAAGGTTGATAATTACGTCAAAAGTAGTTATATCATTTCTACTTTTTAATTAAATTGACTAACTAAAAAAATGTCATATAAACAAATTTCATAAGAAATTAGTTTTAGGAATTTTTTTTTTCTTTTGATGTTTATCCATCATTAGTATTTGTTGTTATTATTAGTATTTTTATTTATTAATTAATTTATACCAACTCAACTATTATTTAATGAAACCACCTTAAAAATTATAAAAAATCATTAATCAAATTTATATGATTATAAGGGGAAATTTAATTGGATTAAGAAATTTCTATGTTATTTTTATTGTTTATCAACAATTTAATTTTATCTCATTGCATTAATAATATTAATTGATATTAGTTAATT
Source organism: Pinus taeda (assembly GCA_000404065.3). Classification (NCBI taxonomy): domain Eukaryota; kingdom Viridiplantae; phylum Streptophyta; class Pinopsida; order Pinales; family Pinaceae; genus Pinus; species Pinus taeda. Next base: position 107,132 of record APFE031222830.1, read on the forward strand.
TATAACCACTCATTACTAAAACATATAGTATTACATTGTCTTTCTAATTCAATATGAAAAAGATAGTATAATGTCTCATTAAATTATGTCATATTAGATTAAATATGCCATTACCATAATCAAATCTAATTTGATCAAATTTCATTAAATTATTCTAATATAAACTATTTATATTACTAATAAAATATAATTTACTCTATTAAAATTTGTAGGTATTTTATACTTTCAACATCTCTAATATAGATTATCTTTGCATTTTAGAAAATAAAGATTAAAATGATTTAATAGTTTTTTAAGGAAAGTTTTTAACCTCACACATCAAAATCCCTCTCCTCTGAATTATTAAGAATGTTTTTAGCCACGGCAAATTGATAATAAATTTAAGAAGGAAGAGGAAAGAGTCTCCCATAGTAGATCTGATAGGATAATTCTCATGCTAAGAAAGATATTTGTAGGCCAAACAACCTCCTTGCAAATATTTACATAAGCAATAATCTCATGTAAAAAATTTTAATAAGAAATATTATTCTTTTATTTTATTAATTAGAAAAATCTTTAATATAATAAATTTGTTTTTCAAGGTGTAATTTTAAAATATACTTTTAAAATTTATATCCATTATAACCTAAATTAGATTAATAGCTACAACATGGCATAGTTTTATTGTTAGTATTAATGGATTAAGATGGTGTAGAATGTGTAAAAAAGAATAATGGAAGCTTTTTTAATACTTCAACATTTTGGGCTCCATATTTTGGGCAATGATATTGGATATATTAAAAGGACAAAAAAATTTGATCCATGTTTTGTCATTATCTGAGAAGGCTCTGTTTATAAAGTCATTTCCCAAACAATAGCTCTGCAAAATGAAATTTTCCTCCAACTCATTTCATGTTGAGTTACATTCTATTTTTTTAGGTGAACTCCCATATCACATATCTCTGCTCTTTGTTGTAATCCAAAATTTGTTATGTCATCAGCCACAATGTTTTAGTCAGTCAGGCACACGAAATTTCGGAGGTGCAAAGCTTAGCACAACCAAAAAAGGTTTACCAAAAGCATCAACTAAAATGGTGATGCATGAGTATCTGGACTTAGCTAGCAAGGTGAATGTTTGTTCACATGTTGTGGCTAAACAAGTTGAATTTCGTTGACCTGATTGGTCAAAAGTCAGTTTTACTAAGAGAGTTAGATCTCTCAAGAAATGAGTTGTATTTCATTATTGTAATAGTTAAAAATTGTCTTATTTTAGGTTGAAAGATAAATTGTTAGCATAGGTGTATGGTAGAGGTAGGAATTAGAGATTTGCTATTAGATTGATTAAAAATAGCGATTCAATTGTTATGCACAGAATACAGTGATATTCGATTGATAGAAAAAAAAAGGGGAAAAAATGTAATGAGAGAGGATTGAGTGGAGCGAGAGCAAGAATAGTGTGTGGATTGTAATTTGAAACATAGATATTTTATTTGTGTAATCGGGCTAACGTCGAGACTCTGTAACTATTTTCATTGTGAATAAATGATGATGTGTGCGTGATTAATTAGCAATCCTGCGAAAATCAATTTTATGCTTTTAGATTCTTTGTATTCGGGACAGAGTGATTATTCCTTTGTTTTATTTATGTTTCACACCTAAATCAAAGGATTGATAGAAGTCGGAGGCTTTTTATAGAATTATCATTGGTTGATGTCATTTTAATACCAATCGTGGATCTTAATAGCATCGCAACTCTGAAGCAGAATGAGCCTGACTAGTGGACTTGCGATGTACGATCGTGTGATTCCATCGTGACTGTTGGATTGCAAACAATCGTGGCCATTGGATCGCAAACAATCGTGGCCATTGGATCGCAAAGTAGTTTCGCAACAATGGAAGTTGTATTCCAGGCAGCCTCAAAACCATAAGCGGTATTGAAGGGTGAGCAACTGATTCCACTCATCAAGCGACATGTAGCAACGAGGAGGAGAGAGGAAACTCCTTTATCAGGTTGTTAATCCTCGTGCTTGTTGTCCACATGAAATCTCTGAAAGCCGTTGGATTTAGTGCGAGTTGATCGACAGTGGAGGATCAACGGGATGTTTGAAACTTCAGAGTGCATATTGACTGTTGGATCAGAGGATGTAATCGATGGCAGGGATCCTTGCGACTAGCAATTATGCGATTTAATCTGGACCATTGGCTCATTTAGATCATGATATACTGTGTACCGTCAAGCCCTCCTAATTAAAAAGGGAAAATCATTGTTTTGGCTTTTTTCCAAAGGAATCCGGTTAAAAAGGAAAATGCCAGATTGTTAACAAGAGGTAACCGTGGGGTGGTAGTTCGGATTTCATAAGCCACTGTTTCCGCCTGCATCATTTGTGGTATCAAAGTCAAAGTTAAGGTTGGTTGCAGCAAAAATTCCACTAAGGAGAGGAGCTGGCATTGGTCAAGGAAGACCTGAAGCAAATGCAGTACTACTAGAAGAGATCCAGAGTCTGCATACGAGAATGGAAACAATTAAGACTAATCAGAGGAGAACACCTTATGAAGGAGTTGATAGTACTAAAGAAGAATCTTCTGAGGAAGAAGAAGAGGAGGAAAATGAAACTAACAGAGTTATCAATATGTCAGCAAAACTAGGAGGAAAACTAAAGACGGAAATTCCTACATATGAAGGGAGTCTCAATGCAGAAGAGCTAATGGATTGGATCAATTCGTTGGAAAAATACTTTGACTATGAAGAGGAAGTTGACGACAAAAAAAAGGTGAAATTTGTAGTTACTAGATTGAAGGGTCATGCAGCAATTTGGTGGGATGAATTACAAACATCTAGAATGAGGAAAGGAAAGTCCAAGATCAAGCAATGTGATGCAGGAGCATCAAGCCCGTTTTTCATTTGTAAATATAGAATAAAGAGGGGGTGTGGTAATTTTAGATATTTTGTTGTCAATATTATTTTATTTAGAAAAAGAATATGAGTGAATAGTTAGAAAAAGAACTAGGATAGGATTTCTATGTTTTTTCCAGTCAAAATTAGGATAAAGATAGGGAATAAAGCTTCCATCTTTATATCATTGTGTAAAAAGGGAAAAATCATGCTTTTTCTAGGAGATAGGCTGATCTATGTAAATAAAAGTGGCAGCAAGCTCTCAGCTCATCAGAGAGAAAGAGAGGGGGAAGGCGCAGTGACAGAAGAATTACCTTTGAAATTCCCTCTCGGCGTTCAAAAAAACTTAACACTTTCTGTTATATGGATAGATGTATTCAATAACTGGTTGTCTTATGTATTGAGTTAATACGCTTGATGTTTTACTGCGTACTGGAAAGTTTGGTCCGTTTCTTTTATGGTTAAAACACATAATTACCACCACTGTAAATTCATTTTGAGAAAAATTGTGTGTTAAACTAATTTACGGTGTTATTCATTCTATTACCCCTTCAAAAAGGAGCAGTGCCAAGAATCATGGTGAGATTAATTAAAGGAAGCTGTGGAGGTAATTTATAGTGGTATAACTGATATGTAATATATATATAAAACCATGTGTTAATTACCCTGGTAGAGCGTGGGTGTGATTTCCAGATTAAAAGAATCATAAACTCTTGCATTCGTGGTTATTCTTTGTTTATTTGAATTGAAATTAAATTGCTTGGGCGTAGCTGATTGGGGATAATGGTTTACTGTTTGTGAATGACATATATGACCTATGTATGAGTATTGGATGACAGGAGCGCGTGGCTCCATTAATGGTTTTAACTGTGCGTGTTAACGAGGAATTGAACGGTTGCAAGTTGGAGCGCGGAACTGTGAATTATCAGTGCTCTATCATAAAGATTCAGTTCTGGAACTTTATTTCTGTGGGTTTTGGACCCTATTGTGAGCGTCGGCTTTTGTTTGAAGCACATATCACTTCATCGATGTTAAATCAATTTAGATTGATTATGAATTGTTGAGGGTTTGTTGATGCTGACTTGCGTCAGGTAAGTTTGCATAGGTGTTGTTGAGGTAAGCACAGTATTGTTGAATTTGAATGGGAATTGAGAGAGAATAAAAACTCTGATTATGGATGAGGATTTCTAAATCCTAGAAGCTTCCGACTGGAAAAGTTGAGATTTCCAGATTTAGTTTATTGGGAAAATGGAAGAATTGCATTCTTAAATTCTTAGTGTATAAAGATCCTGGTTTGCAGGTGTCCAGCCCTGCATCAAGTGGTATCAGAGCCGGAGCAACTCTTTTTGAAGGTTCAAGTGTTTTTGTTAATTGCATGTGATGATTTTCGGACTGATGAATTTTGATTTACAGGAAGAGTGAAGAAATCTCAGCGGGAAGAAGGAGAAGTGAATGTGGCAGAACCTGAAGATTCAACAAGGTTGAGTAAAGTTGCAAATGAGGGAAGCCTACAGGAGCAGTGGAGGATGCTCAAAAGGTTCCAGCAGAGGAACTATGATTACCGAAAGACCAGATCCAGAGGGAAGGATTGGTGAGGTAAGTGGCAGCAAGAGAGTTTGCTGTGGCAGAGGCTTCATGCAACGCATAGCTCAAGAACTTATGGCGATGGAGAAGGCTACTAAAAGTCATAAAGGAGAAAGAAGAGGTTCAAAGAGAAGCCACAGAGATGAGATGACTACAGGAGTCCGAGAAAAAGAGATTGCAAAAATAAAGGCACAGTTATAGGTACTGGAAGAACGGCTGCAGGAGAAGGAAAAGCATAAAGGAAAATGGATCTTTCCACTGAAGGGAAAGAGAGTGATCTGGAGACAATTGCAGAGGAGGTTGAGGCAAATTCTGATTGCCTTGTTGAAAAAGGGACTTAGAGTTCTTGCGCCAGAGTTGGAGGTTGAAAATCCCACATGCAGATATGTTAAAAGGAAAGTGCTCAAGAAAGCAGTCAAGACTAAAATGTCTTGTGGTTTTAAAGCTGATGAATTGTGTATGTTTGCAGGTGTTGAGGAGGATGTGGCATCTTATGAAATTGTTACAGCACAAGAGGAAGTTCTTGTGGATGCGGAAGAAGTGAATGGGTCTGAAGCGTGGATAAGGGAAGTAACAGTTGATACTGTTGAACATTTTGTGCAAACTGAGAGTTTACATGCAGGTGATGAGATGGTAACAACAGGAAGCTTGGCTTGGGAAAATATTGAAGATTGCACAGAAATCTTCTCAAAGGAGATGACAGGGTTATGGCAGGAGTTAAATGTTCTGGAGAAGAGACTAGAAGTACAGAGGATAAGAATTTAGAATATAAAGGCAGAGATGGATGAAGATGAGGAGGTTTATGAACCAGAATACAGATGCATTCTCGGAAAGGATGATGCTGAGGATAGATTGAGTGATAATCTCAAGAATGATTGGGATCAATACACTGAAATGCTGGCAGAGGGAAATAAGGCACTGAAGCCTTATGATTTTTATTCTAACAAGTGTTTTGTGAATGTAGGTATTGGTGCAGAACATTTGACTCAGTTGAGGAGAGAAGAAGTTTTCTGTTCTAGAAGACAAGAGGATATGGATGATCGAGTGGCAGTCAGAACAGAAACAAGCATAGAGGCAAGAAGTCAGCAGTCTGAAGAATTATTAGACAAAGAAATTGATTTAATCAGAAGAATCATGTTGAAAGGGTTTCAAAGGAAGACATCAGCAAGGAAGAGAAGCAGCAGCCGCAAAAGAAAAACAACAGAAGATTGTGAAAGTGTAGCTAGTGGAGCGATGCAGCATAAAGTGTGGAAACCTGGAGGAAGACAGCGACCAGTAGCACATGGTGACTTTCAGAATAAGATATGGGATCCAGGCATACACAGGTCCGAACACATTATCAGGAGATCATGATTAATTTTAAGGTTGGGTGTATGATGCAGGAGCATCAAGCCCGTTTTTCATTTGTAAATATAGAATAAAGAGGGGGTGTGGTAATTTTAGATATTTTGTTGTAAATATTCTTTTATTTAGAAAAAGAATATGAGTGAATAGTTAGAAAAAGAACTAGGATAGGATTTCTATGTTTTTTCCAGTCAAAATTAGGATAAAGATAGGGAATAAAGCTTCTAGCTTTATATCATTGTGTAAAAAGGGAAAAATCATGCTTTTTCTAGGAGATAGGCTGATCTATGTAAATAAAAGTGGCAGCAAGCTCTCAGATCATCAGAGAGAAAGAGAGAGGGAAGGCGCAGTGACAGAAGAATTACCTTTGAAATTCCCTCTCGGCGTTCAAAAAAACTTAACACTTTCTGTTATATGGATAGATGTATTCAATAATTGGTTGTCTTATGTATTAAGTTAATACGCTTGATGTTTTACTGCGTACTGGAAAGTTTGGTCCGTTTCTTTTATGGTTAAAACACATAATTACCACCACTGTAAATTCATTTTGAGAAAAATTGTGTGTTAAACTAATTTACGGTGTTATTCATTCTATTACCCCTTCAGAAAGGAGCGGTGCCAAGAATCATGGTGAGATTAATTAAAGGAAGCTGTGGAGGTAATTTATAATGGTATAACTGATATGTAATATATATATAAAACCATGTGTTAATTACCCTGGTAGAGCGTGGGTGCGATTTCTGGATTAAAAGAATCATAAACTCTTGCATGCGTGGTTATTCTCTGTTTATTTGAATTGAAATTCAATTGCTTGGGCGTAGCTGATTGGGGATAATGGTTTACTATTTGTGAATGACATATATGACCTATGTATGAGTATTGGATGACAGGAGCGTGTGGCTCCATTAATGGTTTTAACTGTGCATGTTAACGAGGAATTGAATGGTTGCAAGTTGGAGCGCGGAACTGTGAATTATCAGTGCTCTATCATAAAGATTCAGTTCTGGAACTTTATTTCTGTGGGTTTTGGACCCTATTGCGAGCGTCGGCTTTTGTTTGAAGCACATATCACTTCATCGATGTTAAATCAATTTAGATTGATTATGAATTGTTGAGGGTTTGTTGATGCTGACTTGCGTCAGGTAAGTTTGCATAGGTGTTGTTGAGGTAAGCACAGTATTGTTGAATTTGAATGGGAATTGAGAGAGAATAAAAAAATCTGATTATGGATGAGGATTTCTAAATCCTAGAAGCTTCCGACTGGAAAAGTTGAGATTGCCAGATTTAGTTTATTGGGAAAATGGAAGAATTGCATTCTTAAATGCTTAATGTATAAAGATCCTGGTTTGTAGGTGTCTAGCCCTGCATCACAATGGGATGAAATGGTGAGTAAAATGAGAGCCAAATTTATGCCTAAATATTATCAATTAAATATTTTTAAACAATTGCAAAATTTAAGGAAAAAAGGAATGTCTGTTAAGGAATACACAGAAGAGTTTTATAGATTCAGTATTAGGTAGGACATGTAGAAGATGACATGGAGAAGGTAGCTAGATATATCAATGGCTTAAGGAATGACATCCAGGATGAGATCAGCTTGTTGAGTATAAAGACTATTGAAGATGCTTATCAAGCAGGTTTGAAGGCAGAAGAGAAGATGTTGAGAAAATAGAATTAGAGGAAAAGAGAAAGAAGCTCAGTAAGAGGTAGGGGAACTACCAGACCAACGGGAAAACAACATTAGCAGGAGGCAAGTAGCTCAAGTAGTAGACCACCACAGAGGGGAGAATTTAACAGAGGAATATTTGCACCCAGAGGAAGAGGCCAATGAAGAGATGTTTGGTGTTACACATGTTGAGAATGGGGACATGTGTCATGGAATTGTCCTCATAATAAACCAGCAAGTCAGAGGAATGTGAATGTGACGAAGGCAAAGCCACAACCACCTCAACTTATGGAAAAGGGAGAAACCCCTGAAGTAGGAGAATCTCTGTTATTGAGAAGGACTTTGCTTAAGAAAGAGAATGAGATTGAAGAACCAGTGCAGAGGAAGAATTTATTTAGAACTACCTGTAAACCAAAAGGTAAGTGTTGTAAAGTAATAATTGAAAGTGGAAGCACCGACAACGTTGTTTCTATAGAGATTGTGGACAAGCTCAGACTAGCAAAGACAATACACCCTACTCCTTACAGAGTGTCATGGTTATAGAAGGAACATCAGATTATTGTGACAGAATAATGCAAGTTTGAGATACAAATTGGTACGTATGAAGATGTGATATTATGTGATGTAATGCCCATGGATGTATGCCATGTATTACTTGGAAGATCGTGGCAATTTGATATAAAAGCTATTCATGATGGGAGGAGAAACACTTATACTCTAGAGAAGGATGGCACTAAACATACATTCTGCCATTGAAGGAGGACACTGACAAAGGAACACCTAGAAGTAGTGTTATGCTGGTGAGTGGGAAGGAGTTGTTATAAGAGGTTGAAAAATGTGAAGAAATGCATTTGTTGTCATTGGGAGACCTAAGGTAATTTTGACTTCCACAAACTTAGATGATTTACCTGAGGAAATCAAAACTTTGTGAATGATTTTATTGATATTGTTTTGGATGAGTTACCAAATGCATTGCCACTGATCGGGAGTATTAGTCATCATATTGCTCTAATACTAGGAGCAATTTTGCTGAACAAAGATACATATAGATTAACTCCTCAAGGGAATACAGAAAATGGAAGACGAGTGCAAGAGCTGATGGATAAGGGGCTAATCAGAGAAAGACTTGGTCCATATGCTATACCAACAGTACTCAGTCCAAATAAAGGAGGAGAATGGTGTATTTGCACAGATTCCAGAGCCATAAACAAGATCACTATCAGGTATAGATTTCCTTTGCCACGCATGGATGATTTAATGGATTGTTTGAGTGGATCAAAATATTTTACTAAAACATATTTGAAGAGTGAATATCATCAAATAAGAATTCGAGAAGGCGATGAATGGAAGATTGCATTTAAAACAAACAGTGGGTTGTATGAGTGGTTAGTGATGCCTTTTGGACTCATTAATGCACCTAGCACACTCATGAGATTGGTGAATGAAGTTTTGAAGTAATATGCAGGCAAGTTTTTTATTCTTTATCTTGATGATATTCTAGTATTTAGTAGAAGTAAAGAAGAACGTCTAAATCATCATAAGTTGGTTCTAAGAACTTCGCAGAAAGAAAAACTACTGATAAATTTGAAGAAATGTAGTTTCATGAAGGAAGAATTAATTTAAATGGGATTTGTAGTTTCTAAAGGACGATTGAAAATGGATCCAGAGAAAGTCCAAGTAATTTGGAATTGGCCTACTCCCATAAATATATTTGAGGTAAGGAGCTTCCATGGTCTTGCAAGTTTTTACAGAAAGTTTAGAAAAGGCTTTAGTTAGATTTGTGCACCAATTCTTGAAACAATCAAGGAGAATAATCAACCATTCAAGTGGACAGAAGCATCAGACAAGAATTTTAAGTTGCTGAAGGAGAAAATCATAGAGAAACCAGTTTTGGCTTTACCTGATTTTGAAAAGGTATCTCAGGTTGAAACAGATGCTAGTAGAGTTGCCATTGGAGCAATTTTGAGTCAGGAACAGAGACCAATAGCATACATTAGTGACAAACTAAATGAATTCAAGAATAAGTATTCTTCTTATGATAAATAATTTTATGCTATTGTACAAGCCTTGAAGAAATGGAGACATTATTTGCTGCCAAAGGAATTCATATTGTATTCAGATAATCATGCCTTACAATTCATCATTAACCAGCCGAAATTGAACCAGAAACATGCCATGTGGGTAGAATTTTTGCAAAGCTTTAATTTTGTGATAAAACACAAGAGTGGTAAGTCAAATAAAGTCGTTGATGCATTGAGCAGGGTAAGTTTTGTTGTGTAAGAATTCAAAGTGGGCATTGTAGGATTTTAGGAAATGATTGAAATGTACAAAAACGATGTAGATTTCAAAATATCTATACAACAGTTCAGAATCCAATAGTTCATAACAGAAGCCAGTGGTTGGACTATCTCATTCAAGGAGGCTTATTGTTTAAAAGAAACAAGTTCTATATTCCCAAATTTTCTATGAGGGAAAACATAATAAAGAAGAAACATAGTGGAGTATTATCTAGTCACTTTGGACAAGATAAAACCTTTGCTCAGGTGAATGCTTTTTATGTTGGCCAAAAATGCAAACTGATGTTAAGAAATTTGTTGAGAAATGCAAGATATGTCAACATCCTAAAGGAAGGAGCCAGAATACAGGATTGTATCAGCCATTGCCAATACCAGACCGACTGTGGGATGCAGTTAGCATGGATTTTGTTTTGGGATTACCAAAAACCCACAGAGGGAGTGATTCCATTTATGTTGTAATAGATAGATTTTCCAAGAAGGCACATTTCATTTCTTGTAAGAAGACTAGTGATGCAACACATATAGCCAATCTATTTTTTTTAGAAATTGTAAGATTACATGGATTTCTTGTAAGTATTGTGTCTGATAGAGATACAAAGTTTGTAGGGAATTTCTGGAGAACCCTTTGGAAGAAACTGGGAGCTAACCTCAATTTTAGTTCAGCATACCATCCTCAAATAGATGGACAGAGCGAAGTAGTAAACAGGAGCGTGGAAAACATATTAAGAAGTTTAGTGTATCAAAATCCTAAGCAGTGGGATTTAGAACTAACTCACGCTGAATTTTCTTATAATGATACTCGAAACCAAATTATTGGAATGATTCCATTTCAAATTGTTTTTGGAATGAATCCAAGAGGTTTGTATGAGCTCAGAAATTTGGGTAAATAGGAGACAATAAGTGCAAAAGATGAAGATTTTGCAAAATAGATGCAGAGACTACAATAAGATGTCAAAGGAAGATTGCACGAAAGCAATGACAAATAAAAACAGAGGGTAGATATGAAAAGAAGAGAGAGAATTCCAAGTGGGAGATTTAGTGATGGTGTGATTGAGAAGAAATATTTCCTACCAAGACTTACAATAAACTGAAAATGAAAAAGATAGGACCATATAGAATTGTAAGAAAGTTTTGAGTGAATGCATATGCAATTGAGTTGCCAGAAGGGATTGGAATATCGCCTATCTTGAATGTTGCAGATTTGTATCCCTACAAAGAGGCAGAGATAAAGCTACAGGAGGAAACTACAGGAGATGAAGTTGAAACTGTGAACTGGAAAGAACAAATGCCAAAGACAGCTAAGAAAGAAGTGGAAGTTTTTTTGGAGAAAAGAGTATCCAAAAAAACCAGAGGATAGACTTATTTCCAATATCTAGTCAAATGGAAAGGACAGCCAGTAGAGGATGCTAGCTGGTTGACAATAGTAGAATTGCAAAAGTATGGAGCAAGTCCTGAAAGTTTGAAGGACGATTATTTTCTTCCCCTGGAGTCTGATGCAAGAGCATCCAAACTTAGCCTGCAATGTGAAAGTTTGTTCACATGTTGTGGCTAAACAAGTTGAATTTCATTGACTTGATTGGTCAAAAGTTAGTTTTACTGACAGGGTTGGAACTCTCAAGAAATGAGTTGTATTTCATTATTATAATAGTTAGAAATTGTCTTATTCTTTATTACCTAACACATAATAAATTACATAAACTCTCAAGGTTACAAAGAACTCTTGCAAAGTACTCCCCAGACCCACAAACCAACCTCTTCTCTTACTTTCTAAAAATCCCCTATATAGCCCTCTCTCTCCCTGATACCTTCTTCATTACGTAAGGTATCCTGACAGATTCAGATGTGAATGGACAATTCACATTATCTCGTCCATTTTCCTTTTGGAAAGCCAACTGGCATATGGGGACAGAATCAAGGACGATTTAAACTTATTATATTACACAGTAGATACTATCCTGACATATTCAGATGTGAACAGACAATTCACATTATCTTGTCCCTTTTTCTTTTCGGAAAGCCAATAGCATATGGGGATGGAATCAAGGACGATTTAAACCTACATATTACACAGTAGATACTTTTATTCAAAAGCCTATGGGAAAAGAAAATTGTACAGATGAATATTTCTTTTTACGAAGAAATATACAAACAAACGTCCTTGCATCACTGTCAGCAAGGAAGAAATGACAGATTTACAATACAAAATGAGTGATCTGGAGATCTATATAATGTTGATACTGGAATATTTCTAAAAGATCATTCGTGAAGTACTGCACATACACTTCTTTTTCGGATTCCCAAATATCATCCTTATGATTTTCTGGTGGTTGTAAAAAGTTAATAGATATGAAAGGATTTTGTTTTAGATCGGATTGCAGATGGAATTCAGCATATTCCATTTGAGTCCCATTACCATTGGTTGCCAATTTCCATGTAGTGAATTCATGAGTGACAAACCAATGAGTGCGACCACATCTTCTTAGTGCGTTGATAAAGTTAGCATCTTCGATCATGACTATGTCTTGGAAATGTTTGTACAAGATTCCTGTCAAGTGTGCATGTGGTTCTGAAAACCCATCATTTTTTATCGAACTTAAAGCATTTGGTTTTATAAAAAGAGCGTCAAGTCTGTAAATGTTGCACCATCTGAGAAACCAAGGTAGAAAGGCATCTTCATGATTCATTCTTTCTGTTGGTCAATCTTCATACCTGAAATCAAACTGTAGATGATAAAAGAAGTTAGAGGAATATTTTCTAAATTCATGCATCGGAGAAAAGTAGTCTCCTACCTTTCACGATCAAAATTAGTCCTCCTAAAAGGATTGTTAAACTGCCTGATAATAAGCCTGCAATTTCCAATCCTATCATCTTCTTCATAAAAGAGTTCATAGGAGATGTTGCCGATATAGACCAAATAAACTAACTCACTGATAGTAATATCATTTTCAATCTCTTGGTCTTCCCAAGTCCAAATATTAGCAATTCCTTCTCTCGAATGGATTTCAGATACTGGGTACCATGTGTCATCATGATCTAGAATGCCCCTTCCTTTATCATACCTGAACCATCCCTGTCTGCCCTCTATTTCAACATAATCTTCAAATATTCTAATAAAGTTACATGATAAAGAGTGAATGGAATTTTTCTCTAAAAATTCTCTTAACAACATGTCAACAAAAGAATTTTTATGTCCAGGAATGAATTCTATTTCAAAATCATACTGACTGAGAGTCATTACCCATCTAACCATGGAAGAATCTTCAAATTCACATTTATGAATGGCAAACTTTAAAGCTTGACAATCAGTCTTAACCAAGAATCTGGTGTAAATGACAAAGTCTTTGAATTTTTCTAGTGCCAAACAAACAGCCCTCAGTTCTTTCTTGAGAATGGCCCAATTTCCTTGAGATGTAGACCATAATCCAGAACCGTATTGGCATATTTCAAGGGAGTTTTTACTTTCTAGATCTTCTTGACAAAGAACAGCTTCCCATCCAATATTGTTGTCATCAATCATAATTATTTTTTTCCATTGTTCTTGAATTGGACACAAGGGTTGGATTCTACGAATCCTTTCCTTGATTTTCTTGACTGCGATTGTGTAATCTTCATTCCAAGGAATGGGATCTTTCTGTAGTCATTTATTCAATAATTTTCTCTCTTGTGCAAAATGATGAATACATTTAGAGATATAATTTAAGCTCCCTAAGAACCTTTGCAACTGTGTTTTGTCGAAAATTTCATCAGGAAAATTATCTATGAAAGTTAGACTTCTTTGGATCACTTGACATGAACCATACTGAATATTGTATCCAAGAAAATCTATCATAGTTTTGAACAATTTCATTTTAGTTTTAGAGAGGACTATCCCTTTTTATTTTACTCTCTGGAGAAATAATTTCAAATGTTTGATGTGATATGGTATATCATCTGAATGTACTAGAATATCGTTGGTGTATTTCTTTAAAAAATCTTCCATACCTTCGAATGTTTCATCCATTATGCACTAGAAAGCTGATGGAGCATTGATGAGTCCAAAATTCATTATGTTCCATTCAAAATGGCCTTCAGGAATAGAGAAATTTGTTTTTCATTTATTATATTCCTTGATGCCTACTTGCAAAAATCCCAATTTCAAATCATATTTTGAGAATATCTTTGATTTGGAGATCTGTGTTAAGTTGTGGAGGGCTTTGGAAGGGGATAGGTGTCATAGTCTGATAAATTATTCAATGGTTTGTAGTTTACCACTAATCTTGGTTTTCCCCTGGAAATTTTTGCATGTTTATTTACATAAAAATCAAAAATACTATCAGACTTTTACTCTTCCTGATCAGGCCTTTTTGCAAGAGACTCTTGATTTCTTCTCTACAAAGAATCATTTGTTGTTGATTCATTGGAACAACTTTCGATCTTATTGATTTACCACTGAAGTCACTTTTGAAAGGCAACTTGACTTCATGTTTATGCACATGCCAAAAGGCATTTGGGTCTCTAGAGAAACATTCCAAAATTTTATTTTTTAGATTGGCTATCTCCCTGTCAAACTTTCCTTGTTCAATGTTTTCATAAATTTTTAAAGTCTCTTTTTTCTTTTCCATTTTTGACAATAAGGTTTCTAGCTTTTTAATCCTTCTTATTCTATTAGGAGAGTTGGAATTTATAAAAAGAAAAAATAGCCCTATACCTTCCAATTCAAGAAAATAGCCATATTTCCTTATTTGCTGATCAAATTTTGCTCCATGCTTTTGGAAATTCTGGAAGAAAGGTGTCCCCAAATACATTGCGCAATCCATTCCTGTAACATTGGGACAAACCACATTTATTCCAAGAGATTCAGTTAGAAAAATATCAATTGGAACCTCTAAAGTAGTGATGACGTCTCCACTGGCTGTTGTAACTTTTGGACAACTAGTTGGTCTTTTGAGGTGAGTATGAACTATTGTATTATTTGCAATGTTTAATCTCAAACCAGTATCCATAAGGATTTTCCAATATTCTACTTTGGTACCAATCCTCACTTTTAACTTGATGTAATACATAACATCTCCATTAATTTGATTGCATCCTAATCCTATCCTTTCATCATCATTCTCATCATCAATTTTGGTTTCTAGAATCTGTATACCTGGAAAGGGTTTCTGATGGAATGTCCAATTCTGTGTCTAGGAAGAAGTTGAAGGTTTTTCTACTTTCATCAATCAGAGTTGGCCGTCTTGATGACTTTCAATGCAAAGTCTTCTATTCTCTTCTACTATCTTCCTTAAATCCTTTATTGCTTGATGGATAATGGGCAAAGTTTGGGGAAGATCTTCTCAAAAATCTTCCTCCCTGAATTGTTTGGTAAAGGCTTTTACTGAAAAAAGAGAAGTTGGAGGAACTTATCCTTTTTTAGGATTTTTTTGCTTGGCTGGTTTCGAATTTAGATGATTAATCAATAGCTCTGTATACATTTCTTTCAATTGTGGATCCGTTGCTGCCATCATTTGTGTGAAAGGATTTCTAGTTTACTCAACGGTTTTTGCATTCTTCATCATATTCAAGGAATGACATTGGCAGACATCTGGGTCACTGCATTCACAATTGTCTTTGAAACATTCTACACAATGTGGATCATTGCAGTGTTCTTCTTCGATGTCAGAAGTATTAGAATCAGAATTAATTTTTTTTATGTAATCTGATTCTTCTTCACTTGTAAGTTGTTCGCAGCTAATATGAAGAGTTAAAAAATTTACTTTACCGGATTTATTTCCATAAAAGACTTTCTTCTTACCTTTTTCTAGTTTCTTCTTATTCTTTTCTTTCTCCAATTCTAGACAGTTTGGATAAATGTGTCCCTTTTTGTTACAGTGGTAATATTGAACTTTCTCTTTTCTTGAAAATTGTCATGTTTGTTTGTACTCTTTTGGCTTCTTTTGGTGTATGACCATTTTGCCTAAAAAATTCTTTGTTGTGTTCTTCTTTCTCCTATAAGCATGCACATCTCTCCCCTCTGAATTTTTTGGAGCAGATAGGTGCCATTGTTTGCATAGTTGCTAATAGCCATGCAGCTTCTTTGGATTTGTGACTGCTCTAGTTATCTTCATTTGGGAGTAGAGTTCAACGATTATTGCTTTTACTGCCTGCCTGATTACTCAAAATTTGTAGTCACCTATGCTTCTGGTAATTTGCTGACTATTACTGTTGAAACCCATAATGGCAAGGAAGAAACAAATATTTCCTTCCATTTAGGTTCAAGAATGAGTTCTAGGGACAAAGTGTGCAATTTATGCAAGAACTCATTAAAATATTCATCGAAGTGTTTAACGTTATGAAGTTTCATAGCAACAAGAGTAATAGCAGTAAAATCATTATTTATCTGTGGTAAAACAATAAAATTAACAGTAATGCCATAAAGTAAACAACCAATCATATTATTTACTAGAAGTGAAGTAAACAGATCCTTGTAAGTGTTAGCCCTGATACATATTTTGACACTTTGAGAGACAAATATAAGCTTGACTGTATCATTTATGCTCAAGAGAGAACTTGCAACTGTCGTCCTCCTTCTTCCCCCTTCATCCCGCTCGTTCTCCCTACACCCCGATACCTCTGTTTTTCTCCAAAACTCGGCATAGGCCCCTATTTCCTCAAGCCCCAAAGCGCTAAGTCCAAAGCCACATAGTGCCACCACCACATGACCCCACGCCTTCGCAACCCATAGTCGCCTAAATCATAGCCATTGATCATTGCATCCTAATCCAATGGTCCCCCATCATATCCAAGGAGTAACCTGCCCATTGTTTCCCCACCGTTCAATCATCTTCACCATGATCGGAAGGCATTCTCTCCTCCCGCGTCCGCGAGTTGACAACCTGTTAGCTCGGGATTGAAAGTGGTTTCATTCCACCCCCACTGCCACGTGTCACCCTCTGGATGGAATCACACACCCTTGTATGTTTACCGCCCGGTGCCCAAAAGCAGTGCGACCAAAGCAGCTTATGGCCCATCTGCCCTTCCCGCCCGTTAACCCCCCGCACATCTCCTCTACCCAATGACCATTAGATATGCCCACCCAAGATCCAATGGCTCTCGATCTCTTTCCTCCCAACACCTCCTGCCGAGTGATCTCCGATGTCTATCTTTTTTATCAAACGGCTGATGTCTCTCCTCCGGCCTGCTCGTACGTCCGCCATGCACACCTCTCACCCTGACCATTCCATTCTCCCAAAAGGACGAAGGTGGCCTATTACCAGTACATGGCGCATTAGTTCCTCAACAACCACGTCCAACAAACAGGATGGCCAAGAAGGAAAAGGATGTGCCTCAAGCAAATCAGTGCATTTAACAGTTATGGAACTTCTTCCGTACGACACTCCACCTGCCTGAGAAGGACAGTAGAGCACCCTAGAAGATTGAATTTGTTCACTGAAGCAAGAAAATTGTACCAAAGACTCCATCAGGCAGTTAAAGTGGTTTGTGGTCAATTATGAACCCCCCCATTCCTAAATTGGCCAAGTGCCTTTGTATTCAAATTCTATATATACCTAGAAACAAGATGTAATCAGGGTTGACGGTTGTTGTTTTGATGTGGTTCAACTTCTGGAGACTGTAATTGCTTTGATACTTGTAGTGTCTCGTCTTCATTTTGAACTAATACAAGCTTCTTTTGCTGTCAATTGCTCACGTTCAATTTCTATTATGTTCTAGGCTGTGCCTGTCATGCATTTTTCCTGAACTATTGATGTTTAACATTAGAGGAGCTGACATCCTACCTCTGTGCTAAAACCTTGTATGTATCAGTGAATTTGTTATTTAGGTTTCTTTTCACCTAATGCCAGAGGGTTGTCATCCTATCTATGCATTAGGGAATAGATCTGCAGACCTCTTTACTGGTTGCAGCCGGCCCTCATAGGGTCTAGTGCATTTGCCGGTGTAGTCAGTATTCTCCATATTCACCCAATCTTTAAACTGTGAGTAATTGGTAGTCTAAACCTTGTAGCCTGGGGCTGTTCACACATGTCTGGAGTCAAGCAAAGTAGGAGTGGTTATTTGGCTTGAATAAGCATCATTCCTTCCATTCATCCATTTCCAACATCATGTTGAGTTTATAATGTTCACGAGCATCTCCGAGATATAACCTAGGAGAGTTTCTTGGGGAGATAACATTAATTGGCACTGTTGCTGGGGAGAGGAGACTGAAGCTCAGCTTCCCTGGGAGAACGACACAGTTCCAGTTTTGATGATCGACATAGTCTGGGCACATTTCTGGTTGTAATCATCTATCTGGTGACTCTACTGGAGGATCAACCTAGTGGCGACTCCACATTATAGTTATAGCTCAGTTTGTGAGGCATACCTAGAGAAATCCTCAAAAATCACCAGCTGACCCAGTGCCCGACCCTAAGAATATTGTTATGCAGAAGAAAACATCACTAAAAGGAGCATGAGGATTAGGTAAGCCTAAGAAATCTTATGTGTCTATGCAAGAGAAGATTATGGCTGAGAATGTGCATTTTGAAAATATAGAGCCTAGTATTGTTAGTGAAGAACTACCCTCAGAGATTCATAAAGCTCCTTGTTCTTTCAGTTCCCCTTTGGATCTCAGTCCAAAGAAAGTCTCTCATACAGTCCATCATATTCCTTTGCCTTTATCATCTATTTCATTGTTTCCTACTGTTCAATCTGCTAGCATCCTTCCACATATCCCAATTATGGTAGTTCAGCAAGAACCTACAAAGATGGAAAGAATCATAGCTGCAAGATATGGAATCTTGGTCTTGCCCGTCCCTTTAAATGCCATGCCTGCAGGAGAATACTAGAAATACATGCCTAAATTCACTGGTATAAAAGGGGTAACAGCTGAAGAACACCTTGAATCTTTTTAGAGTTATACTGATAACCTAGATATCAGTGAGGATGATGTGTGGATGAGGGTATTTGTCCAAAGCCTAGATGGGGAGGCTAGAAAATGGTTCAGAGAATAAACCCCTAGGTCCATAGTAGACATTGAGGCCGTAGATGACGTGTTCCTAAAGCATCGAGGAGATAAAAAATACTTGCTCTATTATCATACTAAATTTGGGAGCTTGTAGAGGGAATATGGTGAGTTTCTATCTGATTTCAATAAGAGATTTAACCATATGTATAGCAAAATACCAGCTGAGGTGAAACCCACCCGTGCTTATGCCAAGCTTACTTGTGCTAATGGCTTCAATTCTCGTTTCTACTTACTACTGAGGGAGAGAAGATGTGCTTCTTTGGCTGATATGCAAGATGCAAACCTGGAAGTAGAATCAAACATCATGGCTATAGAAAGGCTCAAAGCTAATACTGATAGCAGAAGACAGAGGAGTGAGCTCTCATCATCCTCAGTCCTAAGATCGATAAAATGGCTAGGATGATTGAGTTATTAGCCTCTGAAGTTTCCAAATTAAGAGTTAAGAAACATTCTAGGAAGGCAGGAGCTCCTAGTACCTTTGCTCTTCCAAATCCAAATCCATATAGAAGAGCAAAGGAGCAGTTGTAGATTTTTCAAGAAAACAAAGATGAAAACGAAGACTAAAGGGTGAAGACCCTTTTTCAGAATATAGTCATGGAATAAGAGCAATTCCAAGAAGAGGATGAGGTCTGTGGTATGAAGGACAAGGGCAGTGCCCTATTCTTAACCAAAGCTACCTATGAGAAGTCATTATTCAAAGGCCTTGCTCATAATTTTGTTGTCCCTACAGAACAACAAGCTTATCAGTAGAAGCAACCAACAACAGATCCCATCATCCTCAAAGCTCCAGCCATAGAGGTAAGAGGCCTTGAATGTTCCCCTTCTTCTTTTAGTTTTCAGTCAGAAATTCAGAAGCCAAGACTACCCATGCCTCTGATTGAACCTATGAAGAATGAGTCCTTCAAGAAATTTATCCTTGAAGAGCCTGAGGCTAAAGTCAGCCAAGCTTCTAATGACTACACAAATCTGCAAATTGACCAACTTGCTGTTATCCTCAGCCCAGTGATAAAAAAAAAAGGGAAGTTAGCTGCCCATCATCTTATGCTTCTCTGTTTGTTCAAGAGACAATCCCTCATAATTTCCCTCTAGGCACTGAGGTCAGCCATAACTCAATGCCCAAGGTTGATATTTATAATCTCAGTCTTGATATCACAAAGCCTGCCTAGTTGGCCTTCACACAGCTTGAAGGGGCAATTCGCCAGATCACAGAGGAAGAAGGTGCACAGATTTGGGACACCTCCTTGGATGGGGCTTCTTCTAAGTTGCAGGAGCAGGTGAAGTCTTTGTGTCCCCCACACAAGAACACATTGATTCACCATTTATATTAATTGTGCAGGCCACAAATGACACATCCAAGTACACAATAGCCCTTGTTATTCAGCAGGTGT
>APFE031222850.1:7253-32162 GCA_000404065.3 Pinus taeda
ATATTTCAATTAATTTAATTCATACAATTTATAAAACAAAATGTAAATTAAATATTGACATGTTTTAATGCCTAGGTGGTAAAAAATACCAAATTTTGATGAATCACAACTTTCAAACCATGCAATAGAATTAGGTGAAATCTTTGTCATTAAAAAGCTAGTGGGAAAGTGAAAGCAAAGGAACCTGTTGTCCTCTGAGATAATTCTAGGTTAATTAATCATGCAAGAGCATCTAAAATGTTTTGTTGTTTTAAGGTTTTTTGGATGACCAATGTTATGAACAGTTAAAGACAAGTGCTTAAACCTTAACAATGCTAAATTTAATGAAAGGGGTGTTTGCTTGTCTCAAAATAGTTAATTGATTTTTAGTTGAATGAATAATAGAGTTGAAAGGGTTATAACTTAATGAATATTCAATCTGAATATTTAGTTAATTATAAGACAGAATGCAGGTAAACAATGTTTACATACTTACAAGATGTATTTAATTTTATGAAGATGGGTGTGACAATTTATAGATATAAACGAGTTTATAATAACAGACAGTTCTATAAACTAATCTCTAATTATTGATTATAACTTCACTAGGGATTTCAGATAAACTAAAATTCGGTTTAATCTTACCCAAGATTCTCCATTAAAAATTAAATACATGAAGAATAACATAATGAAATGAAAACATGACAAAACTCACAAGGAAGCAAACTATTTGAGGCAAATCTATAATCTTTTCATTAATTTGAAGCAAATCTCCAGTTGATTACAATTCTGCTTTGAAAATCTCATCTAAGGGTTCAACCCACAATAACTCGAAGGAAGAGATATTTATACAAAATATTGACTTTCTAGAAAGATCCATTAACAAAATATAAAAATAGTAGAAAAATATAGGAATCCTAAAACTGCTAAGTTGTTGGCACTATCTTCAAGGAAATTGTTGATGATCTGGCCCCCAAAATGTGTTGCCTCATTGTCTGTCAGTTGGTGATGAAAGTTACTCAATGATTTCACACAAGGGATCCCATCTATCTTCACTTGGTATAGAAAGATTAATTAATTTCCTGTAAACTTCACCCACCTTGGTATACTTTTCAAAAGTAGGCTTATTGACAAAGATATGTTTAATTTCATGTTTGATCATTAAATCAAAATTCAAAGCCTCTAAGAAAGCCTTCCCTATAAGATGACCTTTGATACCTGCAAATTTAACTTTATTAGTTGCAATTGTGTAAAGCTTTTGGCAATACTCCTCCAAACTGATCAATCTATCATTTTGTGCTACTAGTCTTGGAAATACTCTTTGGTTGAGAAAGTTGAAATTAAAATGAGACCTCTGGATAGAAGTTTTCAAAGTCTGGCACTTTGTCTCCAATTGAGTCATGAGATTTTTCTTCTGCAAAATTTTCTTAATCTCAAGAATGGTTTTTTTCTTGTCTGCAATCTAAATTTCTTCTCATTCAACTTTGGTTTTTGAATTGAGCACCTTAATCATATCTGTGGCCTCACTTGGTTTATCTTTAAGGGATTCTCTTACCTCTTCAATAGTTGTCTAGAATCTAGTAATAAGCTCTTCCTATTCAACAATAATTTGTACAGAGGGCCAAATTTCATTTACAGCTTGACTTATATGTGCCCAAATGTTTTCCTTGGCTTCGGCCAAGGTTTGATCCATTAATAACTCATCTTCCAACTCTTGAATCTTCTTGGTTAGTATGTGGATCTTCTGCATCTCTTCAACATAAAGAGTGTGATTCTTTATCATTTGTGCCTCCATATCTTTGAATTTCTTTTGAAGCCTTTCATTTTCCTGTCTCTGGAGAGACAACTCATGTGTAACTTATTCAAATCACATGTAGTTGATGTAGACTCTGTTGTTGCTGATGTTGATTCCCCTGTTGTCCCTGCCATTGTGATTGGTATAGCTATAATTGGAGCTATGGATAGTTGTGTAGGATGTTCCTTTTCTTTAAGCAAAGTTTCTATCTATTCCTTCGTCTTCTTTATTTGTATATTTTGCTCAATGATTAGTTTGAGCATTTCTTCTTTGTGTTGCTCACTCTCTTCAATCTCCTTGGTTTTGGGATCCTCTGTAAAAGGTAATTTGAGTTGCTTCCTCAGTGTTGTAATGTCTACATTCTTCTTCTTGATGATGTGCTCTGCAGCTTTAACATCAGTAGGATCATATCCAATCTTGATCACTAAATCTTCTGATGATTTTACCCTATTATCCTTTTCTAAGGAGGAAATCTTCTCTATCTTCAATTGTGACTTTACATTTGAAAGCGCTGTTCTCAACTTTGACAGTGGCATGGCAATGTTAGTCATGGTAGAGAAAAGCATCTCCCCGGATTGTCTGTGCATGTCCATTTGGTCAATAAGATGTATTTGATTTGCATCAAAAGAAAATATGGTTTTCTTATAGTTTGAAGAAGCCTTTGGAAAAGGCACTTGAGCCTGTAAGAATGCCATTTGCATCCTTCCCTTTCCACTATCAAAAGTTGTCAACAATTTGTGCTGAGAAGTAGAATTTTTCTTCCAGAATTGAGGATAGACATTGGCATTCAGAGATTCATTACTTTGCTTAATTTCAAGAAATTTTGTGAAAATGTTTAGCTCCTCCTGTTCACCTGCTCCTGCCGACTGTGTAATTTCCAATAAATTCTGTGAAACTGAAGAGGAAGATGGAGTGTTAAGCACAATTTCCTCTGATCCTGTAGAAATTTGTGAATCATCCCAATTAATAACTATGGGTTCTTTCTGACCCTGAACAGTGGTAATTATAGAGTTAGTCTTGTGTTCCTTTTGATAAATGAGAAACTCCTTTGCACCCTTTGCTGAAGATAATGATTCTTCTCTCAGCATCTTATCCTACTTACTTTGAGAAATGGGAGTCTGGAGGGTAGAAGGAGGTATAATTTTCTCTTCTTCTTCTTGAAGTGTGTTCTCTTCCCACTGTTATTGGTTCCTGCATTTTTCAATCTCTGGTCTTGGAGTATGATTATAAGGTGTCGTTTTAAGTTCCACCCTTAAATTATTGATTATATTAAATGGATCATAAGACCAGGTAAAGCTTGGTTGAAATCCCATCTGCTTGAGAATTGAAGCTACTTCAATTCCAGCTGCTTTGGTATAACAAATAAAGGGTCCCACTTGGGACTTGATCTTGAACTGAGATTTTCTTTTTCCTGAAATAAAATGTAGCTTGTCCATGTTGATCATTTGCCTTGTATATTCTAGAGAGAAAATTCTAATTGGAAAATATTTAGGCAATTTGTATGGACCTAACTCACGTCCATATACCCTAGTCTATGTGTAATTCTAGTAAACATACCAATCTCCAATCTTAGCTTGGTCACTTAGGTGCAGGATTCTCTTTATCTCTGGGTTGATTCTTGGTTCACTCTCGCTGCTAAGGATATGTGCAACTGGATAAATGAAACAGTCAATGAAATATGAAAATTTAAACTCAGTTGAGTTTCCCCCAACCAATGAGGTCCACTGTGTAATTGATTGATTTATTTTTTGATCATCCTGCCCGTGTAAGGTTATTGGTAGCATGTCTCCTTGTTGAAAAAGGAACATATGAACTAGTACAGAAGAATACTTGGATACAACTTCAGTAGTGATTTTCATTAATTGTTCATGCATATTTTCAACCAAAAATGGACTGTAATTATACATGAATGTTGGCTTGTGTTCTTTGGAGAAGACGAATAGATAACCCAAGATAGGTTCATCTACCCATTGGTCTGTTTAGTAACCCAACAGGCAAGAAACTAGAGAGATAATGTGTTTAGCTCTTTTTGGGAACATTGAGGCTAGATATGGAGGGTTCTTCTTGGAAAGCTCGACATATTTTGGAAGAAATATCTAAAAAATTTGAGCTCTTTGGCAGAATGTAAGCTTATGGTATAGATCCATGAGGAGAGCAGCAGAAAAATGGCTAAGGGAATCATTTTCAGGCATCATAAGAATTTTGTTTATGGTTTTAGGTGTGATAGATATAAAAATGTCTCCATTCTGAGATACCACAGTTCTCTGCAGGGGATTGTGCCTAGCCTGACACCACATAACTAAGTCAGGAAATGGATGAGTTTGAGGAAACATGAACATGGGAAATAGTGATTCCCATAGGTTAATTTCATCCTCTTAGTCCTAATAGGTTTGTCTTAACCAATGGTGCAATTCGAAAATAGTGAATCCGCACTCTATGTCCACGATTTTAAACAATTGATCAGCTAAAGGGATGTGGTCAAGGTCTAGGGTATCAATGGCCTTTGGATTTTCCTAAAAAGGGTCTTACTACCAGAGGGCTAGCCCTTTCTTTTGGGTGCCATATTCTAATATATAATGGAAAAAAGTAACAGGATGCTATTGAATGGGTACCTAAACAGAGATCAGTCCCTGTAAAAAATTGGTGAGTGAACTGTCAGCTTGAATTATAGGCGCAATCTGTAGCTGAGTTTAACCAAAACCAAGTTTAAAAACCTAAAATTGAAATAGTAGCAATGAAAACAAGGGAGTCACGGGGAAAGGGATGAAGGTTTAGTTATAACAGTGTAGCGATTACTGTTAAAATCACATTGTTATCCTATGGAATGGGTGTGCATTAATGTACAATCGAAAGGTAGATAATGGGTATGAGGAGTAGGTATGAGTATAATGGGTACGGATACGTGGAGGAAATGATTAGTGGGAGGAAGAGCATGGGAAACGGGGATAACCATTGGTGGAGTGATGTATGGATGAGATGGGATGAGCGGGTTTCGAGGGAGGGGGTAGTGGTAAATGGTATTGCACGAGAGGGGGGGTAGTGGTAAATGGTATTGCACGAGAGGTGGGGGGGGGGGGGTAGTGGTAAATGGTATTGCACGAGAGGTGGGGGGGGTGTGTGTAAATGGTATTGCACGAGAGTGGGGGGGGGGGGGTAGTGGTAAATGGTATTGCACGAGTGGGGGGGGGGTGTGTGAAATGATGAGGAGGCGACACGATACAATGGGCCCGCCGAAAAGGAAACCGCTTTTTAGAACACAACCCCCCCCCCCCCCCCCCTCCCTGCTGTTAATGTGAAACGATGGAAGGGGGTGTGTAATGGCTTCCCCTCCATTGATCTGGGCGAGGAAGAGGATCACCGTCAAAAGGTATCCACTTGATAGCGCTCCATGACAAAATTCTTTTATCGTTTATGACTTTAAACTTCACTTTATAAAACTTTGTTTATACAATATTAATCACCTTTAAAAGATAATTAATGCTAATTAAAGAAAAAATTATCTATGAATGGTGCATTTGATCTAGCAACCATTTATTTTCCCTAATCCTATTCTAAACTTATTGTAATACATCATTTGACCATGTTTTGAGCATATTGGGCCAAATTTTATTCTATTATATCCTATCTAATCATGTTCTACCAAGATTAAACAATTTGGTGAACTTATTCACTAATCTAGAAACATAAATTTAAATGATTTGATCATGGTTAAGCTAAAAGATTCAAATCAAAACATCAGGTTGTGGAATTTTAAACAAGCTGCACACAAAACCCTAGTTTATTTGCAATGTAATTTTACTCTTTTCTAGTGGCATTTCAATTTGCTCACTTATACAATTTTTTTCTTTTGATGGGGTTTCATTTCATCATTTTTTTTATTGCATTTTCATTTTTTATTCTATATTTTTTATACCCTCTTTTATAAACAAAAACTAACTTATCAAAACTAAATATGTTACAATAGAACCAACAAAATGAAAATCAAGGAAAGCCAAAAATCACTCAAAATGAAGCATACCAAAGCATTCTAGAAGTGTTATTAGTAAAAGTCAATGGAGACCTCATTATTTTTTTTCAAAATTATGGTGAGGTGTTGAAGCCTCAACAAGATCCCAACCATTTCAAGACTCTATAAAACTTCTTCTCAATATTCAAGGTTTTGATGGCATATGTGATCACCAATCTTATTTAACGATTTAAATTGTCCAAAATACTTGGAATATAAAAGTATTTGTCTAGGATAAAATATATATATATTGAATATGTATGATAAATGATATTGTTTGATACAGTGGGCCCCGTATATATATATATATATATATATATATATATATATATATATATATATATATATATATATATATATATATATATATATATATATATATTATCTTTTATTATTTAATTATGATTTATTCATTTATGTTATTTTATATATTTATATTCATAGCATTTCTTTCCCTTAAAAAAAAAAAAACCTCAAAGCATATTGATGAAAATGCTTGATATGTTTTCTCTCTTGTAATTTTTCATGTATTTTTTTATTCTTGTAATTGTCATCATCGATGATACAAAACAATGTGAACCTTAAGCATTGAAAAATATTATCGGATTGTAAAATGATATAACCATCTCAATTCGATCTCAAGTGGAACCTTGCACTTACTCAATATCCAAGATGAATTTTTGCCATAACATTTAATTATATTGGTATCAACATTTTTTGGAATGTAAGTCGTTTGTTTTTCTCTTGAGTGATGTTGATACACTAACTGGTTGAGATGTTTTCTCTTATGATTTGGATATCAATAAGGAGTTCTTGTGACTTGATTTTCCCTTATCATGCATGTGGTAATTTCCTAATTTACTTCGACTATATGAACTGCTTCATGTATTGATGTTGTGTAGTTGATCAATAGTTCTTCACTTGGAGTTTCGTCATTAGAAATGCAACATCCAAGTGTGTCTTCACTTTAATTGGATTAGAATCCTTGTTAATCGTGATATTATCTGAATCAGTGTTCATTCCCTACTCTTTAACTTGGATTGTTACTTTTGAAGACTTTGATGCTTCTTTTGTGATAAGTTATTCTAATTTATTTGTTTGTTAATCTTCGTAAGTAGAATTTGATTATGATTTTTTTGATATGAAAGTTCTTCACTTTCTTAATTGTTGATTATATTCTAAGTTTCTTTATTCTCATGTTTTAAACTAGTGATTTTTCTAGTAACATTCGATTAAGGTTTTTTAAGCACAAATTGTTTTCTTTCTCCAATATTTTCATCATGAATTCCTTCTTAATATATTTATTTTCTTGTTTTGAATTTTGCTTCGTAGCCTTAGACTTCTTGACTTGTCGAAGTAATTTCTAAGGGATATTTTAAACAAGAAATTTCATTGTCCTTTTCTGTTGATTCTCTATAGGAAATAACCTAAAGCTCTTTCTATTTTTGTTGCAACACCTTCTTTCTTTGTTGAATCTTTGTGATTTCATCTTCTAATTTTTTGTTTGTTTTTATTTTTTATTATATTAATATTATTCCATAATAAATAATTTCCCACATTGGACAACAACATTTTTAATTTTTAAGAATCAACCGATATTCAATTCCCATTTCACAAAAAGGGCATTTAGTTCTAAAGGTTGAATTATATGTGGAAATCAAAGTTCATAATTTCACATGTTCTCCAACCCCTCTCTTTACTATTAGTGGCTGCATAGAAAAGTATCACCATTGATACCCTTGTTTATTTCAAAACTCCCTTATAGACTTTTATTAATAAATTTTACTTTTAAAGGTTAACTCAATTGGTCAAGTCCCCATCGTTAAAGCACATTTTCTATTGAGAGGTCGCAAGTTCAATTCTCTCAACACTCTCAGGGTTAGGCTCTGTGGTTGAGATAGAAAGAAGTGATCCCTTTGGGATGATATGTCTAATACAAATAGTTCATGGACATAGTGGTCACCAATCTTTGGTAGCAATGGCAAGTATAGTGGAGACGAAGAGGTATAATGGTCATGATTGGTTCATATGAAAATAGGGTACAAATTTTACAACAAGTATGGTGATGGTTGCATAGAAGTACAGACATGGATTGTATGAAGTATAATAAGGAATTGCAATAATTTTTCTTGGAGTACACTAGAACCCGGTGTTAAAGAGTGTTTATAGCTAAAGAGTATAACTGATAGTATAGTGCTTTTATGGATTATTTTAAATAATTAATTAATCATATGAAATTAATTATTAATCATACAAATGAAAGTTAATTAACTGTATAGACTCCAATTGGATGTATAACACTCCAACTAATATAAACGGTTGATTGTTGCATAAATGGTATGGATAGTACGACTTTTTAATGTGTGTTAGATATTGCAATGGCACAACAACAAAAGTATGGAAAAGATTGGTGCATTGTGGTGTTGTGGCGATATAGAGTATGATTGATGCATTATGATGGCATGGACAATAATGATGGCATAGGGTTGTAGACTCTATTTTGTGTGTGAATATGGAGTTTGTTGATTGTGTGGTTGCAGACTATGTACACTAGTTTCTTCTTCTTCTTCTTATTTTCTTGTAATACTCTTAACAACATATTTGGCAATGGAATATTTCACCTTGAGTGGAAATTTTTTAATACAAATGGTCAAGGGGCAATTTATGGTCAAAAGTCCTCAATAAATCAGAGCAACTTAACGATTTTATGTGGCTAATTAAAATCCCATAGTTGTATCGCCCAAAGGAGGGGGGTATTCTTGACCAAAGGTTTAGTATCCAAAGGCTAGAATCAAACATGGATCTAATGCCAAACGTGATAGCCAAACCTGTCCAAAGATAATAAATGATATTGTTTGATAAAATGGGACCCTATATATATACCTAAGCAAAGTAAAATTTCATTAATAGTCATACCCTTTGAGACATGTCCTTCCATTATACTAATTGATATTTATTAATTTTTCTTTAATTACGAGTTATTCATTTACATTATTTTATATATTTATATTCATAATAGGTAAAATATTGTGGGATAGATAGGGGGAACAGCTTATCATTTTTGTACTTTCTAAACAGGATCGTCAATAGTTTGCCTTTGTTTCTTCTTTCCATACTGCTAAATTATCCATGGGTAAAATTTGGAAGATGTCATCATTAGTTGATTTATTGAGTTTTTTATACATGAGAATACTAAGATTATACACATTGTAGATTTTAAGCCTTCCAAACCCTACGTTCTTATAGTGGAGGACAATAACAAGAAAGATGAGCAAAAAATAAGGGACCTTGATAATATAGCTGGAGAAAGCGTTGAGTCTAATAAGGAGATTATGATACCCAATGGAGGAAAATATAGGAAGGGAATAAATTTTAGCTATTGTAATAGATTTTTTCATCCAAAGAGTTCTTGTATAGTGAGGTCAACTAATCTCATGTCCAAAGTACTTAAGTGGCATAATCTAGATAATTTCTTCCTAGAAAATGTTAAGGACAAGATTGAAGACAAGCCAACAAAAGATCAAGGTATGGATCATGTTTTCATTGGTGTTTATTCATCGTATAATGAATAGATTTTAGAATCAATTTCCTCTAATCATCTAAATACATAAAGTATTCATCTTTGGTACCTTGCACTATCCTAATACAATAGCTTCTCCAACACCTCTTTTTAAGGGAGATCTTCAAGGTGATTTTGGATACTCTTTAGATCAATTTTTTTTATAAGATTTAAGATATCATTTATAATTCCATCAGTATCACATTGTAGATCCAAAACACAAGATATGGAGTGAATAACATGCTTTACAAGAAGCTAATGAGCTAGTGGGAGAAACTAGCAAGTCACAAAGAAGTAGTTTCTAGGTTTTTGGTACTCTGTGAGTTGTCACTACTATAGTTAGCAAGTACAAGGCTCAACCAACAGAAAACTAATTCTCATATGATGGCATAATATAGACCCAAGGACAAATTCATGATGGGGTTGATTAGCAACGCCATCCCTTTTCATAGCAACTGCATAGTTGACATATGATGCATTGTATTTGGTGGGGGGGATGGGGGTTTCCCTCTTTCCCCCACTTTTTTTGTATTTTTTCTTATATAATATGTTTTTTGAGAACATAAAATGGCTGAAAATTATTGGAATTATCACAGCCCCCTCATGGGATTATTTTTGTAATTACATTTGGTATTGAGGGAAACAATTTTTTTTAATGGAAAAATAGCTTTATCAAGTCAAAAATAATTACAACCAAATTGAATAGTTGTTCTCATCATAAATTTCATGGCTAACACTCAGTGATCAATACAACTAAATCACTTATGTTCCTCTAATCCTTCCTATCATCATCCAAAGTCTTGGTTTGTTTTACTTATACATACATATTCATCGCATTCTCATCTTCAGATATATAATACAATTCGATTCCTATCACTCATGCGTTAAATTCCATAGCATGATCTTACCGTTGAAACTATATATCTAGTTGAATAATCGTTTAAACTTTGACGAGCTTATTGTTTCTAGTTTTATACATCGGGGACCATGTGGTATTATTCACATTTTGCAATATTTGTTCCCGGCACATTCATTTCTATGTAAATATTATTGTTTTGATTATTAGCATTATCATTACAAAGGTTAAAAATTATTTTTCCATACCATATGGTCGAAACAATCTAGAAGTTGTGTGTTGCTATTTGGTGATAATGGGCCTCATAAGGAATATTCCAAGGGCTAGGAAGGGTCTTTCTTGATGAGGAAGGTTTTCCAAAGAAGGTAATTTGTCCCCGAGCTGCCAAATCAACACTCCCTCTCAGCCAAGGAGAATTTACCAACCAAAACATATGTCCCATCTCAAATATTGCTTCATCATCGAGTCAAATTTCGTCACTACTCATCTCTGCTCATCTTTGTTGAACACTCTCAAATCTAAAAGACGAAGAATTTGACATCATAGGGGAGCTAAAGCTACCTCTCTATATCAATAAGCGAGATCTACTTACCGCAAGAGCAAGGATCACACTTTTTCATATTGACCTAGGACAATAGGCGAGATATACTCAAGTATCACACTTCGTGCTATCGTCTTGTGAAAATAGGCGAGATTGACTTGAGGATCAAATGTTGTCCTATTGTCCATTGATCCTCCATAGAAATTGTTAAGAGCCAAGTGATAGAACACCTGCATCCAAGACTCTAGCGAGATTGACTTACCACAAGGGTAAGGATACACACCCTATCTCAAGTCACCTTAACCCATTGGCCAGATGGGGAGGTCCAATCCCAATAATCCCAACTTGTGGGTAGGATGCCATTGAGGTTATCCACTGTCAAAGTGACAATAGCCAAGATCGACTTACCATAAGGGTAAGGATACACACCTTATCCTATTGTCCAGAGGTCCCTCAACCCCAGGAGCCCTTACTACTACATTCCCACCCTGGGAGCTCAACAGGGGGAAGAACATGCTGATTGTTCTCAATCATATGGTATCCTTACCCAAGAGGGTCACATCCATCATTCCAAGTTGCTCTCTGAAGACCAAGAATGTCCCTTTCAACAAAGCCTTAGTGAGTATATATGTTATCTGCTCATTAGTCGAAATATGATGGAGCCTCACTACTCTTATTTGTACCATGTCTCATATATAATGATACCTAATCTCAATATCCTTAGACTTATAATGAAATACGAGACTCTTTGCCAATTGGATAACACTCTTTTTGTTGCAGTATATCATTTTCAAATCAATGACCTACTCAAATAACTCTCCAAAGAGATTTCTCAACCAAATTTCCTCACAGCTAGCCATGCTAAAAACAATGTGCTATGCCTCAATCATGCTTAAAGCTACAAAATTTTGTTTCCTGCTCATCCAAGACATCATCACAAATCCCAAGCTAAAGCAACATCGTGATGTGATCATCTCATCAATAACATTTTAATCGTAGTCAACATCAGTGTAACCATGAAGTCGTACATCTTCATACATCTCCAGCAGTATATCTATAAACCAAGTTTAATCGCCCCATGCAAATATCTCAAAATGTGTTTGGAAAAAACCTAGCGTGCATGAAGGGTCTTAGTCATGAATTGACTCAAAGTGTTCACTGCAAAGCATATATCTGGACAAGTCTTTACAAGGAACATCAATTCCCCAATAAATTATTAATACTCAAAAGGATTTTCCAAATCATGTCCAATAACATATTTGCATAGCTTCTTGAATTTCATCTCCATCAGTGTGGCTATGGACTTGCATTCTACCACTCCAAATTCACGACATATTTTCCTTGGGAAAGGAAAATATCTTTGGGTCTCTGTCATGCCTTGAGTCCAAGATCCTTCGTTTCAAACCCAGAGGCCAACTCCATCTTACACTCGAGCATTAGGGGCCCACTACCTATCAAGAGTAGATCATCAACATATAAACAAAAATCAAATGCATACCTTGGACCACTTTGAAGTATAGTTTTGGATCAGTGCTATGTCTTGTGAATCCAAGATTCACCAAGTAATTGTCAATATCATGGGCATACCATGCTCTGGGGTGCTTGCTTCAAACCATATAATGCCTTTTTCAACCTGAAAATGTGATTCTTCCTTAACTTTACTTCAAATCCCTAAGGTTACTCAACAAATACTTCTTCCTGTAGTATGCCATGAAGAAATGGCATCTTTACATCCATCTGGTGAAGGGTCCATCCTTGACTAGTAGTAAGGGAAACAATCGATCTAATAGTAGTGTAACGGGAAACGGGAGCAAATATATTGTCATAGTCTTCACCCTCTTTCTGGGTGAAACATCGAGTCATGAACCTTGCTTTATACTTCTCAATGCTTCCATCAGCTCCATGCTTGATCTTGTATAACCACTTTGAAATTATAATAGACATTCCTTTAGGTCTCCGAAAAACATCCCATACATCATTCTTCATAATTGATCCACATTCTTCAGCCATGGCATCCTTCCAAACCTATATTTCCCAACTTCTTCAAAGGTGGGAGGCTTAACTGGTATGATGGATCTCATAGCTACATTATATCCTTGGTACCAGCATGGGTTCTGTCTTTCTCTAAAGGACCCTTTGACAGTAATATGTCTCTCAGCATTTTGTAATTTACTGCAAAGCCACAATGGTCTCTTCCTGGCAGGGGAATTACTTGGAGGAGGATCCAAGGTGTCCATAGGCTCCATGGGATCATCGACAATATCATTCCTAGATTCTGGCACAGAAGGACCTTCTAGTAGGGCCATATCATCATCTTTCATCTTAGGAGGAGGCAGAGGAAGCTCTCTTGCTTTTCCAAGGGTGACATCTTTATCTAAAGTTAAATATATGCTAAACTTGATCTTCCTTTAACCATATATATATTCTAAATGATTTAAAGTTTTCATTATATCCAACAAATGCACATTTCTTTCCGATGGCTTCCATCTTGTTCCTTTTGTCCTTTGGCACGTGGAAATATATGGAGCAACCAAATATCCTGAGATGACCAATGTCAAGATTCACAACTATGAATACTTCTTCGAGAGTCTTGTTATCCAAAACTTAATGAGGAACCTTATTTCGTACATAGACTATTCTATTTGTAGCTTCTCCCTAGAGGAACTTCAACAAATTTTGATCATGCAGCATAGATTGGCCAGCTTCCATGATGGGCCTATTTTTTCTTTCAGCCAATCCATTATGTGCGGGGTTTTAAGGTACAACAGTTGCCTTCTTGATTCCAATCTGCTTGAAAAATTCAATGACCTCATTTGACATATACTCTCCACCATTATCAGAACTAAAGACCTTGATATTTTTCCCTATTTGATTCTATATCAGTGTCTTGAAGTCCTTGAACATATTGAAGGCCTCATTCTTATGCTTCAAGTAGTATATTCGTGTCTTCCTGGAGAATTCATCAATACAGATTATGTAGTAGATATGTCCTCCAATAAAGTGCACTGGCATGGGTCTACATAGGTTAGAATGAATGAGTTGAAGAATATCATCAGTATTGTTCTTGGTAGAGGGAATGGTCCCCTTGTATTCTTTCCACTGGCACATCCCGGACATACTCCATCATGACTAGCTTGAAAATCATGCATCCCAAAGACTAACTTAATCAATTTCAGTAGAGATTCATAATGTAGATGTGTCATCCTTCGGTGCCATAACTCACCTTGATGATTGATGTCATGGACCATTTTAGGATAGGTCTTCCATTAACCCTATAGAGTCCTTCAACTCTAGATCCCAAGGTAAAATAACCCCTCATGCGAGTTTCGATACGCCATGTGAGGACTTTTCCTTTAATGAAAGCTACTCTCATGCCTTTTTCTTCCAAGGCAGATATGGATGCCAAGTTCTTCTTTAGTCTTAGAACATACATAACATCATGAAGAAGAATGGATTCACCAGAGTCCAAATGAAATTTGACGGAACCAAAACCCTTCACAGGATGAGTAGAGTTATTTCTAAGGATTATCTTCAAATCAATATCCCTCTCAACCAAGTTTAAGAGGACTTCCTTGAACCCATAGAAATGTCTAGAAGGCCCACTAGAAAGAGTGGAAATAAGAATATACTCAGATTGACTAGTAGTTGCATTATTTTGATACCTGGAGTTCCTTGACCTCTTTTTAGGATGGTGTCCTTATTCGTGATCATTTGAAGCATCTCTTCTTATTATATCATCACTTCTTTTATCATCTCCTATTGTTTCATCATCACCTCTTCTTCTATTGTTGAACCCGTTGTTGTTGAATAAATGATTATTTTTGTAATTGGGCCTTGAATTGTTTCTCTTTTCTGGGCAATCTCGAGCATAGTGACCATGCTTATGGAAATTAAAGCATTCAATTCTACTTCCTCTTCTCTTAGAGTCATTTGATTTGTGGGTGGGGGGGGGGAGGGGGCTTCTTGAACAAGATGGTCTCCCTCTTCCTTTCCTCTTCTTGTCTTGAGAAATAAATGTAGAGGGTTGTCCTTCTTCATGCTTTTGAATTCTTCCTCTAGCAGTCATCTTGGCTTCCTCTTGAGTGCATTTACCAATGAGCTCATCAAATGTCAGAAGAACATTATTGTTGCTTAGAGTAGTAATTAAGGTTTCCCAAATAAGAGTAAGACCTTGAAGAGTCATCACCATCAACTCCCTGTCAAAAAATTGTTCACTAGTAGATTGCAATTGATCCCTTAGGTGAGATACCCTCATGATATAGGATTTTATTGATTCCCCTTTGTTCATCTTCATCTCTTTGAGTTGATTTTTCAAGAAAAGGATGTGATTCAAGTTATTGAACTCATACATCCTAACCAACTTGTAATAAATATCCTTAGAGTTCTTCAAGCTACCAACATAAACAAGTGAATGATCTTGCAAGCCATCAATGAGAATTTTCTTGGCTTTGAGCTCATCTTTCTTATACTTGGATTTGATAGCAGTAGAAGCATTTTCCATAGGCTCGAGAACCTTTCCCTACACATATTCCAAGACATAATTTTCTTCCAATATTACTTCCAACCTAATCTTCCAAGCAACAAAGTTTGATGAGTCACCCAACTTCTCACAATCCTTGAAGTAAGAGGTAGACATCTTGACCAAATAAAATGGGCTCCTTTAGCTTCTTTCAAGAATGATTTCTCTTGTCTCTTATCTCCTTGGGTTTGTCTTCGCCTCGGCTCTAAACCCATGCTAATTTTCCACCATTCTATGTTGTTACAATCACATTAGTCAAATATTTTCTTCAATTAGTAATCAAAGCAATCTTTGAGTAATAAATAGAAAATGTAGATAAAATAGTAAATGCAAAGTACAGAAGAAAACAATCAAGAGAAATAATAAGAGACACCAGAATTGGTCAAAAACCAGAGGAAAATCCCACAAGGGGGAAAACCCTTTGAAGTTCGTCTTCTTATTGGATTGTCATAAAGTGTTCAGTAAAGAGAGTACAATTATTCAATTCACCATCAAGAGTCAAGGTAGATCCTTTGACTATCCAACAAAAGCAACCAAACAATATCCAAGAGATGATCCCAATAGACAAATATGATTAAAGTCAAAATCTCCAAGTCTGCAATCAACGGTTAAAAATATCTTAGGTCACAACCACAAGGACCCAGTAATCATTAGTACAGATGTAGCCCTTCAGCCGCAGGGAGACCCTTATCAAGTGAGCGGTTATAGCCGAGATTTCCTCATTCCAACCCTACGGATCCAGATCATTTTCATTAGGGAAATTTTGAGGTCTAAAATAGGCCTCCTAAGGAATATTATAAAATAATAGTGGAAATAATAAAATAAGATTAGATTACATCATCAAATTTTAGAGGGAAAAAAGAACAAGCTACTTTTTCGACTCCTATTTTCAACTTATATCCCTATGGTTTTACTCAGATTTCGATTAAGAGAACTCATTGGATGCATAATTTAATTCCTAGTCCAAAGAGTGCTGATGTTTGTTGGGAATGAGTTCCCCCAAGAACAGTTTTGGGGCTAAAAGCCCATGTTTTGGGATAATTTTGTAATAAAGTTGTAAAGTCTCTGCATTTTGTGGTCACGGAGCGCGAAGGTGTCAAGAGTCATAAAGGGTTGTCTGCCCTTATTTTGTAAAGTGTCAAGTTGGTTGTAAAGATCTACCCATGGTCCACGGACCATGGGATTGTTAAAAATGAGCTAAGTAAGCTCTAAATAAATGAAGCATTATGTTAAGGAAGGAAGAAAGTAGCCTAAGTGTTCTCGGGTCTTAGCGTAAATAGTGGCTATGCAGCCAAGTGCGCAGAGGCCTAGGGTGGAAGTCTGCAGCTAAGTGCGCGGACCCCTATAGTTGTGTGTGCAGGGCGGATAGAGTCTATATTAAACTAGAAGGTATCAAGAAAGAGGAGTATTCTGCAAATTTTGTGTATTTAGTTCCTGTTAATGCATTTGATTATATTGCGTTTTGAGTTCAATTTACAATGTTTATTTGATGTGCAAATATATGTGATTATATCGGTTAAGTAAACGCGAGTAAGGATATCAGTTTACACGGTGCTAACTGTGACAGATTAGTAAGATAAGTAAAACACTTGAGATAACTTGGGAACCTATACAATACATTGTCATAGCTGTGCGAAAGTACCTAGAACACGGGTTAGGGCTGCACGAAGGTCAATCGTACACCTTCGTTGAGGTACTAAAGGGCAGAATAAAGGGTAGACTGGCAGAACCCTAAGGCTTAATGACCTGCGTGAAAGTAGGGGCAGAGGGTATAAACTGACATCACGACCATCTCAGGGTGTAGAAACTTGGTTCCAGCACCCCCCACACTGTTTCGAGTGAGACTTCGATCCACACTTTGTGGGCTGATGCCGAAAGGGCCAATAGTGTAGGGATTTGTTTGGCTAACTAACATTGAACCTGGGTTAGGCCCCACAAAGCCAACAAATGGTTCCATTGTCAGGACCGAAATCTGCATGAGAGATGCGTGATGTCGTATCACTAGAATCCAACTAAGAAAGATGTTGAAGACTGGTTGTATAGGAAGATCCACAAATTCGCTGCACATGAGAATAGAAATCCATGGCTAACAAAGGAACAGTGGCTGGACAT
The DNA here is from genome assembly GCA_000404065.3 of Pinus taeda. Lineage (NCBI taxonomy): Eukaryota > Viridiplantae > Streptophyta > Pinopsida > Pinales > Pinaceae > Pinus > Pinus taeda. The sequence continues at coordinate 24,621 of APFE031222850.1, forward strand.
GTACCTGTATACAAAAATCCATGAGATCTTTTTCTGTTCCTTTCCAGTTGAGTTATATGAGTGGATCGCAAAGCTAGCAGATAGCCAAGGAAGGTGGAGGCTTGACGGTCCTATTGTCTGGACCCCAGAGTTGGTACAGAAACTGGAAGCTTCTGAGGATAAGATTGCCTGCGTTGTCGATCATTGGCTCGATCGTATCATAGGAGGATTTGTGATTGAATTCACAATCGATACCTCAATTAGTTACAGCGAGGCGGAGAGACGCTTTTTCAAAGGTCCGCGAGGTAAGTACTTGAAGTCTTTAAATACTTGGATTAAGATGTTGTTATGTGAAAAATGGGTTATGCAACTACCTTGATGTTTAGAGCTACGCGAAGTGGAAAGACTTACAGGAACGAAGGAAGAAAGGGTCCTGAATATAGCCCATAGATTTCACCTCCATTAAGTGATGAAGAGGGAGTAGTGCAGGCTTCTCCACGAAGTGCAATTCAGTTAATAAAACAGGGATTCCTGCGAATGCCACCTCCACCTACACCACCTCCAACTTCACCATTGTCACCTGCAACTTCGCCCACACCACCACCACCTCCACCACAGTTCAACATGGCGAATTCAGAGAAGTTTCCTTTGTTTAAGGGTTTGCCAAATGAGGACCCAGACTAGTTCTGGTTCATCGTAAAATTTGTATAGGAAACTCAGGGTGTCATAGACAATCACATGAAGAAGGCAACCTTGGTTAGTGTGTTGCAGGATCACGCACTAACTTGGTACATCAAGTACTCTAACGATAACCCAAACGCTGGGTTAGCAGAGACCCAGACCGCACTGAATAAAGAGTTCAGTAGGCCTAAATCTGAGGCATGGTCGACTGTGGAGTTCAAGGAAATCATGATGAAACCAGGTGAGACACCTTGGGAATCTGATTAGAGATTGAAGTGTAAAATCCGCGAAGCTAATATGAACTTAACAGATGGACAACACTGCGAATGGTTTGTGGCTTCGCTCCTGCCTCACCTAAGGGTTGCACTATCACAGGCAGAGGCCTTGGAGATTGCAATAAGACTGCATGAAACACCAATGCAAGATATGAATCTAGGGGTTCAACAGATTCATGCGCAATTGCAAAATATTTGACTCGAAATGCAAAGTTTGAAGCAGGACAAAATAGTTCGACCGGAGGCACGCGAAGAGATATGGTGCCTGAAATGTAAAGGTCAGGGGCATGACAAAGACCACTTCCCGATCTTTGCAAACTTTATTGCAGGAGGAGGACGATGCCTTTGAGGCTGGAAGCCCAAGCAATACCGAGCACGGGCCCTGTGTTGTGGTGCACTATATGTCAGGTAGCAGGGAAACATACGACTGATAACTATCATTTGTTGCAGAAGTTTGTACAAACACCACAACAACTGTTCTGCAACTTCTGCAGGTCGGTAGGGCATGATGAGTGCAACTGCCAAAGTTATGAATTGATGATGGAAAGAACACCCGCCTATAGAGTTCAGCCAGAAATGTGGCCCCTTGACCAGAGCGTTGGGATGGCACAAACAAGCTTTCAGGGGCGTGGACGAGGCCAAGGTGGAGGAGGACCTGGCAGAGGTTGGGGACAGCTGATCTGTTACAATTGCGGAGGACCAGGACACTATGACCTTGAATGCACTAACCCAACACATTTGTCATGCAAATATTGTACTCAATTTGATCATGAGATGGAGGATTGTCCTACACTGATAGTGAGGATATGTGACAAAGGGGTGCTACCACCGCAATCGACTCAAAACCTACAGATGATGAGGGTTGAGCCTTACAAAGAGGATCTGAATGTGAATATAGTGCTCCAAAGTGGAATTGCAATGGGCAACGATAAGGGGAAATAGCCCGAAGACAGCGCATGGGTTCGCAAAGCTCCGATGAAGGAGGTTGAATTTGATTTGGAGTGCACACATGAAACGTTCATGGAAGAAAGAAAGAGCTTCGCTGAGGCCTCTACCTCAGGGAGCCAGGATAAGCCTGTTCAGGAAATGGGCCCTTCTATGCTTACGACCTTTCTAGAGACCTGCATGAAGCTGTTGGACAAAAGAAATGCTATGAAGTGGTTATAGGAACTTATAAATAGATGTGTCGGAAGCGCTCTGGGTGAACCATGCGTGGTATGGAAGATTGGTAAGCATAAAGCAAGGACAGGGCGTGAGATGATACTCACCACACAGATAGGAGAATATGAAAGGGATCAGGTTATTCTATATCTGGGGTCAGACATGAATGTTTTGTCGAAGTAGACCTAGGAGCGGATGGGGAGACCCATGCTGCAATGGTCTCCGATTAAGTTAAGGATGGAAAATCAGTAGAAGATCATCCCCATGGGACAGTTACAAGAAGTAACTGTAGATATTGAAGGCGCAAGCACATTGGCTGGTTTTGAAGTAATAGAAATTATGGATGACAACAACCCCTGCCCTGCGCTCCTTGGCATTGATTGGGCTACTGACATGAACAGGGTAATCAACCTAAAGAAGCGAAAGATGATATTTGAAAAGAAATCGCTTCGTGTAATAGTACCCTTAGATCCTGTTGAAGGATCTTGCTATATTGAACCAGTCTGCGATTACGAGAGCGATGACGATTTGGACTGCATATACAAAATAACAATGTGAGACCAAGATTGGGTGAATCTGATAGCAGATGGATGAATTACATGGGATCACAAGAGTTCTTGCACCTCAGACTCATATGAAGAATTAGAGCACTGGTAGAATCGGCTACATGAAGTAACTACGCTGAGCTGTAACATGATGACCCGGTCGGTGTGCTGTGTGTTGTTAGAGGTAATAAATTTGCCCACTTATGATGGCTTGAATGATGTGGATGTGTTTTGGATGCATTTGAGAGGGAAGTACGAGAGAAGCAGTGCTTCCAGACTTTAGACTGGGCACTACACTATGCCCGCAAGATGGTGGGGTACGCACAAGGGTAGTTTTGATGATTGGCGCGAGTGTAGGAGGATGATGAGAACGTGCTTTGGGAAGCTGAAGGTATGAGTGATAGACAAGTATGATGGGAAGGATGATCTGCGCACACACTTGGCCAAATGGGCTAAGGCCTATGGAGCAAAGCCCCAACCTGAATGGGTGCACTTGTTCTGTCACACCTTGGATGTCATCCTGATGAACTGGTACTTGGAGACAGAGCTCCGCCATGGCACAGGTGAATGTGATATTCTGCGCGAAGGATTCATAATGACGTTCAACTTCGAAGACAAGTTTCACTATATCGACGAAGCGCTACAAGAAGTTAAAGCAGCAATCTTTAGGGGATCTGATTCAACCCGATTGGACTACTTAGCTAAGCCACTCACTAGAATGCTATAACATGACTGCTGAAGAAGAAGACAAGGATCCACGAAAGATTAAAATCCTTGAAACTGAGGGTCACCGGGAGGTCGAGGGACTGCAGATCGAGAATCCTGATATAACCATGCCACTGAAAACGAAACAGGTAAATATTGGTACGGAGGTGGAGCCCAAATTCACAAAGATTACAGATTTATGGGATGGCGCGATGGTAGATAAGGTTTCCAAATTGCTCCGCGAATACCAAGATTTGTTCCCTACCAAATTTATGGAGCTAAAAGGGATAATAGGGGACTTAGGCGTTATGAAGATCACACTAAAACCTGACGCGAAGTCGATTAAGCAAAGACGTTACCGTCTCAATCCGAAGTATAAGGAGAAGGTCCGCTTAGAGTTAGATAAGATGCTTGCAATAGGCATCATTGAGCCCGTAGAAGAATCTGATTGGGTAAGGCCAATGGTGGTATAGGAAAAGAAGAAGAAGGATGAAATAAGGATATGCATAGATCTTAGGAATTTGAATGATGCTTACATACATGATCCTTTCCCGAATCCGTTCATTGATGAGGTATTGGATAATGTAGGTGGCTAGGAAGCGTACTCCTTCATTAATGGGTTCTCTGAGTACCAACAGACCAAAATCACGCTTGAAGATAGAAGCAAGATGACCTTCGCGACTGAATGGGGATGTTTTCAGTACACTGTAATGCCTTTCGGATTGAAGAATGAACCTGGATTTTTTGCGCGTAGTCATTGCTACATTCAAAGAATTCATTCATAAGTTTCTAGAGGTGTACTGTGATGACTGGACTATGTTTGGGTTAGTAAAATTCCAAGTGGCCAGTTTGCACTTAATGCTAGATACTTTGGACTGATGGTAGATATCATGAAGATCACAGTGATACTTAACTTGGAGGCACCTTTTAGCGCTCAAATCTACCTTAGGCTGAAATAAGGTAAAACTCAAGGCTACATCAAACCACGCTCAGCCTCGTAGCTAGCCCTACGAGGACAGGAGAGGGCTCTCTCCGGGTCAATCTCATCAAAAGGTGATCAATGAGGCTCGAGATGACTAAATTGATAACTAATTTTAGGCTAGGTATGAAGTACAAGGAGTTTGAAATTGATTTTTTGGAGTTTTGTTGAATTCAAGGGAAAGGCAATTTTGGGTGCGGGGATGAGGCACAGTTTTTGCAGAGGTCTACTTGGGGCAAGATAGGGGATTGTTTTGATGCATTTAAAGAGAATGAATGGATAGATCAGACTGGTGAGAGGTTAAGGAGAGAAAGAAACTTTCAAGGATTCTCCATAAACAGATGAAAACATGGAAAATCAAACAAACTTAAAGGCAGAGCATAGCAGATTATGGATTCTACATTAACACTTCATTTGTTTAATTGCAGAAGATAAGAGAAGGAAAGAGATACACATAAACAACTTACAAATACTGAAATAAGCACACCATCAACACATAAAGCCACATGAATCCCAAATAGTGCTGCAAAACCCTGGTCTTTGCCAAAATTGCAGATAAAATATGTACAATAGAGTGTCAAGCTTTTCCCAAGAGTCCAACCCTGAAAATGATTAAGAAAATACATAATATAGGCAAACCAACCCATTCCCTTGCCTCTAGGGGTCACGCTCATCATCCTAGGAGCTGTTTCAACCAACTCTAAACAAAGCACTACAATCTAGGCAGTCAAAACAACTTGCCTCTATAAGCTAGGAAACCAATTCATTCATTAAATTTTTGCTATTTTGTGAATGAATCATCTAGAATAGGTAAAAGTGAGTCTAAAATAACATAATGTTTCATTAATTACATCAAGAGGAATTAAAAATCACATCACAAGTCAAAACTGGTAAACCTGGCTTCATTTCCTGAGCTGAAGAACGAAAACTGGACCAAAAACTGTATGCGTAGCGCCCCTGATCCCTATGCGTAACGCACATTTCAGCATGTTTTTGGGGCACTTTCCGACATAGAAATTGAGCTCATGATAGCTCATTGGAAAGCCCTGGATGTCTAATTTCCAACCCAAGTGGAATTTTTCAATTTGGAGCTCATTTTCCCCCTCAAAACTGTATTCTCCCAGAGGTACTTCCTGCTGTTGGAAAAGGTGGCAGAAAGGTGATTTTCATGATGTTTTTGAGCCTTTTGGTCACCCAGAACTTGATGAAATGCTTTGGAAATAGATGAGCATGTATAATTCATCATGACAAATCCAAAACTACAAGCCATTTGTGATTTGGACCTCCCAATCTTATGGGTCGCGCGTTGCGCGCTACGCGTTGAGCCAAAAAACCTGTTTTGCAAGCCAAAAATTTCAAAATGACAAAATTTTCTCTGAATTTGCTCAAATTCGGAGTGAAGACCCTCTATCATGTATCATGCCCAGCCAACGAAGCCTTGGCCAAAACTCGAAGTGGATCTAGCCTCTTTCGCGATTTTAATGCTCTGCTCAACCTCCTTTTCAAAATCTTCATTTTTGCTCTGCCGACATGCATGTGAGCCCAATAGTGATGTTTCGTGTGATAGAGCATGTCTTTGTCTCTATTGGCCTTCACCAACAACTTCTCTAAGTGGATGTTGACCCTCTCAAGCCAAACCTCTCGGTTAGCCTCTACCTCCTGCTTATAAACTGAATCTGTGTCTGACATGGCTTTGAAAACAAGATGTCTGCAATATGTATGTTGATATAGGTGTAGTGAAATCAAAAGTTCAATGTATGCTCAAAACCTAAACATGTTACATGTGTACTAAAGCATCATAGGAAACAAGCCACAGTGGTAATAGCTCTATTTAAGTAGATTGGCATAAAATAGTCACTGCTTTGATCACAAGGGAATTCGACAAATGAGCAAAAAGTGTAATGTGCACCCTTTGTAATGTTGGCTAAAACTTTACAAATGAGTATGGGACTGTATTTCACCAATGGAGAATGGGAAAATCTTCACCAAGACACCCACATGTCTTTAAAAACCCTAAGGAATTATTTTGGTATGTGCATAGGGTTTCACTTTTCTACACCCAACACATCAAATTTCCCACCTTAAACACAATACAAACATTTTAAAATTGACTGAGCAGCCATGAAAAACCTACTTGCAAGCTTTGGAGTCGATTTGGCAAGATCTGGTCGCATTAACAAATTTTTTTTTGGGGTTGTGGCTGAGTGCATAGTTCTCGAACCCAATGCGTAGCGCACACCTGTATGCGTAGCGCCTTTGTTTTTTACACTGGCCAGTGAGGCCTAGTGCGTAGCGCACACCTGTGTGCGTAGCGCACAGACCCAACGCGTAGTGCATTTTGTAAGAGGAGTTTGGAGGCCTTCCTGGTGTTGAAATCGGGCTCAGGATAGCTCGTTGGAAAGGTCTCTGAGTCTACTTTTCACTGCAACTAGAATTTGTCAATTTGGAGTTCATTTACCTTGTCAAAAATCAAATCGCCCAAGACTGGTCAAAATGTGCCAAATGAGGCTGCCTCAAGGTAGAGTGCTGTTGCAGTCAACTTTTGAATGCCTTCCTCAATTCCAAATTGAGCTCATGATAGCTCATTGGAAAGATATTTTTGTCTAGTTATCCTTTGACTTATCAAGAAAGTTATTTGGCCAACCAAGTTAGGATAAAAATTGATTTTCCCAAGGTCACTTCAGAGGTGCATCAATTCTCTTGAGGCAATTGTATTTTTGACATTTATCCAAAACCATTATACCTGTGTAAAACATGAAGGACTTTTTTCTTCCTTGGCCTGGTTTGGACAAAAACCTCTCTCAGTTTTCCTAAATTCATCTTTTATTGCTCAGAAACATCATTTGAGTAAAACCTATCCCGATGTGTGAAACAAGGGATTTTGTCGAAATGAAGCGAAATGAAGGGGATAAGGGGATTCTAAATTCTTGGAGTAATTTTTGGAAGTAGGGAGGGATGTTAGGAAGCAGGGGAAAGTGGAATCTCAGAGATCGAGTGAGGGGAAGGGGTCCAAAAGGGAAAAACACAGGCCCAACCTAGAAAATTGTCAGGTTGTAGCAAAAAACTAGGGTTTCTGGAAAAATGAGGAATTTGGGGAATCTCAGTGATGGGAAGTGTTTAATAATGTACATGAAGGATGGGGGAAGGTGTATGAACATCTGGATACAAGTTTTTCTAATGATTTGACCATCCAAGAGAAATTACCTCCAAAACCCTA
>APFE031222850.1:39496-51307 GCA_000404065.3 Pinus taeda
GGCCTGATAGATGCTTCCCTCTCGTAGTTGCTCATGATGAAAGATCTTCCTTCAAGCGGTCAAGCTTCTTCAGAACGACCTGCTCTGATACCAATTGTTGAAAATAATACTGAGAGGGGGGGTGAATCAGTATTATCTAGATCTTTTAACAAATATTCCTTATTTACACTTTGAATTATTTTTGCATATCAGTACCATAAAATAATGAGCAAGAAAAACAGACAGTCACATCAAAGAACACCAAAGATAAGGTGGAAACCCAATGTGGGTGAAAACCACCTGCTGCAATATGTCTCTATCTTCTTTCAAATTAGAAACTCCTTTTACAATGGTCTTGTACTGGTGCAGTCCTTTACCAGTACGCAGGCTGCAACCTGCAGAGAGCAACAACTCTCTCTCGTTTTCCAGTCTCTCCTGGAAGGGAGCTACAACCCCCTACTTCTTTTCTTTCAATGACCACTTTTCATAAATTTTCAAACTGGATCCATAAACATCAAATGATCATCAAGTACCAGTAAGTCACCCAGATAACCAGATCCACAATAACAGTAAACTAAACCGAGAACACCTTATCAACAAAAAAAAAATCAGTCAACAAAAGATCTTAAGACAGATACGCAATTTCCTTTTATGGCGCCTCTATGGCGTCTCTGCATTGTTCCTTCTGTGGCGCCTTCACACTGCGCCTTCTGTGGCGCCTCTGTGGCGTCTCCGCACTGCGCCTTCTGTGGCACCTCTGTGGCGTCTCCGCACTGCACCTTTTGTGGCGCCTCTGTGGCATCTCTGCACTGCGCCTTCTATGGCGCCTTCGCACTGCGCCTTCTGTGGCGCCTCCGCACTGCGCCTTCTGTGGCATCTCTGCACTGCGCCTTCTGTGGTGCCTCTGTGGCATCTCCGCACTGCGCCTTCTGTGGCGCCTTCGCACTGCGCCTTCTGTGGCGCCTCCGTACTGCGCCTTCTGTGGCGCCTCTGTGGCGTCTCTGCACTGCGCCTTCTGTGGCGCCTCTGTGGCGTCTCCGCACTACGCCTCTGTGGCATCTCCGCACTGCGCCTTCTGTGGCGCCTTCGCACTGTGCCTTCTGTGGCACCTTCGCACTGCGCCTTCTGTGGCGCCTCTGCACTGCGCCTTTTGTGGTGCCTCTGTGGCGTCTCCACACTGCGCCTTCTGTGGCGCCTCTGTGGCGTCTCCGCACTGCGCCTTCTGTGGCGCCTCCGCACTTCCGTAGCTGCAGCGCTCAAGAGATCACCCTTCACAGATTCGCTTTCCACTTCATTTTCATATAGATCGAGCTTTTGAAACAATAACCCAATATTTCAGATCTGAAGATATTCAACCCAAAAGCATACCCAAGCCAAATGATCGCCTTTGCTTTATATAGGCAATCTCTTCCTCAAACCATGGACCAATACCACGGGCTAAAACCATAATAACACAATACCGCCAGCTAAATACCAAGGGTTAAACATAAGGAACCCCATGTGTGTGCGCTTTACTGCCTTGAAGTATGTGCACTGGGGGTACGCACCTCATGAATGGGTAAAATACCAAGGGTTAAACATAAGGAACCCCACGTGTGCGCGCTTTACTGCCTTGAAGTGTGTGCACTGGGGGTACGCACCCCATGAATGGGTAACCTGCGTGTCTGGACGTGGTCCCTGCACGGCGTACCTGCGGGTACGCATCTTCTGAACTGTTCTCCTGCGTACATCTTAATTCTCATCATATTGAGAGCCATGCCATGGGTGTTGCCATCAAGTACAACATCTGTAACATATAACCATACCAGAAACATAATGCCAACAATTATATGTTTGATAACATGTTTTTTTCTTACTTTGAATTGGGTTGTTAGCCAAAACTTAGTTGTATATAAAATGTTGCATACAAAATGTTTGAATAAATTCTACAATAAATGTAGTTCATTTTATTCAATTTTTTTTTGTACAATGTTGTTGCAAACTAATTGACAGAAAGTTTTACATGTTGAATCATTTAGGCTGCCATGATTTTGGTGAAAATATAATATTAGCATAAATTTGAGTTTTTTTTTATCCATGTACAACTGTAGATGAAGTTTTCATTCTTAGTGTTTGACAAAAGTTTTAAATGAGATAGTAGGAATTTTCTTTTTTGTTGTTTTAAAGAATCACATCCCTTGGCATTTTGGATGTGATTCAACCCAACATCAGGGGCTATCCATGTCATATGGACCTGTAACCCCCAATTTGATTAAAAAAAAAAAGACTTTTCCCAACCCAAATCGTAAATTGTAAATCTGGGTGATTTTGTGGATTACTGCTGCCAACTTTGTGTGCACAATGTCAAGTTTTTGGTGAAGTATTAAGATGAATTAGTTTCTGCTTAAATATGTCAATATTTGAAGTTTTAACTTATGAATTCTATGAGTTAAATAGGTTGTGTAAAAATTGTATATTCATGTTGCTAATGGTTATCAAAATTGTCTTAAGAGATGATGGTCGCTAAATGTTTGTCAAAAGGCCTCAATGGCTTTAGATTTTATGCACATAAATTCTTATAGTAAATGTCTCATTGACTATAGCTTTTATTACTAGACACTTATGAATAGATTACTCGATGGATGTAGCTTCCTATGTTTGCAAGTTGTTTTTGTATAAATGCGAAAATGAATTTAGTAAAGTTGTTGAAGTGTGAATAGATCAGCAGGACAATGTCACTTTTATCATATAAAGCTATCATAAAAAAAGGTTGTTGTTAGAAAAAAAATTACAACGACAAATTTTGTAGGATTTAACTACTTGTGAAAATGAGAATAATCAGTTCACTTGAGCTACATGTATTCATGGGTGCAACATTATGCTTTAGTAACTGTAGCAAACAACTATTTTTGCCCAATTTTGAGAGGTCCATTGTTTTACTTGGCACGTTTTGAAGAATAATATGCTTCTTAATTGGCAATAGAAGTTTCTCTTGTTGCAACATTCATTATACAATTCTCATGATTGAAACACCGCCTTAATAATTGAGATTGGGACTTTTTAATTGATGAATTTGGAAATGTTGTTGGCTATATATATTTTGTTATTCCATTTCATAAACATATCATATTTATTAGATTTACTGATGAGGAAAGGCATATTATTCCCTCAGTTACCTTGTGATAGGTAGGTTAATACTCATACCCTTATATGTGACTTTAGTGATAGAAGCATAACATTTTAGGTTCTGTGCCACACTTTTGTGGTTATGATATCAAGATTCAAAAAGTGGAGATTATTTAGAAAAATCTAGGAAATAAAATATGATGATCTATCTCAATGTTGGCACATCGCATTATGGTGGAATTTATTTCGAGACTTACTTATAGCTCATGTATAAGTATGAAAGAGCAAATGTTATCATTTTTTAAAATTGAGAGGAAATGTGTGTGGAATTGCTTTTAAGGGAAAGTTATCCATGACTTCTTATGTTATATACTTATATTGAAATAAATGAAGGAACATGATTACATGAAAACTAAGTGATTTTATGAAAGTATATAAAAACAAAAAAACACAATTAAGAAAATAATGTTCAATGTGACCTTTACTTCTATATACTAATTGATGGTTGGTAAGGTGGGACCTTACATATGGTTATCTATGAGCTAATTTATGGGTGTGGAGTCCATATATATATATATATATATACTTTTATATATATATATATATATAAATAAATAAATAAAGTAATGAGGTAAGGTATGGGTGTGGAATCCATACTAACATATATTTATGAGCAAAGTAATTCTTCTCGTCAATATGAACAAATTATTTTGATGGATTCTCATATAAATTAAGGAGGATTTATTATGTTTAATTAAAGTTAAATGGATTGAGATTCATAACATATATTGGCTATAAATGAAGATACTAAGATTGATATAGTGAACACCATTAGGTGGTTTAGAATATTTAGAATAACTAATTTTTGTATATGGAGTCAAGTATGATGTAGGTATCTATTCTCTAGTACTGTAGTTATTTTGTATGTGTTGGATTTAGGTAGAATTAAATTGATTTTCAAATCCTTGAAATGTGAAAAAATATTATTTTGATAAGTTGATGAAAAATATTTTTAATTGGCTTAAGACAATTTACGTCTATCAAATGCCATAATAGTCTCCTTAATGATTTTATCAATTGCATATTAGTTGAATTATATTTAGCTAAATTAATTAGAGAAATTATGAGGATTGAAATCATGAACTGCTCTAAACTATTGTTAGTTAGGCGATCGAGTCAAAATTCATATTGTTTATCAACTTGATGAATTGCTTTCTTGAAATTGGATTAACTTATAAATTGTTAAGAGAATAATATGTTTGGAGATAAACATTTTTTGTGGTGAGAATTTTATATGTGATTAATGAAAAGCTTAATTTAGTTCTTGTTTTACAATAGTATGTGCTTATGATATTTTTTTTTGAGGGAGAAATTGAAGGAGAGTGAGATCACATTTTGATGAATTGGAATTCTTGCAGATTTAGAATCCTAAGATAATTGTATTGTATGTGGAATGGAAGATATTGTTGGATTTAGGAATTTTGTGATTGGATGTATAGTGTATGAGTAGTTATTAGTCCTACAAAAGGTTGTAATCTTCTAAGAAGGTGGTAATTCTATTTAAAATGAAACCAAATGAATTAATTAATTATTGAATATAAATAATGAGCAATTTTATAGTTGGAAAAAATGTTGACTTACAATTATCAAGATAGATTCAATAATATATATATATATATATATATATATATATATATCAAAGTTGTTCTTGATTACAAGCCCTTTTGGAAAAGATATGATAACTTTTTTTTGGAATGAAGATCTTTCAGTAGAGTCATTTATAATTGATCCTCAAGTAAGAGAAGTGAATAATAATTAATATTATGGGAACTAAAGGAATGGTCTATAATACAAAAGTGGATCAATGAGGATTATATTGAACCTTGGCTTGATAGTTAAAAAAAAAACAAATGATGCCTTGAAACTCAAATAGTGATTTTTTCCCTAAAGAGTAAACATATAGTAAAAACTATAGGTAGATCCTATAGATTTTGATTGCAAGGATGTCTTATGGAATGAAAAGGGGAAACTTTGATTGAGAAGACATAAATCAAGTGGGATGTAAGAGTGGGTTTTATATATGACGTCATGGTTTGTTGCATAGTTTCACTCGCAATTATATGTGGATGATTTTATGCTTCTTGTAGGAAAATTTGATCGTAAGATGGGATGGACCATCATTGTTGTTTATACAACCAATGTGTGAGCTATTTATAGCTTGGAAAGCTCAACATACTATAGAACCAATTATATGACACATGTAGGGTTCATGTAGACTATGAGAAACATAAACATGTAGAATATCAAGTTATTATAGATAACTTAATTAGATGTCATATAAATTACATAACATAATATTTTGATATGGTGTTAAAAATGGTATGGTTGGTTTTGATATAGAAAAAATTTGCATTCTATATCAAAACATGTCTAATATGGCATGAATATATTTTCTACTTGATTACTATTGGTATGTTTTTGTTTTCATGGAGTTGCTTCTAATTTGGAAAATATTAAACTATGAATTGCATGAAGAAAAATATATAAAATACATAACGTTAACACCTTATTGATAGGAGAACTGAAAACAACTAAGTAACTTATGATTATAGGAAAACTTTGGTCCAAGTTTAGCGCAAGAGGGGGAGTATGTAGTGTCCCTTCTTGGTGAGATAACTTTGATGGCACTTGGAGAGGGTGATTTTGATGTAATGATATAAATATTATGCATGTTGGGCTTATGTATATACTTATATGATATAGACTTGGTTTATGTCACGCGATTTCTACATGCTTGTGATAAAGACTGGTTTTAATAAGACTAATTTTGGATTTCTCTTTCCGTATCCTTGTTTTGGCATAGGTGTATGACATGGATGGTGATCAAGGATTGAGACACATAGATCCATGGCTGATCATGGTTAATTGGAATATATGGTTAATTATTATTTATGGATGGTACATTATTTGTATGACTATATATGTTTAATCTTGTAATAAGTAGGATGTGGCAAGGGACCTGGTCATTTCCAACAAGGATGCTCAAGTTATAAATGATTGTGAAAGTAATTTCTCCAAAAACAAAATTATTATGGAAGTCGTGCACAATCCTTTGTAAAATACGAATAAGTTAATTATGAAATTCATCTAATTCATTTGATCTATGAGATTGTGATGTGTGCAACTCTTGGAACAAGACCTTACCAACGAAACATCAAATGGGTATGAGCTCACAATCAGTACCTTAAGGTGAAACGTGGAGTTTCAAAGTAGAGTAGATGAGAAGCCATGGAAACTAGTGCACTGAGACCTAAATCCATCAAAGATAAATATGTGGAATCTTGGATCTATAATAAAATGTTTAGGGCATGGAGTCCTGAATATTTAAAAAGATAAAGGTGTGGAATCTTGGATCTTTAGAGTAGATCAAGGCATGGAGTCCTCACTATACTAAGGCACAAAGATGCATGAAATAAGGGTGTGGAATCACTATTCTCTAGAATAAAAATACCACTCGTGGGCAGCTCAGGGATGAATTTCCTTAATAAAAATTATTTTCTAACAATACTAGAGTGACTTTCTAAAAATAGAAAGTCATGTTTGGTATCTCAATCATGACTTTAAAAAAATAGTAAATCACCTAGCATAAATTAGTAATCAAAGGTAGTTGAAGGAAAATGTATTAACTTATCATTAATCAAACCTAATTGTTGAATCTAGACTTAATTCTCATTAGTATTATATTATTATTATTATTATCATCATCTTTTATGAGACTTTGATATTATTATTAAAATAGAATTAGAAGTCACCTTCATCTCCTCAATCACTTCACACCTCTCTCCTTGATGACTCTCATGTCTCTATGTAACTCTCTCTCTCTTTCGATAATATGTTACACTCTCCTTAACTAAGGCATACATACCTCTCCTTAATGGCATGAGTTACACTCCTCTTAATGAAATACAATGCATGCATATTACTCCTACTTTATGAAAAAAATTAGCCACTCCTCCTATATATTTGTCTCATGTCTTCTCAATTGGGGGAGAATGTTGAGAAATGGAAACAAGAAATTCCATTTTAAATTTGTCCTTGAATTTAAACTATAAATTAAAATCGAATTCTATTCTCATAGAAACTTGTAAATAGTTGTTTAATTTTATTTAACTTAATTAGCTTATTAAGTTCAAGTTGGAATTCTTTCTAAATTCATGTATATGTTTTCCATAAGTTTTAGGGTCCAATATGAGTTTAAATTGAGTTGGAAATTAGATCACTCAGTTTACTAAGTCAAGTTCAGTTAAATTAGTTCCAAATTGTTTTAGGAACTAATAAAGAGTTAACAGTCAGCTGGTGCACTAGTGAATCCACAAGTGTCACTCTAGTTAACTCAAGATTCCCTCATGAGAAACTCATGCATGTCAGTCTGAGAAAGTCCTAGTTGAGACTAGAGTGCAGGGACAATGTACTATCAGTTGTATTATTTACTGGAGTGTAAATAGCATGCATGCATCACAGGTTGATACTATGTTTGGATTGTGCAATTTGGAAAGCATGAATTCTCTTTAAATATGACCTACTAATCCTAGGAATTATGCAAGAGATTAGGGGCTTGGAGAGTTGCAAAATTGGCTAAGTTTTGGCCAAGAGCTTTCTTGTGAGCTGAGCAAGGTCAACATACTTGTGTGGAAATTTTCTAGTGAGAACAAGCTTTGTATCTTCACTCATATTTCTGATATATGCAATACAGATAGCGAGGTTTTGAGCAATGTCTTCCCCTAGATACATCTTGTGTTATGTTCCATTGATTATCTTCCTCTTGTCAATTACTATTTTGATCAATCTATTGCCTTCCATTGGTTGAAACTAGAAATAGATTCTTGTCATGTGCTTTAGTACATTGCATGAGCTTGTGAATCTATAGGATATTCTACATGGTATCAAAGCTACGAAAAGTATAGTAGAGGATATCTTGAACTTTTAAGTTTTGGGTTACAGGTGAAATTTGAATTTGCAATACATACATCAAGATCAACAGATGGCATTCTATAGTTTGTGGCTCGAGTATGCCTTGGAAGGAAGATTGAATTTTATAGCCTGGAGGGACAGAATGGAGATTGTGCTAAAGAATAATGGCTTGAAGGAATTTGTTTATCAAGAAATTCCTATGCCAGCAGCATCAGATGCACAAAATTTGGTCGAATGGAAGAAGTGTGTGGTGAAGGCAAGGAAGATAATCCTTGAGGTAGTTTGATACCACATTGTCTCGAGTCTCCATGGAAAGGAAACTTCGTATGTTATGTGGAAAACATTGATGGACTTGTATCCAAATAGTAGTGACCAAAGGAAATTGGCACTAAAGGATAAACTTCAAAAAATAAAAATGGAGAAAGGTGAGACAATTCCAAAATACTTGACCAAGTTCACTCAGTGTTGTGATGAACTTGGAAGTGTTGGAATCATGGTTGCTAAGGATGATATGGTGATTCTTGCTCTTCTAGGATTCCCAAAGAGTTGGTATAGTTATCAGGACTGTGTCAATGGTTGTGAGAAGCTACCAGATTGGGAACAACTGTGGTCATGGTTGATGCAAGAGGAGATTAAGAGGAACAATAGGGATGACTCTTCATCAAAGACTGATGGTGAAGCGTGCCTTAGTGATTAAGGTGAAGAAGGGGAAAGTGAAATCTTCCCATTCCGAATTAGATTCTTATCATGGAGGTAAGAAGAAAGACATTACAAAAGTTAAGTGTTTTCATTGTCATGAGTTGGGTTGTTAGGGCCCAACCCTAACCCCCTTATTTATGTAATAGGATCGAGTTATAGTTGTAGAGTCAATAAAGCCCATATTAATAATTGTAAGCGGTTAACCCACATTTAATGAAGGGACCACAGTTAGTTGCAAATGGGCCATGGTATTAGATAGATGGTATTAATAAGAACCATGGTATTGCCCCATGGTATTGCATGTATGAATCATATATAAAGCATAGAGACTCCCCTCGAGGAGCATCACGTCTTATTTTGTAATTGAGCTCAGCTCTATTGGAGGTTGCCCCCTCGAAGAGGCAAGTGAACATTGCTTTCTGAATAATAAAATACTTGTTATTTCTCATTGTTCTATGTTCTGGGTATATTTCTTCACATATTTGGTATTCTGGTATCGTCTTCCAGGTTAAGAGCATAACAAATCACCCCCCCATACTGCTTCAGGTGAGACTTCGGTCCGCACTCCACGGGCTGATGTCAAAAGGGCTAGTAGTGTAGGGATTTGTTTGGCTAACTAACACTGAATTGGGTCAGGCCCCACAAAGCCAACAATGTTACATACTTTCGATGGACCTTGATACATGAAAAAATGAGAAATACATGAAAAAGCATGATTGCAATCATGTTTTTTTTTTGTATTTTTCATTTTTCTTTGTAGCAAGGCCCATCAAAGGTATGCAGCATGGGTACTCCTTAGATGAAGAATTAATTTTTGCATCCAACAATTGCTCCTGATCAAAATTGATTAAAACCATAGGGAGATTAGTTGAAAATACGAGTTGAGAAAGTAGTTTTTTATTTTTTTTAAGTATTTTACTTTTTTACTCCAAAAATGGTGAATCATCCCCCATGGTTGACATCATCATCTTGAATCCTATTGGTTCTTATAAAGTTGATTTTGGTTGTACATTTTTGTTTTGAGGCCCATTTTAGACCTCAAAGTTTCTCTAATGCTTCCTCTTGCACATGTGAGCTCGGACCCTCCAATTTTGAACCTGTACAGACTAATCTTAGATATGTATGAATCAATCCAAAGAAAATAAAATGAAGAAGTTGTTTGATGTGATGTCCAAATGAGGTTGATTTGTCTTGTATTTATATGCTTCCAAGGGTACCCTATTTCTCTTTAAGGTCAACCTGTAATTTTGTGCACATGTGGGTTTTCATACTAAAAATACAATTTTCCTTTTAACCAAGTTAATTTTTTCCAAGGGCTAGGAGGGTATTTCTTGATGAGGAAGGTTGTCCAAAGGAGGGAATGTGTCCCCGAGCTGCCAAATTAAAACTTATGAAATTTAAACTAGGGTTAATGGTCTAGATCTTTAAATTTAAGTAAATTAGATTCATTAGACTCTAAGTATGCCATTGGAGTTACTGGATGGGTGGGTTGTTAGCATGGGCAACAACGAATTGTTGAGATTTTCTGTTTTGTATAAGATAGGAAAAATCTCAGTTGATGACAACAATAGGAATCAGTTCCTAGATTAGCTCCAGGTTGTTGGGAGATGATTAATGCCTCCTATATTTGATGTGAGTGAGTTAATGAGGTTGTTAGATTCTCTTTGCTATATAACAGGCAACCATTTGGATGTTTGCTATGAGGGTGAGAGTTTTGTGAGGATTTCATTATGTAATCTCCTGTTTTGATTAATAAATTGCCGATGCCTATGTTGTGTGGACGTAGTCCAGATTGGTTGGGTGAACCACGTTAAAAGTTGTGTCTTTATGTGCTTGATTAGTTTGCTGTGTATTTGTTTTTAATTTAGTTGTGCATCTGATATCCAACAAGTGGTATCAGAGCAGTTGGAGGTGGAACGCTAAGGCGTGGAGGTGCTGGTGCTGAGAGGATTCTCTGCGTGCGTGCCTAGTGGATTAAAGACTGGCTGGTGCTAAAGTAAATGCTGCCTGATGCTGGAATCCTGCGTGTGGAAGCTTGTTGTTCAAACTGTGTGGAGAACTCCTGTCCGCCTGCATGGAGAACGCTGTGTTTGCTGGTGGAGGTAACTTAAGTTGTGAAATATAGATTGCTGCGTGGTGTTGAAGGTAGTGCTGTTACAATCAAATTTCTGCGATATCTCGAATGTGCTGAAAGATAACCAATAGATAGAGAAACTGTTGTATTGCACGTCTGATTGTATTGCACGTCTGATTATATCGCCGGGTTCCATTCAACACAGAACCATAAATTTTAAAATTGCAAATCGAAAATGTTAAAACTGTAATCTGGTTCTCTGTGGTTTCGGAATCGTTGTACTGTGTTTAATGTCATCCTTTCCGTGAGAGCACTCCGTGGACGGGGAGAGATAAAGCAAGCGACTGTAGCTGGGTCAACTCCATTAGATCGGTAATAAGCAGCTTTAGACTCCGATTTGTTCACAAAATCCTGTTCGGTTGTGTCCAAGCTCAGTTCTGCGAAACTATTTGTGGAGAAAACGTAAGTAAATCATTGGTTTATTGGTGTCCAAGCTCAGTTCTGCGAAACTATTTGTCGAGAAAACGTAAGTAAATCATTGGTTTATTGGTGTCCAAGCTCAGTTCTGCGAAACTATTTGTGGAGAAAACGTAAGTAAATCTTTGGTTTATTGGTGTCCAAGCTCAGTTCTGCGAAACTATTTTCCTGAAACATTTGAGAGAGTAATTCATTGGTTGATGCTCAGTACCGAAAGCACTTCTTTTGTTAAACAATAGCATTGTTCCCGTGCATATTGATATTCAGTTTTTTGTATTATAACTCAGCTCTTTTTTAAAGGCAAAGACAAAAAGGCATAGGCAGTTTGTTTTGCTAATTGCTGATATTGAAACATTGGTTTGTGGAGATTATTGTTTTTTGATTGATACAAATGGCGAAAACTCAAAGTGCCCAGTTTGAAATTGAGAAGTTTAATGGCAAGAATAATTTTGAGATCTGGAAGGTGAAGATGCATGATTTGCTTGTCCAACATGGCGTGGCAAAGG
>APFE031222850.1:53099-70217 GCA_000404065.3 Pinus taeda
ACATTGTCGCTTTATCCACTACTGAAGCAGAATAAATCGCTGCTTCTCATGCTTGCAATGAAGCGATTTGGTTGAAAGGTTTGTTTGGTGAGTTTGGTAGGTTGCAAGACAACATCAAGTTATTTTGTGACAGTCAAAGTGCAATACATTTGGCTAAGAATCCGACCTATCATAGTAAATCAAAGCATATACCGATCAAGTACCATTTTGTAAGACAGGTTATCATTGAAAGGGGAGTCTCTCTTGAAAAGGTGCATACAAAGGAGAATTGTGCAGACATGTTCACGAAACCAGTTTTGTTAGAGAAGCTACGCTGATGTTTGGCTTCTCTTGGCTTGCAGAAAAGATAAAATAATAATAACAGGGCATCAGGCTAATTGTTGTCAAGGTGGAGATTGCTGAGATTTTCTGTTTTGTATAAGATAGGAAAAATCTCAGTTGATGACAACAATAGGAATCAGTTCCTAGATTAGGTCCAGGTTGTTGGGAGATGATTAATGCCTCCTATATTTGATGTGAGTGAGTTAATGAGGTTGTTAGATTCTCTTTGCTATATAACAGGAAACCATTCGGATGTTTGCTATGAGGGTGAGAGTTTTGTGAGGATTTCATTATGTAATCTCCTGTTTTGATTAATAAATTGCCGATGCCTATGTTGTGTGGACGTAGCCCATATTGGTTGGGTGAACCACGTTAAAAGCTGTGTCTTTATGTTCTTGATTAGTCTGCTGTGTATTTGTTTTTAATTTAGCTGTGCATCTGATCTCCAACACGAATGTCGCGTTACTTAGCGGATTTATTTTGGAAAAACTTGAATGGAGTATCCAATGGGTCCATAGTGGAATAAAATATTTACTTACACTTTGTGGGAGATATCCTTTCATATCTCTCCTCTCTACATGTCCTATAATTTGGCTTGTCTCCCATAAAATTTACACTACATACAGTTTTCTAATTAAGCATTATATGGTGACTTAATTGCACCTTAGATGGGTATTTATAAATAAATGTGATTGCACTTGCAAAAGGGGTTGCATGTAAGAATGAACTATGGAACTAAGAATAGATTAATGATCGAATAAATTGATAGTTTGATTGTCTTGCAAGCAATTATCATGAGATCTAGCGCCTTTGTGCAAAGCCTTTCACAATTCCACCATTTAAGATATGATTTTCTAGATAGGGATATAGTGCTTATTGATGCAATTTCTAGATTTGAGTGGATGAGGCTCTATGAATATTCAAGGGTCTTAGAAAGTCATTATTGGTCAAATAAATAACTCCAAGTGTCGGGAATCACGATTTCCCTCAGACCAAAACCCACAGGTGTTAGCCAACGATCGCAATCCTTAGAGATAAGGATCCATGAGAGGCGGTTAGTCCATGTGACGAAACACACACGGAGCATTAATTTATCCAATTTCCAGCAATATCCCCCCCAATGCGAGTCGGGTATGTATCGAACTCGTGACCTACGATATGATACCACTTGTTGGGAATCACGATTGTCATTAGATCAAAACCCTCAGGTGTTAGTCAATGATCACATCACCATAGATGAGGATCCATGAGAGGCAGTTAATCCATGTCACAAAACACACAGGGAGCGTTGGTTTATCCAATGTCAAACACCAAGTACTGAAAATAACAAAAAAATATGTATATATTGAAAATTTATAAACCCCATTCTCTTAACTGCATAATGGGAGCGGGCTAGTTGAGTAACTACCTTTGGTTATGGGATTATATAAGGGGTTGTGTTACAATTCCCTAGACCAGTTTCTTAAGTTGATTCTTCCACTTGGAGAGTCAATTAAGTGGTCAATTAAAGAGTTTACTAAGAGATCAAATAGATGGTTGACTGGTTGGGAAGTCAAAATGGATCATTTGACTAGTGCATAGATCATGGCATAAATTAAGAAGTTCAGTATGCACCCTATCTAGTCAATGTGGACCTCATCTTCCTCACTCTAAGGGAGTTCATTACATCTTGATGTCATATGTGATGGCCCTTTGGTTCGATCTAATATGGTCTATCTGAATGTGTGTGTGTGTGGTGTATGGAAATAATTTGGCTTACACTTCTTTATATGTTGAGCTATGTTGGGTTGTGTTGATGTGCCATAGCAATGCCCTTAAGCACCACCTCTAGACTAGAATACTAACTCTATGATCTACCAAATCCTTTAATTCTCCAACACTGCAAGCACTTAGGTCAAAAAATATTTTGTTGTCAACACCATTTTTGAAGAAGGGATTTTTGGGCAACAATTCTTGGGAGGCTCATCCTAATTGTTCTCATGGGAGGAATTTTCTTGAAAACCTCCCCAAGGGTGTAATGGGGGAGTCGAAGGGTCCACTAGAATAATAATAGTTTAGTTAATATGTGCATTCAATGTAAAGAGGACTTTGTCCATTATTTATTATTATTAAATAAGGGCCACTTGTTTATTAACATGGAATAAATGTAATGTGGCCCCATTAAAGAAGGTCAACTAGATAGTTAGGAGCATATGGTTATGATTAGGGTTAGCTATGACTAATGATGCAATCCTCATCATGGCTCACATATTGGAGGATTCTATTGGAGCTTAACTCATTCAGAGGTTGCCCTTCCTTGAGAGGAAGGTGGATAAAATTGGATTCCTTCCATAAAAGGATCATTGGATGTTGCTTTCCTACCTTAAATGTTTTTAATATTAAAATAGCATGAATAATTTTGATATCTCATTTCAATTTCTTGGTTTAAGGATAATTACAAGTTTTAACAGAGAAATTTCTTAGGGAAAAAGTGGAATGTTTTTTTATGTAAAAATTTCCAGGGGACAAATAAGATGGTGGCATCACATTCATTCCTATACCTTTTCATGCAAAATTCAAAGAAATTAATTGCAAATCTAAGTCCCTCTTGAAAACCCCCAAATTCAAAAGGGAAAAAATTATCTAATTTGGAGTCTAGAAAGCGAAGATTCAAAATCAACTAATTTAGGGATTTTCAATGATGGTCACACAAATTGCATAGAAAACTAATTTTGATAGAGTGTCTAAATTTCCACGACACCAATTCTAGTTGATGTAGTGTGATTATGACATTGCATAATTGTAGTTGAAATATAAATTTTTCTCAATATTGAGAGAGTTTTGGTTATTTCAAATTTTCCACCTTAAAACCTTATCTTTCATAGTCACAATAGCTTATGACCTCTTACATGGATATATAAGCTCCCATCATTAAGGAATATCTAGTGTTATATGAAAATTACAATGGAGATACAAATAATGTTGAATAATTCTCTCCTACACATTTTCTTGAACTTCTTGTGGATTATGAAGAGCTTATCAAACAACGCTTACTAAAAGTAGGAAAATTTTCACCCATCGTAGGAGTTTGTATAGTGCAACTCAATATGGATTGTTGAATACGAAAAAACAAGAAGCCTATGAAGTAATCTAAAGGAAAAAAAAATGAGTGATATTCAAAAGAAATATACGAGTGGAATATGTTATTATTGGTATGATTTAGAGAAGGCTTGTGAGGAATGGTATATGGACAATGGTCACTTATAGGAAGACAACTACTTCCACCTTCTCTTTGATCACTCTACTCCATCATATGAAGAAGAACATCATTGATGAAAGACATGAGCTAATTACAACCAACAATTTTCAATTTCCATATTCTCTAATGGTAGTATTCCTTCCATATCCACAACCAACTTTTTACAATGACATGGATGCTCTTTTGGGCATAGATGATTATATTTACTTAGATTTACATGACCATGGTGGGTGTTTGACGGAAAATTATCTTTTGTAGACAGAAGTGAACTCCTTAGATCTTGTGGCTTTATCTAGAAACAACAAAGACAAAAATGCTAATGTATCCTTAGAGAATTTAGAAAATGGAGGAAAGACCTACCTAGAGTCCAGCACAAGTTCTCCTCTTCTCTTAGCTTTTAAGTTCCAGCTCCAAATCCAACTATAAATGTTATAAGTGGAACCTTAAAAACAACTATAATAGGCAACAACACTAAAAGATACAAATAGCATAGAATAATATGTTCATTCAATGAGTCAAGAAGGCATTGAAATACATATGCATCAAATAGACATAATTATAGGAAAACAAAGTTTTTGTATTAATGAAATGTAGGAGAAGATTACAACCATTTTACATATCTTGACCATGTATATTTTTGCCACCTAAATTGTCCTTCCTTGGCCACAAAGCAAGCCTTTAGCCACAACTCAAGGATGGCCATGGATCCTTAGGTAAAAAGCAGTACCAGCAGGGCATAGGTAAGAGTCTCCAAAATCCAACCCAGACTCTATGGGAGGCAGTGAATTTATAGGGTAAATAGGGTAGTTCGGGTTTTACCAATCTAGGACATATATCCACATATGATGGAGGATAAGATATAGGGATAAGAGATAAGACCTCAAGGATAGGAGTTCGAGATCTCAATCAATAGCAAATTAAAACTATTTTAGAATCTTCTGCCAAGAGAAGATTCGAAATTATTTTTAATTTTTAAGGAAATTTAAGAACCATATCACCTGTAGTGAAGGAAACATACATTGGTTAGTGCAGTTGCTCAGTTATGCAACATGCAATAGTGTAGGTTGCTAGAAAGAAAAGTGAAATGGGTCCAAAAAGTAGGGTTTTGAGCTGATTAACCAAAAAACTTGGAATTTTTAGAGAGATAATGCTTAAGGCTTTGCAAAGGGATGATTGCAAGGTGTCAAGGATGTTGATTGATATAGTTTCTAGGCCATTTGAGAAGATGTGACAAAATGACATGTAATAGATTACCCTCTAAAGTACAAAGTCAGAAGTAGTGGCTGAGGACTGAAGTTCTTTACATTTTGAGAAGTCTAGATCAAGTAAAGGTTGGTTGAGATCATCATCTATTACATTACATAATCATCATGATACCATTGTTGAGGTAGGCATACCCATACTCAACCTATAAGCCAATATTACATGTACAATAATCAAAGTCATGTCCACTCATGATAAATGATGAATCTACATAAGGATGAATTTCGAAATGATCATAGCCATCATACTTTGTGATCTGGTGCAAATCCTAAAAGAGTGACCCAGATGGATGGAACTAGATTTGGGATCTTCTACCTGGTCACTTGATAGTACGAGTATAACCATGCAAATAAATGAGGTGCAGTCGAACATGGTAGACACCATCTGATTATTGACCAACTATGTAAGCCTTTAACAAACGTGAGAGGAACCACCAATAATGAAAATGGCCCTCAAGGTACTACAATACAATCTATGTGATGTGAATGAATGAGCTAAAGTGGAACATCACACAAAATCTTTCAATCGAAGGCCAATTATGAAAACATGTTGTTGAAAGCGATGAAACTTTCCATTGAGGTATGCATGTTCCAAGGCACTAAAGGGAGTTTCTAAGTCAATATCCTGGATAATGAGATGATGTCGATGGGAAACGACCCGTCGCAGGAGGGCCTTAATGTATCCCTCATCAATGACCCAAAATGGATATCAAGATTCAAGAGAGAATGTAATGATGTAAAGCTCATTCAAGAGAGATAAACTTGAAGTAAGGGTTAAGGTATTGTAGCAAATGTCACTTGAGGGAATTCTCTTGAACTTATCGGTGACACTTAATGGAGTTGGCAGTATTGACTCAAGACTTATTATGGAGGATTTTAATAAGGTGTGATTAACCAAAGAGGCAAGAATATTTCCCAACCGAAAACAATTATGGATATGAAGTGAAAGGGTGTCATGTTCAAGAGAAACTCACTGTCATTAATAGATTTGATGCCATATTTTCCCAATTTCCCAACCATTTCTGGTCAGTACCTCTTTATTTTTTACAAGCTTGAGGAGGATAACATATGGTTGATATATAATTTCATCCATCAGATGAATCCTTCTGAGTATTTTTGATGAACCCTAAGAAGGAGTGGGTCACTCTCATCATTCTTGATGAGTCCAACATTATTAAACAATTTAACGAGTCCAATGAAGGTGTAACTCAACTTATTTTTCACGTTTAGATATTTTGAAAAAGAGGTGAAAAATAAAACTCCAACAGGTTCATTTTCGTAAATTTGTCTCTTGGGCCTAAAAAGGCATAAAAAAATACCCAGGAGAACCATTTATACATGTTCAGCTAAAGTATTCCTTTTTCGTAAATAGTCCAGACCAATTAGGAAAAGGGTTAAACTTATACTGGGCAAACATCTCTTCCTTTACTTTAACAAGTTCAAAAAGACATGTGCTCACCAATCTTTTCATGTTTTGGGAGTCTTAAAAGAGCTCAAAGAGGACTAAAGGGGTTCTTTTTTCGTAAGTTTAATGCGCCTAAAAAGGTGATAAAAGTGTACTCATTCATCAAAATGACCTGCATCCTACTTATGATCTACATTACATCCTTCAATTACCTTTTAACCTGCTCAAAAAACCACAAAAAGATTAAAATACATGGTACACGGAAAAATTAGGTCAAAACATTAAAAAAATATTAAAACAATGGCTAATTTGACCATAAAAAGTGAAAATGTATTTTCATTTCTTACCATTTTCATTTTTACCATTGCAGGTAAGCTCTGCGTATATTTTTACCTTTGATCTTCAACAGTTGATTGTAGTGAATCCGGTGGACCATTTCGAGTTTTGTCAGTTCCAAGTAGGTGGTCTATCTTTTCTCAACACTTTCATGGCTTCCATTTTCCGTTTTATGAAGTTTTTAGGAATATATTTGAAATTTTTGGGACTTAGAATGTGCTCTGGGCCCATCACACTCTCCTTATATCGATAGGTGTGATGGGTCAGTGAAATTTACACTAACTAGTGTGAGTTAGTGCACTTGGCAAGGCAGGCAAGTGTGATGGGTCGCTATGTTCAATGGGGGAAAGTGCTATGGGTGATGTAAAGTTCCAAGAAAATTTGATTTTAAGATAATTTTTTCCTAAATTTCTTCATGTGCTTGATTGTAAGTGTTTTTCATGTCATTTTCAGGTGTTTCATCAGAGTGAAAATGGTTCTAATATGGCGATAAAGAGAGCATGAATATCGGGATATGGTTGTTTCCAATGACCTAGCAATTGTTCAAGCTTTGAGAAATTGTGGGCTTCTCAAGTTCTTCATGATTCTGGGTATAAGGGCCCATCTAGAGCTAAATGGAGTACTTGGTCAGAGCCTGGGACACACAGGAACAATTCTTCAAGTTTGGAGAACATATTGTCATGATAGATGTTGAGGACATCTACTTCTTGACAAGGATTTCTTATAGAGGGGATCCTATCTCACTACCTGGATACAATAGAGGAGGTGAAACAGTTAGGGATTACCTAGTTATTCATTGCCAACCTTGCTCTCAGATAACCAATGATGTAAAATTAGAGATAAAATATGTCATGCAACTTCCCCTCAAGACAATCTTGTTTACTATTACTCTATTCACTGACAGTGCTACTTTACATCTAGCCACCAAGTCTTAAAATGCAGTATGCTTTGGAATGATTGGAACCTATTGTTTTCAATTGGTTTAAATGGGTTTTGGTGAATCTGAAAGAACAACTCAATCGAGGAAAGACAGGACAAATGAAGAACTTCAAATATGGTTCTATCATCATATCCTTTGCTTTAGAGAGGACACCATTATTTCGTCCTCAGTGGATATTATGTGAGTTTTCGAGACCTAGAGTGCCTCGTATGAGGCAATGGGTAGACATAATGTCTTGTCGTGGGAGAGAATCTACGATGAGTTTTACCCCTAATTTCTTTAAATTGGTGCGAGTGTAGTTGATTATGATCGAGGACTACCCATATATTAGAGTTGATTTCTGTGGAGACCGGGAACTTGTTTTACCTGAAGGCGAGCAATGGGGTGATGCAGGTAAGAATGATCTCATTTTGGATTTTTCAGGTTTTACATATATTTTTAATTTTTATGTATTAGGGACTAACTATTGGTTTCACATGCAGATATTTGACTTGTGCGACCAATAGGTGTGTCGTTTCTTCAACAACGAGAATAGTCACAACTTGTACATGTTGGAGTTGTTGTAAGGGTGGAAGAAGAGATGGTCAATCTCAACATACCTAAAGCAATTATTGAGTTTGAGGACCATGTCAACAGTTTGACCTGCGGTGTGCTAGACATAGGGATTAATGAAGTCCCTATCTATCTGTCGTGGTACACTATAAGGAGTGTCAGATCATATTAGTCGATTTTTGTATAAAGTCACCTATGCAATTGTGTGTTATCGAGAACATCATCGGGATTAGTCACCTAGGAGTATTTTGAGCCATATTTTGTCTACATTTATTTTGATACTATACGTCATGGGCCATATGTGTATCAGACAAATTTTTGTAAAACCAAACACTATATATAGTTTTATATCTATGGATGTCTTCTACTTTTATTCGACTCTCTTGCACAATGTATGATGATGGTTTTTGTATTTACATATGTTGCAAATGTCTATGTAATACATGATTGGCTAATGCATCTATTAATTTATTAAGACTCCTAGGAATATGTTGATATTGGATGTAATCAAAATGTCGCTCTAAGAGGCGAAACCTTAAAAACATGCATAATAAATTTAGACTTCTGACTGAATAGACATTTTTTAAATGTTGTACCAAAAGTTGTGGATCGATCCTGAGAACTAAATGGAAAATGCCACATGAAATAGCATCATATAGTAATTTGATCATTGCATTATACTCAACAATGTTATTAGTTAAGTGACTGATACAAATTCCTTTTAGACTGACTAACTCATCATTGGGACCCTAGATTTCCCATGCTGTAGAGGAAAGGTTCCAAGTATTATGACTAGCGCCATCATCATAACCAACATATAGCTGAGGGAACGTCAACATCTACAAATCAAATGAAATTCAAGATGAGCAGAGACGGTAGAAAACTCTAGAAAACCACATTGTAAACACACTAGCAAACCTATGCAATATGTACGCAGTGACTATGCCGAAGAAATCTAAGCATAGTATTTTTCAGGTACAACCCATTTCAGGGTTGTGCCAAGGGAATTCCATCAAAGTCAACCAGTTCATAGGCCCCTTTTGCTAGTACATGCTTGAATATATATAGACCTAACCATAATGGTTCAAGCTTCCCAACACCTAATTTGCTAATTTCCTGGTCATATAAAAGGACTAGGTCACCTTCCAAGAAGGCATGAGGTTTAACATTCTGGTCAAATTGTGCTTTGACATGTGTTTTGTTAGCCTAATTGGTCATTGTGGCATCGCGTCAGGTCTCGTCTAGGAGATCTAGGTGCAAAAAACGTTCTTCTGCAAAAGTCGCCAAGAAAAGCTCGATGGCAAGCTTTAAGGATGGAATTTCACACTCGATTAGGGAGAATTGCTTCTAGACCATACGCCAACTGAAAGGGTGTGAATCTAGTCACAGTCCTGATAGACGTTAGGTATGCCCATAAAGCGGAAAAAATAACGGTATGTCAATTCATTTTATGAATCCCTACCATGCATTGGAGCATCGTTTTCAAAACCATATTAATGGCTTCTACTTTCCTGTTAGCTTGTGGGTAATAGGGATTTGTGCTATAATGCTGAAGGCCCAGGTTGGCAGTAAGTTCAAACATCATGTAATTTCCAAAATGTTTGTCTTGGTCTGTAACGATGGCTTGGGGCACACCAAATCTTGCAATAACATGGTAGAAAAGGAATAATGCAACAATTTTTCCACTATCGTCAAACATAGGCATCACTTCGACCCATTTTGTAAAGTAGTCTACAACAATGATAATGTAGCCATGCCCCCCTGCCGAGTGAGGTTACAGGTCATGAAGTCAATGCCCCATTTGGGAAAAGGTCCAACAGAAATAACTGGATGCATAAGAGCAGGTGGAGCATGGGATTTCCTATTATAAATATGGCATGTGTGACCTTTCTGGATTGTCAGAATAGAATCTCGAAACATGGTCGACCAGAAATAACCAACACAAAAAAATGGTGGTTGCATAGTTAGACATGTGTCTACCCCATGCACCAGCATGACATTCATTCAAAGCTTTCTCAACCTCCTCATGAGTAAGACAGAGTTCAAATATCATATCGACACCACATCGATAAAGCATGTCACAAATTATGATGTATTGGCAAGACTGGTATCGAATTTTGCATTAACCCGAATGAGTAGTATCAGGCCAGAAAGTTTGGTTCTAGAGTTAAATGATGATATATCCATACCAGGAATCAGAAGAGTCAATAAAAAACAATGTTTCATATGGAATAGAATCCTCACATGTTAATTGTAACCTAGAGAAGGGAAGGTCACAAATCAGTTTAGTGAAGACTAAATATTTCTTAGACTGGGATTTGATGAATTCCAAATCAAAATATTGGAGGATAACTATCCATTTCAAGTTTTTATTCCCCAACAATTGACGTAAAAAAATGTAAGTCTTTGGGTTGCAATAAAAAACCACAAGAGTCTTCCAAAGCATAATATAATGGTGAAATATTTGGACAACTTGCACAGTTTCCAAAGTTAACTTTTCGATGTGTGAGTACTTGGCTTCAGTCTCAGTCAATTTTCGGCTCATTTAATATATGGGGTGTTCGTCTCCTAAGTCATCTTTTTGTACCAACACCATAGCGATGGTGGTAACTACCACAACTAAATAGAGGAAATAGTCTCGTTGATAGTCAGGGGGATATAATAAAGATGTTTGAGCTAACACATTTTTTAGGGGATTGAAAGATTTTTTAGCAGTATGATCCCAATGGAAGGGAACCCCTTTTTTCAATAAGCGAGTAAATCCTTTTGTAAGTTCTGCATATTTAGGTGTGAATTTACGTAGAAATTTAACCTTCCCTTGAAGGCATTGTAACTGAATGAGTGAAGTGAGGGAAGGAAAATCAACGATTGCTTATATTTTCATAGGATCAATGTGGATCCCATTCTTGGACACTACAAATCCTAGAAGTTGACAAGATTGGACGTAAAATACACATTTTTTCTGATTTCATCTTATATTATAATGTGGATGGCGTAGGAAGATCACTTTGAGATGCATTGGATGATCTTCATGATTTTTAGACCGGGCAGAAAAATCATCCAAATAAGGCTACACTATATGCTGTATAATATGGAAAACATAGTTCATTTCCCTTTGTAACGTTGTGTCAGTGTTCTTTAGACTGAAAGGAAGTTTGTGGTAGGCAAACATACCCCATGGACAAATGAATGCAGTTTTATGTTGGTCCGATGGCAATATTTTGATCTGATTGTAACTGGAGAAGACATCCATAAATGAAAAAATTTTGCTTACAACACAATTTTCAACGATTTGGTCAATGCAAGGGGTTGGTTAGTTGTCCTTGGGATAAGCTCGATCAATATCCCTATAGTCAACAAATACTCAGATTGTACCTTGTTTCTTCATAACAAGAACAATATTTGAAAGTAGACTAGTTAAAGGAACACGATAGATAAAACCAACATACAAAATATTTTCAACTTCTCCTTTATGGCAACAATTTTCTTCAAGTGAACGAGACATAAACATTGCCAAACAAGTTTAGCATCTGGATAGGTTTTAATCTCGTACACAACAATTTTTGGATCTATGCCTGACATCTCTTCGTATGTCCAATAAAATACATCACAAAATTCCTGAAAAAGGTCCTTATAAATCTTAATCTCGTTGGGAAAATAAGATGCACCAATATGGACATTTTTAATAACTTTGAGTTTAATATAAATATCAAGGGGTATGGTCTCCTCAATATTTGCTAAATTCTTCTTGAAATTCACTTCGTGAATAGAGATAGAACCCCAAAGTGTCTCAGTATCGTTGGGTGAATAAATTCTTCAATATTGTTCTCAAGAATTTCAGGCAAAAAGGATTGATGATGATTATCGTCCCATGGTGTCTCGTCTGACATCATGATCTCCATGATGCTTTTGTCGATGGAAAATATGTCATTGAAAGGGTTAGAATTCAAACCTGAGTCTTATGAATTATCAACCCAATTTACTAAGGTATCAGTATCAAAATTTTTCAAACATGCCGAGTAAATAGCTTCATACTCTAGCTCGACGAAAATGAGTGGCATACTATCACCAAATGAGTCAACGTTAGAGCTGTCAGGTACTTTCTACGGATCAGATGGAATAGTACAAGGTGAAATCATATTGATAGGGGCATCCTGATTGGGAATGTCATGAAGAGGGAGCTTAAGAGTTCCCATTAAGAATGAAAATTTAAGCAATCATATCCAAACATGTTGATAAGGGTGTGGGGATTCACCCACAAGTGGAACACTCTTCGTAGTTTGAGAATAGTAGCAAAAAAGGAAAGTTGATCTATGGCCACAATGCCCCCTGGTGAGGGAAAGTAATCATCCTAAAATAGGTTGAGACCATGGCTTCCATGGCATAAATCCATGTTCAGCCTAGTAAGAGGTTATAATCTAAAGGTCCGTCAATGACTTCGACTGCCACTGTGACTATTTTTATGACTAATTCTACTTGTAATAAATTCAAGATCCTGTAAGGTTTAAATATTCTTCCATTGAAAGATTTAGGGTTGCCGGTGACTGATTAAGTTGTGGAGAACCAATGTCTTTCCAACATAAAAGTGACATGATGCAAGTTGAAGCACATTCATCTACGATTGTGTGGTGGATAGTTTTACTTCTAACAATAACTTGAATCATGAATGCCAGTTGGGGTGGACTTTTAGGAGTATGGTTCTTGTTATTATATACAACAAGATTCGAATCTGAAGGATCTACTCCAATTGTTGCTAGTAAATATTACTTTTTGGTAGGACAATTTTAAAACACCTCAAGAGTTGACATAGTTGAAGGAGTTTGAGTTAAGTCCTCAATTATGTTGTAATTTTGTGCAACCCTTGCACGATGATTAAATGTTGACTTATGAATCATTCCTTTAGGAGGTTTGATAGTCAATCCAACAGTCGATTTATCTATCTGGAGAGGACTAGAAGCAAGTTGAGTAGAGCTGGAAGGTTGATCATTGGCCTTTCCAGTTGAAGAATCCGGGTTTCCATAGTCCTTATTCCCTACAACCACTAAGATATCATCCCTATTTATGGTATTAGTTAACACCATTACTTGGGAAGAGGAGGATGGATTTTGTGCAACCACATTTGTCTCTTGGTTTGGAAAATGATCTGTCAAAACGGCTTATGCAATGGATGTAGATTTCAAAAAACTATTGATCTTTGCATGACGTGGACAATCCCTACGAAAATGTTGATTGTTACAAATAAGGCATGGGTAACGAGGCTTTCGCTTCTCGTCAGGAGACTGATTCTTTTTCTTTTCTTGTGGAAGTTTCTCTTGTTTATTCTTTCCTTTACCCTTTTTCTTACTTCCAGGTTGTTGAGATTTTCCTTGCATAGATTGAACAACGTTAACCTAGAAAGTACTCATAGGAGCAGGATAAGAGGGGATTTGATTCATCATTTTTGGAGGATATTTTGAATTAATTTGACTAGGAGATTTTCTCGTTGATTTTTGACCATGGAACTAATCACACCATCAACAATATGTGATTCCTTAGAGGGAGCAAGTGGAATTGTTTGTGAAGGGTGTGGGACATTGGGTATCTTATCATAGAGCATGTCAGATTGAGTGTAAAGCAAATCTAAATATTAAGCACGAGCAATGAATTTCTCTTCAGTGACAACCCCACATTTGGAAACATCTTTAGTTATAAATGGCAACAAAGATTTGATAAACCATTCTGCCAATAACTGATCAAGAATGTAAGTTTTGACCAATCAATGTTGACGCCTCCACTCATGTATATGATTAGATATATGGGTGGAGTCAGACTGTTTCAATGAGGTAAAAAGTTCAATTTTGATTCCATAATGAATATGTAATTGGAAGTGGGTTAGAAACGTGGTTGTTAAGGCATTAAAATTGTTGAATGAAGCTCATGGTAATTCAACATACCAGTTAGTTGTCGTATCGGTAAGAGTTCTTTGGAAAATCCATGAACAAATAGAATTATCATTTAAGGAGTTGGATGAACACCATTAATGATAGGTCGTAACATGATTGGACAGATCTTCTCCAAGACTTTCATTAAATTTTGGAATGTTACTCGGCAATTTTGTAGGAATAGCCAACCACCAAGGAGAATGATAGATCAGATCATACATTAGTCGGGATAAATCTGGTAACTCTAGAATTGCAATGAATGAAAATTTGCCTATTAAAGTTAGTCTATGGAGGTTGACCTTGTGGATAAAGGTTAACCGATGGTGGAGGATATCTTGGATATGATGGAACAAGTTGAGCAACTAGTAATTGCATTCTAAGCTAAGGAGGATTTTGATAACCAGGATAACCATAACCAAGTTGCCTAATCCCATGAAGACCTTGGTAAGGCTTTAAGCACTGACTTTGAATCTGTTGGCCTTGATAAGGAATTTGTGGTATATGTGTTTGGCCAACACGTATTTGTGGAATACCTTGGAATGGTTGCGCAGATGGAATTTGCATCATTCCAATATTAGGTTGACTTGTTGGTACATGTGGCATGCTATGCAAAGGTTGGTTTACTTGCATCTAAGGTATGTACTGACCAAGATGTTGAGTTTGTAATGCACCCTTAAGAGGCTGGGTAGATGGGATTTGAGAAATTATGGATACTATTTGATTAGGTTGTATTTGCACTACAACATGAACGTGTTGACTCACTTGAGGTGTAACTTGGGCAACTTGAAGTATGGATTGGACAAATTGGCAAGTAGGAACCCGAGGTGTAGACAGAACAGGTTGAGAGGTCGGGATTTGAGTTAAGACCAAACCAAGTTGTACGGGCAAGGTATAATTCCAAGGATTAATAGCCATTCCTGGAAATGGAGGACCTATAAGAAGAGGACTCTAATAGGGTGGAGCACCAACTTGCAACATTTTATGAGCAGATGGGAACATTCTAGCAATAGGTTACCCCCTTGCTAGAGGATAAGGAGTATATAGAGGCATCTACCCCCCAGCGGGAGGGTATCCAAGATAAGATGGATGAGGTTGTTGTGGATGTCCCAATCCACTAAGAAACACACCAGATCGCTGCTTCAAAGGATATTGGGTGCAACAGGTTGGGTAGGTTGTAAGGTTCTTGTTAAGGAGGGACCAGATGGTATACCAGATGAAGATGTTCAAGGAGAAGTCCATGAACTATTCGACGCACCAGAAAAGGTTCCAGGTAATGACTAGTATCCAAGTGGCACTGATGGACCACCATACAAATGAGTTTTTAGTGAAGCTACAAATATAGAAGTTGTTGCAACTTCAGTCAATTCACTCATGATAGCATTCACAAATGATAACATTCACAATTGCACAATCATATGGAAGAAAACTTGAAGAACTTTATTAATAGAAGGGAGAATTACAACCCAGTTGTCTAATCCAGCATCATCCTCCTAGCTTCAATCCTTCTTCACCTCATGAAATAGCAAGATCACTCCAACAATACAATGTTCTTTCCCCAATTACAAATTATGAACACTTCCTTGCAATTCACAATATTCCAGCCCCTAGATCTCTTGAATTGGAGATCCATTTATAGATGTGTGCAAGGGTGTGAGTCATCCATGGGGTTTGATTAGTGTCATTCCGCTTGTTACAATTGGTTCCATTTGGACATTTCTTAGATCCCTTATTCATCCTTGGGTGAATTTAGAGAGGCAAGTGGCACAAGAGAAGTTTCTAGAAGATTCCATGAGCAACCACCTAGCAAACTATCTCAAAAATTTGTCCATCCTCGCCCATCGCACCCTATAGAAGGCCTAATCAGTATGCATCGCACCCTAGCAGTGTACCACTCAGTATGCATTGCACTTTGCCAGTGGAGCAGTCAGTATGGTTTAATTTAGGCCATTTCTGGATGGTTTCTCAGTTGGAACTTTTGGGGAATGATGTATTCAGATGACTATGTTTTTTTAGGGTATGAAACAACTCTTTTAGGGATTGATGAGCCCTAGTTTATCGACATATGAGTTTGGGGTTGATGTGCCCAAATATGTCTATAACAGTTGCCCCATAAATCATGAAGCCGTAAATATTGATGTCGGGTGAAATGCTTTATCATGAGGATCCGAAGTTTTGAACTGGAAGGTGACTTGCATAAGTTACAATATAATACATCATCATAATATAATTTTCATGATCTAGCAAAGGGAGGCATTCCCATGCTCAGCTTTATAAATTCATTTCATGTACATAGATCAGATAGCCATCTGCAGATACAGACTGGTGAATCTTCAAATATAGAGTCATCATCCATGGTTAGGATGACCATCTATGTAGAGCCTTTGTACATTTGATGTTTTTATATTCCTGAATATATCGCAGCTCGAATGGATGAAACTAGATTCGGGGTCTTCAAACTCGTCCATTCTTCGCTCGATGTACAAGTCAATCCATGTGAAGAGATGTTCTGAAGTCGAACATGGAAAGACGTCGCCTGATTACTAGCCAATGATGTGAGCTGTTAACAAACGCGAGAGGAATCACTGATAATGATAATGACCCTCAAGGTACTACAGTACAATTCACGTGGTGTGAATACAAGATCCGATGTTGAACACCATGCAAAATCTTTCGATTGAAGGCCATTGATGTCAACCCATCGCCGGAAGTGAGAAACTTGCCATTGATGTATGCAAGCTCCAAAGCACTAAAAGGCTTCTTTCTAAGTCAACTTCTTGGATAATGAACTAATGTCGACAAGAAGCGACTCGTCGTAGGAGGGCCTTGATGTATCCCACATCTACGACATAAAATGAAGCAAATGATTTTCTGGAGGTGAAAAATGAACTGACGACAAAAGGTTCAGGAATGGCAGTCATGAAAAATGAAGGTTGGAGGTATTGCAGTGGATGAGACATTAACTGGATGGTGGTTTCTCAACTGAACGACTTCTCTTGAACATGTCAGTGACACTGAGATGAATTGGTAGCATTAACACCAAAAGATGGATGGTATGAAAGACCAATGGTGAGATGACCGGTGAACAAAATAACCCAACCCAACTCAATAATGGTGATGAAGTGAAAGTGTCATGTTCAAGAGCG
>APFE031222850.1:71808-115372 GCA_000404065.3 Pinus taeda
ATAAAAACAACCAAGGCTCAAAAGGCTGACAGAATGGAAATCATAAGGGTTTAAAATTTGAAAATGGGTTCATTTTTAGACAAGCTTGAACCATGGGGAACTATGCTTGGATTCGATTTCATGTTTACACAAGCTTGAAACAAACAAACTATGCTTGGCTTCAGTTTCTTTTTTACACAAGCTTAAAATGGAAAAATATGCTTGAATTTGTTTACATGCCCCCAGCATGATGAAAAGGAGAGTCTCCGGTAACCAGATGGAGGTCGCTGTGGTGAAGCAGGACGGAAAGGAGAGTCTTCTGTAACCAGATGGAAATCGCTGTGGTAAAGCAGGATGGTTATCCAACACCTATTTCGCTTCGTTCAGATAGACAAAGGTGAATGGTGTGATAGAACAATCACAAAACCGACAGGGAAAATTATCTTTACTACTAGGTGCAT
The DNA here is from genome assembly GCA_000404065.3 of Pinus taeda. Classification (NCBI taxonomy): domain Eukaryota; kingdom Viridiplantae; phylum Streptophyta; class Pinopsida; order Pinales; family Pinaceae; genus Pinus; species Pinus taeda. The sequence goes on from APFE031222850.1 coordinate 72,249, forward strand.
GGCCCCAAGCTTCATTGTATTCACCTAAGTAGACTATTCATGGCTATCAGGTGGGTGGAATGAAGGTTCTTTTATGAGATCAAGTGAACGACTCAACTTGGAATTTGGGACCTTGTTTCATTTTTTAAAAGATCTTGACACAAGACAAGGAATTATCCTCGAAGATCCTTGGTTTCATTTTTTAATGAGGTTGACACAAGACAACGAACTATCCTCATAGACCCTTGGTTTCATTTTTTAATGAGGTTGACACAAGACAACGAACTATCCTCGGAGACCCTTGGTTTCATTTTTTAACGAGGTTGACACAAGGCAATGAACTATCCTCGGCAGACTCTTTTCAGAACTCATAAGTGGTCATGAAGGAGAGATCTAGTTCCAATGCCCCCCAGTACATAATGTACAACATTATTGAATTGATCGTTAGTCGATGTAGGTATGGAACAGGTTGCCACATAATTAACCCGTGGTGGGGATGATACCATTGGTATAAATGGACCATTTAGGGATGATGGTTGACTAGGAGCTATATTTGGACCAGGAAATGATGCTCAACGGTGACAATCCTGCCTTCATGCGGGAAACAAATCACTCGAAAGAGTGTTGAAACAATAGCTCCCATGTGATAAACATAGTCACACCCAAGAAATAAATTGTAATCTAAAGGTCCTGGGACTACCATCACGTTCAGATAAATGGTTTTTCCTCCCAAATTTATAGGTAACTGAGGAAGGATGCCTAATGGTCAACTGGTTCCTCTGTTAAAGCCCAACAGATTCTATGTAACAGGCACAAGCGGTGGCGAACCGAGCGCTTGCCAAGCAGTTGAGGAAAGGATACTCACCGATGCACCTTCGTCTATAATAGTGCCAGATACAATCATTTTACAAACTTGTACCATGATCTGGAAAGGCACATAAGAAGGAAGGCAGGATCCTGCCAGTCGATTCCAATCAAACGAAGTGACTAGACTACTTGGAGGGGGTACCGTAGAAACGAGAGAATTAACTCCTTGAGTTATAAGAAATGGAGGATTTTCCTCCTGTCTTGATGGAACAGGTGGACTTCCCCCAAGCTCATTTGAATCTAAGGTAACAAAAATAACTTGAGTGGTATCATGTTCACTCTCTTTGGGAAAGGTACGATTAGCTGAAGGTGAAATCGGGTCAACTACTACCTCGACCTGTTCATTTTGGTTGGGCATAGATTCATAGGATTCACTTTTAGAGAGAGTGGTTTCGAGAAAAGTTTGATTTTGGTCAGTCAGTTTATCAACTAGTGAAGGATTTAGGGAGAGTTTCCTGTAACCAGATGGAAGTCGCTGCGATGAAGCAAGATGGTTATCCAACACTCTTTGGCTTCATCCAAAAAGGGACAAAGGTGAAAGGAATGATTACCTTCACATAACCTACATGGAATCCTGACCTTTCCCTTCTGTCCATGAACTTTACTATCACTAGTTCATAGTGTGTTATCAACATGATCTCCAGAGGTTGATGACACAGGGTGGTCTAAATGGGAGGACCATCCTTTCAAGACCCGAGGAAAATAAGGAAAATTTTGATGAAAATGGTCTCCCATACAAATTATGCATGGATATTTGGCTTTGGGAAGTCTAACGGACTGATTTTCATCAGATGTTACATTCAGAGCAATGGTTGCCTGGTTGCCCCCTTGCTGAATTGGCTTCTTCTTCTTCTTCTTCCCTTTCTTCTTCTTCTTAGCCACCTAGTTTCTAGTACCAATACTTTCACCAAGCGAAGAGGAAGAAGGGGAGGAAGAAATAAACGAGGAAGAAGGCAAAGGGTCAACTTAGGATCAACTGGAGGTTGATTTTTTCCAGTTGGAGGTGTACTTGATTTCAAAGATGTCTCAACATTTTGAACCAAGGAGGTTGAAAACAGCCATACTGGCAAGCCAATGGTAAGTCCCGAAAGGGATAATGTAGCCATTTAAGGAGCACCAATATTTCCAAAAGAAGGAAAAGGACTAGGATTCCCATCAAAAGGGGTTCCTTGATCAGTGGACTCCGAATCTGTCGTCATATGTCTCAACCTAATATCAACTAAGGATAGGGATGTTATTCCGAATTCAATTAATTTTAATGACGCTTGGATAGAACTTTTATTTTTCAGTTCTTAAGAGTCGAGAAAAAGCTAAAGATGACTCTAGTCTCCTTCGATTTTTAATGAGCCTAAAAGGACAAGTGTTTAGATGGACCTTTTCTTTAAAGAGTCGAAAAGGAACGAAAGTGACTACTCTGGAAAATCTAGATAGAGGGATTACCAAACCAATCACAAAACTGCAATATACACCTTGGTGATAAATTAAAAAGAAATTACCAAGGACTTATGTATGATAGTCAATCTTCCTGAATGTTGTGTTCAGTGCATTGCAATCAATAAGGTGGCAGACTCAGTTTCCTATGGATAAAGGATTTAAGCCTATTGTGGTCTCCCAATATATACGCGACGGTACGGGGAGCACAAGTTCGTGCTAGCACTTGTCATATCAAGGAGGAGGAATCACCCAACCTTCAATGAAAATGATAGCCACTAGTTTTAACGATGCCAGAACATGTCACTAGCCTAGACCTCTAGATATGTTGCGTTAAGTTCCAAAGCGTTGTTAGGTTCATTGAAATTCATTTTAAAGATGATCTTGTTTAGATTTTTCCTTTCAATGGTTCATTGCATGATGATGATCTGAAATTCCTAAGATGTAATCTACAATGATAAACAATCTTTGTTTATTTGAGCAATGAAAATCCTAGCTAATAGGGAAAGAAAATAACAGTGCAAAGAGCAAGGAGCAAAGAGCACACCCTAGTGCATTTCCCTCAATCATATTTTCGCACACAAATCTACAACTGCTAAATGCAAATGCATGTATTTGTTTTCATTCTCCTTAATATGAAAAATGCCAAAAAGGAAAACTAAATGTAGCAAAGATTTGAAATATTTCATTCAAAATGACATTTTCGACAATTTCTTCTTCAAAAGAGAAAGGAAGATTCAACAACACTTTTCAATTTTGAATAAAAAATGCTTTTGACGCTTTGAATACAAACAAATCGAACCAAATACATGAAGAAAATTTCAATCGATTATCAAGGGAAGGAAGAATTCACGTCACTTCTCTTTTCGACACAAAACAACAATTACGACACTTTTGTATCAAAGCAACAAATCAATTTAAACAATTTTTCGACAAAGGATTGTAAATGATGAACAAACACACAAAAACATTAACTAATTCTAATGTAATTGAGGCTGGTCTATGTGATGCAAGTAGGCTTCAGTAAGGAGGAACTGTTCATGTGCAACAAAACAATTAAACAAAACTGAAAACAAGGTCAAAAAACCTTCAATTTCTAGAATGGAAAAAGAGTCCAGTCAATCATCGCACCTGGGCTTCACAGAAACAAGGATGCATCACACTTACTACACTTGGGAGGTGCGATGCATACTGAATTACAGTGGAAGACAGTGCGATGGCCCAGGGAACGCAACTGAAATGGGTTTTGGCTCAGATGTGCAACTGTTTTCAATGAGTTAATCTCAGTTTCGATGAACAGTAAAGAGCAAAGTATAGAGGAATGTCTTGAGAGATTACTGAGCTACCAAGAGGGTATCTAGATGTGCTTGTAAGTAAAATGTTTAAATCATAAACTAAACCAGAGATTGACTGAAGCAGCATTCATCTACTATGCAATTGCAGAACAAGAGCAGTTCAAAGGTTACTTGGCCGACTTCAGACTCTGTCTATTGTTTATAAAACAAACAATAACAACAAACAAACATATGTTCTCCCCAGTGGAGTCATCAATTTGTTTATGGGAAAACTAGTATTCCTAAAGAATGCTAGCCCTCTAGGTTTGGTAGCTACCTTAGAAACAACAGTTTAAAGCAATTCAACGATTTCTTCTATGTGTAACAGATAAGAGAAAGATAATGGAACCAACCTGGAAACTCCGCTTAATCCCTTGCTTGCTCTCTCTCCCCTTTGACAGAGCCTGCAACTCCTTCCCGTACTTAACATGCTTGGAGAGTACCTGCACAAGTGCAGCAACAAATAACCATCAAAGCATCTTGATCTATTACAACATAAACATTACAGAATCAGATATATAATGAACAAATGATAGCATTCACAAATGATAACATTCACAATTGCACAATCATATGGAAGAAAACTTGAAGAACTTTATTAATAGAAGGAGAATTACAACCCAGTTGGTCTAAACCAGCATCATCCTCCTAGCTTCAATCCTTCTTCACCTCATGAAATAGCAAGATCACTCCAACAATACAATGCTCTTTCCTCAATTACAAACTATCAACACTTCCTTGCAATTCACAATATTCCAGCCCCTAGATCTCTTGAATTGGAGATCCATTTATAGATGTGTGCAAGGGTGTGAGTAATCCATGGGGTTTGATTAGTGTCATTCCGCTTGTTACAATTGATTCCATTTGGAGATTTCTTAGATCCCTTATTCATCCTTGGGCAAATTCAGAGAGGCAAGTGGCACAAGAGAAGTTTCTAGAAGATTCCATGAGCAACCACCTAGCAAACTGTCTCGGACATTTGTCCATCCTCGCCCATCACACCCTATAGAAGGCCTAATCAGTATGCATTTCACCCTGGTAGTGTACCACTTAGTATGCATCGCACTTTGCCAGTGGAGCAGTCAGTATGGTTTAATTTAGGCCATTTCTGGATGGTTTCTCAGTTGGAACTTTTGGGGAATGATGTATTCAGATGACTATGTTTCTTTAGGGTATGGAACAACTCTTTTAGGGGTTGATGAGCCCTATTTTATCGACATATAAGTTTGGGGTTGATGTGCCCAAATATGTCTATAACAAGATTCCTAATCAGATATTTCAATGTATTATTCCAATGCAATTCAAACCCTATATGCAATGCAAGAAATGGAAATTTTTCTTTTCTTTTTCTTTCAATTTTCAAATGTAATGAAAATGAAAATGAAGGTAGAATATTAACCAAAAGAAATCACACAAACTTAAGCTATAATACGAAAAATCCTTTTATCCAATCAACAATCGAGCCAAGTGTTCATAAACCCTAATTGATAAGAAGAAATAAAAAAACAAACAAATTCTCATCAAAAGGCAATCAAACTCGAATGTAAACACATGACTAGATCAAAGACTAGGGAAAATCCACTGGATCAAATCCAAACTTAATGCAAGGCATAAAAATGTATTTTTTGCATCCTATAGGAACCATCACAGTCTAGATAAGAGAACTAGTGAAATGCATCACAAAGAAAGAGAGAGACAATGGTGTTGGGTCGCTTTGTCTCAGACCAGAAAGTGTGTTGGGGATAATTTTGTTCAAAAGATGAAACAAATCGCTACCAAGCTCAAAATTATGTTTCCTAAGACTAATTACTATCTAAACAAGTCAAATGGAGTCATATTGAAAGGTCTAAAATGACAAGGCAAAGGAAACCACTATAGGAGCATCTCGTTCCCCAACAGAGTCGCTAATTTGTTTGATGAAAAATTATCTTCTACGGACAAAAGTGAACTCCCTAAATCTAGTGGCTTCATCTAGAAACAACAGAGACAAAAAGGCTAATGTTTTACTTAGAGAAATTAGAAAATGGAGGAAAGACCTACCTGGAGTGCAACGCAAGTTCTCCTCTTCCCTTGGCTTGTAAGTTCTAGCTCCAACTCAAAATCTAAATGCTATAAGTGGAACCTGCAAAAAAACTATAACAAGAAAGAGCACTACAAGATACAAATAGCATAGAATAATATCATTAATCAATGAGTCAAGAAGGCATTGAAACACATATGCATCAAATAGACATAAGTTTAGGAAAAAAAAGATTTTGTATTAATGAAATGTAGGAGAAGATTATAACCCTTTTACAAATATTGACCATGTAGATTTCTCCCACCTAATTTGTCCTTCCTTAGCCATAAATCAAGCTTTCAATAACAACTCAAGGATAGTCATGGATCCTTAGGTAAAAAGCAACAGCATCAGGGCATAGCTAAGAGTCTCCAAAAGCCAACCCAGACTATATGGGAGGAAGTGAATTTATAGGGTAAATAGGATAGTTTGGGTTTTACCCCTCTAGGACTTAGATCCACATGTGAGGGAGGATAAGCTTTAGGGATAAAAGATAAGATAGATAGGAATTTTGAGATCTCAATCAATAGTAGATGGTTAAAGCCACTTTAGAATATTTTGGAAAGAGAATATTAGAAATTGTTTTTAATTTTTACCGAAATTCAAGTGCCATCGCACCTATAGTGAAGGAAACATGCATTGGCCAGTGCAATTCCTCAGTTATGGACAACATTGCAAGCATCTCGAAAACATCCAGGTTTTTTCCCCAAATCACGATTTTTTGGCCTAGCTGATGTTTTCTGATTTTTATATATATTTTGATGGTATCTTAATTTTGTCAATGTTTACCGATTTTTACGATTGTTTGGTTTTTCAAACCCTTGCCAATTTTATCGCGATGTTGACATCTGTAACATTAGTTATGCAACATTCAACAACACAGGTTGCTAGAAACAAAAGTGTGATGGGTTCAAAAACCAATGTTTTGCGTTGATTAACCCAAAAAACTTTGGACTTTTTGGAGAGATAATGCTTAAATATTTGCAAAGGGATGATTGCAAGGTGTTAAGGATGTTGATTGATCTAGTTTCCAAGCCATTTGAGAAGATGTGACAAAATGACCTATAATAGTGGGAATCTGGAGCATATATTTTCCCATTCATTGAGATCAGGAGGTCATTAGTTGGGAGTCACCAAAAGCACCTATCATGATACTCAAGTTTATAAATGACCTTTTTGGACCACCACAATATTGAGATTACTATTTTTACATGGAACCATTTCTTATGGACAAGCCTTTAACAATAAATTTAGCATTGCAATTAACACTTGTACATAGGATCCAAGTTTATCAATGAGCTTCTTCGAATATTTTGACGTTGTAGCCATCCCTCGAACATGGGACCCTAATTCCATGGACTACTTCATTGTTGTGATCAACACTTGTACATGGGACCCCGATTTATGGTTGTACATCCTCACTACAAGCATTGATGCAAATGATTTCGAAAGAGTGATGAAATATATAGATCATCCCTGGGAGTATAATAGGGGACCCAAAGGGAAAACTATAGTAATAATAATGTATTTATGGTGATTGTTCGATATAAAGTGGACTATGTCCACAATGTTTGTTATTATTAAATATAAACCACTCATTATTTAATATGGAATAAATGTAATTTAGCCTCGTTAAATAAGGTCCACTAGATAGTCAAGAGGTAATTATGATAAGAATAATATATATAATTATAAATAAAAATGGATCTCTCCTCATGAAGCATGCATTCAAGCTTAAACATTAAGAGGTTTATCTAACTTTAAGAGGCAAGTGAATATGAGTAGATTCCTTGCATAAAAGGATCGTTGTATTGTGCTACCCTATCTTAAGGGTTATTGACATTAACAAAGTGTGGAGCATTTGTGATATCTTGTTTGTGATTTTATTTCTTGGGTCGAGGACTGTAATAAATTTGATCTAAATCTATTTATATCATTATCTTCCCAAAAAAAAATGAATACTGAACAACTAGTTTTTGAAGCCTCTCAGGAACCAAAACATGTTCAATTCTATCAAACAAAGGTAAAAAAATAGCCAGGGAAAATTTTAAGGATGGAAGTTTATCTTAAAGTTTAGACACCTTGGTGAATCTTACTAGTCCCTAATATGCAAATTGCAAAAAATTTGTAGAGATATTTAGATTTCCAATGATTTTAAATTAGTCGATATAATATTTTGGTGATTTTTAAGGTAAAATAATGGTGTACAATAAAATTTGGGTGAATCATTCTAGAAAAAAATGGAAATTGGTGAATCTTTTTTTGAAAAAGCATGGAAAATTAGCCCATTTGCGAATATTAGCCCCTAAAATTTTCCAAGAAAATAGCACTATGAAAGTTACATATTTTATGAGGTATTAAGAAAAAAATGAAAGCGGTCCACTTTATTACAAGATTAAAACAACTTTCATAAATTTGATCCTAAAATCAAGTAGGAATTAACTATAAAAAACATCCTAATATTATTTATGAACATTGTCATAAAACTTTTATTTACATGCAAAAATTTCACATGCAATTGTTGTTCAAAATTCTAAGATGGGAGTGAATCATTATTTCTCTTCAATTAGTATTTTTAACTTCACATAGCATTAATTATCATTAACGTTAGATCAACATAATTCAACATCACATGAACAGTAAACAATACCATTCAACAATGCATAAACATCAAGACAATAGACAACACATTTTTAGGTGGAACCCCCCCCCGAGACAAAAACCATCGAATGCTTTTGGTGAGCCCCAGTATTGTAGCAATAATGCTACAACTCATGGGGCTTCCTGTCTCTTAATTTTATCAACCCGGTAGTTCGTACAAACTTGGAAGCGGCGGTGCTATATGCACAAGTACTAGCTCTTGTCGCAGCTGTCACTTGGTCAGCTGGCACAAGTCCGCTAGGGCTCAAGCCAACTTCTATAGGCTCACAGAAGAAGCTTTATCAATGATGGACGAAAGCTAGCTCAAAGGAGACTAATCTACTTGACGAAAATGAACTGAAAGCAAAATCAAAGCATGTAAGCCTAGGAAACCCTAATTTGCCTAGTCTAACTTCTATAATGCAAAGAATGTGAATGAAACTTCTACCAATGCTGCTACTACCTCTAATAAGTGAAAATGCATGGATCTAAACTACTTGCATCATAAAAGACATGTTTTTGTACTTTTTCATTAAGTGGGTGGAATGATTGTGATTTTGTGCTTATCAGGGTTTGGTTGTGCAGATGGGATGGAGAAGGAAGGAAAACGTGGGACAGGTTGGGGAGGCTAGGAGAGGTCCCTAGGGATCCTTAGCATCCATCCACAGAGGTTCCTCACATTCAGACGCTCAGCAACCGAGTGAGTGGCCTCCTACAGGATGTCTGCAGGGGATCCTACAGGATACTCAGAGGTTTCTACAGGATAGTCCTGTAAGTCTTCTACAGGATGTTTTGTGCAATTCTACAGGATGATTGGCCGTGGAGGTTTTGGGAGATGATGGAGGAGTGATGGACTGGTAGGAAGAGATATGTGAGGTAGGGATAAGGCTGGTGATGGCTCAGAAGTGGAGGAATGAGATGGGAAATGGGTGTAGGGAGTATGTTGAAGATAAAGGGTTATGTCAATGAAAGGTTGGGAAATGAAGTTACGTGAGGAGTGGAAGACTTTGGGAGAGGACAGAACGAAGTGAAGGTCGAGGAGATATGTTTGCATGCGTGATCAAGGTGGAGGAGATGGTAATGGAACGAGAAAGAGGAGTGTAGATGAAACAAATGATTATGACTGTCACCAAACCGAAAATGCATCAGCCTAAATTACTTATGCCATGAATTCAATGAACAGCAATGGAAAACAAGAAATGAAACCTATGTGAAACAATTATGAAACTAAGTATTTATAAACCCAAACATGCATCCAAACTGATATCAAGTTCTGCAAATGAGATTCAAACACTAAATCATTTAAATCCAAATAGCAGATTTTATTATGAGAATGCAACAAAGACACATAAATATAAACAAGGGAGGTACTGGGCGCTTGAGATGGGCCCAACCCCAAGAACTACAGCCTCCCAAGAGAGATTTAGAGCTGGTGCAAAGCTGGATCCATCTTTATTAAACAAGAATGAACAATTACATCAAAACTGTCCACAAGGAGAGCTTGAGAAAGAGCTGAAAGCAAAACTAATCCATGGCCTACAAATCGAATTACAAACTAGCTAACTAATGGCTAAAACAAAATGACTAACTAGCTACAAAAATGACTAACCACTAGCTAACCAAAAATGACTAACTACCAGCTAACCAAAATGAGGCCCCAAGCCTTCTTATTTATACAATTTGAGGACCCAACAGTCCTCCTAAAAGTTAGGGACTTGGCTGCCCAAGACTTGTAGTTAACAGCAGTCCAACTTGACTTGCTTCGCTGCCCTTGCGCTCATTGATTTGGTGGCCTTTGACTCCGAGCTGATGGTGGAGAATTCGAGGTAAGGACCCATAAATGAGGGGGACACCTTCCTACAAATCCTCTAGCTTGTTCTCCCACGAATTTGGCTGCCAAGTGCTCATTAAGACCTTCAATTTTGTCTCCAAGTGGACCAACAAAGCTACACAAAGCACCCATTAGACTTGTTGGCATAATGACTAACCAAATTCACTCTATTAACATAAAAATAATAAAAAACATGCAATAAACAAATGAGAATGGTGGACTAAGCCAAATTAGGAAGTTGAATGAGCCCAAATAATTGTACATTTTTGGGGCTCATCAGCTTCTTAATATTTGTCTTCAATAAAATTCACATAATATTTTTATCTCCAACTAAGGGAGGCTCCAACCCCCTGGTTGACAGGCTCTAGCATGTAGGACACTCTAATGCCATGTTTATTAGCTGCAACCGAAATTATGCCTCAATGCCCTAGTTTACAGGCTCCAACCTGAAGGATGATCCAACACCCTATTTTCCAGCTACAACCAAAAATATGCTCCGATGCCCTATGTAGGCTCCAACCTACCATATTACCACCCTAACGCCGTGAAGTATTCTCAAGCTCCAACCTAAAGGAGACTCTACTCTCCTGCTTTGCACCACCCTGCCACCTTGATCAGTCAACGAACCGTGTTTCATATATTTTCAAACTAGATCCACCTGTGCTCGATATCAATACAAAATAAATTGTGATACAAATTTTTCTTGTACATTGTCATAATCAAATATGCCTCTGCTTAATCTCAAGATCAACAACAAACCCTATTTTTTCTCAAGTTGCATGTTCCTCTGTCATGCAATTGATATATTGTCAGTCTTGCAATCATATAATCTTGCTCATAACCTTTGTCATCTATTCTCAATCTTTCATAATTACCAGTGTAATAACATATTCAATCTATGATCTTTGCAAAAATTGTGAAACCATGATATCAATCAAATTTGTAAACTTCAACACTAACACATTTTCACTGCCCAATGTCTAGTAGGAATTTCCCCAATATATCTCTAACCAATCTCAGTACATCAACTGGAAAGAACAATATACATGACCTCAACATCAATATATTAATCCTGGAACTTTTGGTCAACATCAAATAATGCAAACTCACTGTAGGACCTAAGCACCCATTCGCTACATTGAACCATAGTAGGCTCTACTCAGTCTGTCCTTTCATACATCAAATCATAAAAGAAACTTGCAACCAAGTTAGAAGCACTAAAACCCTAGTATTCAAAAAAACCCTTAGCTACATCAGTCTCTTAACTACTTGGTGCTACCTTACGAAACCTTCTTACTCAGCTATATGTTGTGACTAATCCACTCATAAATCGACAATGCCACTTTCAAATATTTCAATCTAAACTATCAACCATAGTAGCGACTCATCAACCACACAAATTTGTAGCAACACATACATCTACTTTCTTTGCTTCACTTAGGAACACAAATTCTCACAGTCTTTTTGTAGCCCAAACAAGAAAATAATATTGTTAATAAACAGATGATTCTATAGCATCTCCCTTAGTCTTGTCAATAATTCAAGTTATGATCCTTTCCTTGGAGGCCAATCGTAACTATAGTGATGCACAACTAATGTTTTTCCTTCTCATATTTATTCTGCAATAACTTTGTATCTAACAGAGTTTCAAGGATTATTGTCAAGATTTGTTGATGAAACTTATACCAAGTGTTTTGTTTCATATCACACTAGTTTCCTTCTAAACTATAGTGTTGGTATCCTCGAACAAGATTATCACAATATTGACAATTCTACGGAAAATGGGGGCCACTAAATCAACACCAAAGAGTCTACGAGATATAGACTTTGAGGATCAGAGCAAGGTCTATCATACCTATAAAGTTCACACTAGATCATACCCAAATAGTCCTCAAATTTTTGTCGCTAAAAAATTTCATAGATCAACTTCCATCATTTGATAGACCATTAGGAATGCAAATATTCTCACTAGACAAATCATCAATGATGCTAGAACAGGGTCACACAACTATACTTATAGTCTCGCAGTCACTAATTTATTATATTAAGCATGTGTTGAGTTACTCCTTTAAGACTTCATATTTGACTCTTATATTAAAGCCTTAACAAGGCTGAAATTTCTTAATGATACCAAGATCCTTGCTAACTTTAAGAGAATAGAAACATAAAGTTATGCCAATACAACTTCAAGGTTTCAGTGATTATCAAGCATTGATGGTCTGCTCCACAAGATAGACCGCAGAGCATAGGTGCACCATTGTTTCATATTTTGAGAAAAACTCTTGATATCCCTTCCATGTGTAACCCTTTAATTGAGACATAGATTTTGTTAAAAATGTTAGAGAGTTGCTTCAAGTGTTGCCCATAAAATCTTAGAGAGTACGGCTCATGTTATCACTCAAAAGTTTTCCTTCGCTGTGGAAGGAAACTCATTGGGGTAACCTTCAAACCGATTTGGGATTGAAACTTGGCCCTTCAATCTGGAGAGGGATTTCTCCTTAACTCTTCTACTCAAGCTCATTGTAGTAGTAGGTTATTAATATGCTCATTGGCCAGATTTTACTTGTGACAAATAAATTTGGTTTAGAAACGAAAGGAAAAGGGACCATTGGGCATGGAGTCTCCTGACAGAAAAATATTTGCTAGTCACAAGGTATATAAACATCTCTAACAAAGGCAAGATATGTTATGACTTCTTAGACAAATTACCATCAAAGCATGGAGGAAGACTATAGAAAATATACCGCAAAACAAAGCATTTAGATTTTTGCAATGAAATTTAAGTTGAAAACACAAATAAGCATTTGAATAACTTGAATCTGAGCATTCACAAAGAATTATAATTCATTTTTCTTTATCTAAATGTTTAAGACTTAATGGTCAAAAGGTGTAGCTAAATGAGAAATTAAACACACTAGGAAGAACAAACGGGAAATCAATCCCACGTGAATCTCTGAAAATTGTACATGTAACACTACATATAACCAATATATTAATATCGAAGTCTACATAAGGTTTGTCTTTTACAAAATAAATTTAATCCTTGAATTAGTACAAATTGTTGATTAAATAGGAAAATCACAAGGCCTATTTTGAATAAAATGCCTTTTACAAAAAATAAAAATAAAAAATAAATATTCGACCTGATAACAAAGTCGAATAAAATAAAATTAAAGCTCAAAATAGTTGCAAAAAAGGTCTCGAATAGTTGAGGTTTCTGGTGGATTTGTTTGTTGGAATATCATTGCTACTAGGTCTCATATTCTTGCTACCTAAAAATTGAATGCCATCTCCTGCCAATCCTTCGAATCTGGAACTAATGGATTTAAATACTTTATTCGAAAATTATTATTAGACAATTGTTTCTCTACTTGGAAATATGGAAAATAAATCTAAAAATAAATTGAAATTAAATTAAATCTCAAACAGGTTGCAGAATTTGTTGAATTATTTGAGGGTTGTTGGTCAAATCTCCTTGGATTAGAAATGTTCATGGCTGTCATCTACAACTTGTGCTCTAACTACCCCTTGAAATGCTTGATCTACTTGCTCCTGAAAAATTGGGATTTGATTTGCTATGATTTCAAACTTATAAAATTATCCTCATGATGCTCATATGTTCCTATTCTTTGATTGCCATTTTCCTTTGATTTGATGCCCAAGTCGAATTAATGAGGTGGCTCATCAACAATTGTCCATGAGTTTTTCCAGGCAAACTCTTAAAAAATAGGCTTCAAAGAGCCACTTGAATCTCCAAAACTGTGATAATTGTGTAAAATTTGAGAGAGATTTTCGTTAATAGGTTTGTTCCCAACAAAAGCCTCTTTTGTTTTTCAAAAATTTGTTTCCATTTGTTCAGTAATTGTGCTCGAAGTTAATATCTTTTACAAGAAAAAACATCCTAAAATACATAGTTTTGTCAAGTAAAAACAAAACATGGTTTGACACCTTTTCCCTTTGACTATTGAGTTTGTGTCATTATGTTTGAAATAGTAACCTTGTTGTGAAGCTTGGGCCAAATTCACCAAAATATGAATTTGGTACATGAATGCATCTTTCATGAGTTTATCGTGATCAAAACCCCTTATTGTTGTATCAATCATGTCATTAACTTTGATAATGATTATCACATTTGGCGGTGGTAAATTTAACAATTCTTCATTTCAAGAAAATTAAATGACATGTCAAACCAGCTAATTGATTAGCGTCAGCTATCAATGTTGAGAAGTGTAGCAAGAATGTCTCAATTTGACTTTGCCTTGGTCAAATTGAGAAAATTTTAATTTCCACATTAGAAAACAACTTTGGAGGTAGTTAACTCATGTGACATGACTCTTTTCACATAGTTAGCTCAGTAAATTCGATTTAGAGGGCTTGGAGTTCAGTTAAGCACGTGTGATTGCTAATTTGTAGCAATCAAGGTCAGTTATTTCCATTTGTATTCAGCGAAACTAGTTCTAATTGTCGATAGAACTAGTGGAAGGTCAGTTGTGCAGTGGGATAGCAGTCAAACTCAGTGATCATCTAGTTAACTAATCAATCAGCTTAAAATGGATAATGCATGAAGAGAATTCCAGTTCCCCAGCTATGGTGGATATTCTAAGGCAGTGTAACATTAGTTGTAGACTATTCTAGAGTGTATAGGTGTTACATGAACTAGTTGATCAACCTTGGGAATTGCGCAATCAATTAGATGAAAATTCGTAAATAATAGCGGCCTAATTCCTTGAGGTTTGTGCAAGGAAATAGGGGCTCAAGTTGAGGCAAAATTTGACCAAGTCTAGTCAAAGCTTCTCAATGAGAAGAGAGATAAGTTATTCACTTGTAGGTTGTGCTCAGAGCGAGCAAGAAATTGTAATACACTCTCTATTAATCTGATTAATGCAAGTAGGCTTAAAGGGTTCTTAGCAGCAACTTTCCCCCAGAAAAAAATATTGTGCATGTGTGTTTTTTCTTATTGCATGCTTGCGAATGTTGTTCTAAATTGTGAATTAATCACTGCGGAGCAGTAGAATAGAATTATGTCTCATGATTGTAGATCAAACTTCTTGAGCAATTGCAATTCTATCACCATATTTCTACATGGTATCAAAGTTGGATTCACATTAGAACAAGAATTTCGAAGTTGTTTCTCAAGATGTTCGAATTTGCAACTTCAGTGTAGAAAGATATCTTTAGAGTTGGGAATATGACTTTCAATGCGCTAAGATTAGAGTATGCCTTGGAAGGAAGCTTGAATTTTCATTGTACGTAATTATTGCATGGAGGCAGTGCTTGATGACAACGGATTGCTGGAATATGTCAAGACAGACATTGCAAAACCAGGGTCAGTTGATACATAGAACCTAGCCCAATGGAAGAAAGATGTATCCAAGGCGAGGAGAATTATCTTGGAGGGAGTGCAAGACCACATTGTCTCAAATATCCATGGGAAAGAAACTCCTTTCGCAATGTGGAAGGCATTGACTGAGTTGTTCGAGAATAGCAGTGAACATAAGAGACCAGTCCTCAAAGCCTATCTTAAAATTAAGACAGAGAAGAATGACACTATTCCGCAATATCCCACCAGATTTACACAAGTTCGGGATGAGATTGGAGGGGTTGGTGTGAGTATTGCAGAAGATGGTATGGTGACTCTAGCTCTCCTAAGCCTTCCAAAATTCTGCATAGCCACTAGGACTCAATGAATGGAAGGAAAAAATTACCAAATTGAGAAAGGTTGTGGGCTAATTTGGTTTAAGAAGAGTACAAGAGAAATACCAGAGATGGAGTAACATACACAGAAGTGGAATAGGACTTTGCTCTAGTTGGAAAAGGATTAAAGGCCAAGGGAAAGAAGTCCCAAGGAGAGGCTGAATCCAGCCAAGGGGACAAGAAGAAGGACTTGTCCAAAATAAAGTGCTTCAATTGTCATGAACTCAGGCACTATGCTACAAAGTGTCCACACAAAAATTCTAGCAAGAAGCACGGGGGATTCACTCAGTGAACCTCTAGCATATCATGTGCGTTCATGGCATATTAAACAATACCCTTAATTTGACTACATATTGGAAAATCCCTCTAAAAATCACATTATTTAACCCCCTACCAATATGAAACCAATACAACTTCCAAATTTAGAAAACCCCTACTTTCACTAGATACTATAGGTATTCATTTTTACATTAATATTTTTTATACCCCTTTATATTTTTTCATTAACTTTAACCTCCATTTTTTATATTTTTCAATATAAAAACCCTTTACCTCCTATATATCCCCCAATATATTATGTCATTTTTCCCCAATAAATATCCCCCAATATGAACACACGTGGTATGATATTTCTCCCCCAGTGAAGCCCCCGTGGCAAGAAGGAGCCTGCATTAGGAGTAGTGGGTGAATCATTGGCTTCACAATTTGATTTCGACTTCACCCTAATCACATGCATGGCCAACACTGTGATGGGGGGTGTGTGGTACTTGGATTCAGGTGCCTAATTCCACATGATAGGGTGTAGAGAGTTGTTTTAGTGGCCTGGAGGAGAAACATCTCCATATGCATATTGAATTTGGGGACAACATAAGGTACAGTTTTACCGGGATTGGTACAGTAACCTTTAAGAGGGAGTTGGGCTCCCCTCTTTTCCTCAAAGATGTTATGCTTTTACTAGGCATGAAGAAGAACCTCATCTCTACAGCAATTTTGGAAGACCATGGCTATGATGTGATCGTTAGTAAAGGGAAATTATTTCCAAGACACATAGCTACTAAGCAAGAGAACTAGATTGGAGTCAAAGTGAGAAACCTCTACAAGATAGAGCTAGATATTTTCCATGCATGCAATTATACCTCCAGGAGTGAGGTGGGGAAATGTAGATCCTTAGTCCCAGAGTTACAAAAATTTGGGCAAGATCCATAGAGGTGTTCTCCTCATGGATCATTACCTTGCTGCTGGAGCACACAATATTCAGTAGTAGGAGGAGCAATGTTAGTCAAATACTGAGGAGTGCATAGGAGTATTTACAGTAGAGTAGGAGGCTCACTAGAAGAGTTAGCAATAGCACAGATTTACCAGTAGACCATGGAAAACACAGTTGATTCAGTTTTTTTTATTCTTCTCAGTTGCAGTTGTTGCAGTAGCAGCAACAATAGTGAGAGGTACTACTACATTACATTCCACAAGTGCAGAATATGGGTGGTGGAAAATTCCTTTCTTTCTAAGAGGGAGTGTTGAGAAATGTAGAAAGAAAGTCTTAATTTGACTTTACCTTAGTCAAATTGATAAAATTTGAATGTCCACATCAGCAGACAACATGGAGGTAGTTAACTTGTGTGATATGGCTCTTATCACTCAATTAGCTTAGTAAATTTGAGTTAGAGGGCTTGGAGTTCAATTAAGCATGTGTGATTTCTAATTTGTAGCAATCAAGGTCAGTTATTTCCAGTTGTATTCAAATAAACTAGTTCTAACTGTCGATAGAACTAATAGAAGGCCAGTTGCACAATGGGATAGCAGTCTAACTCAACGATCATCCAGTTAACTGATCAATCAGTACAAAATAGCTAATGCATGCATATAATTTGAGTTTCCCAATTGTGGTGGAGGTTTCAAGGTAGTGTAACATCAGTGGTAGACTATTATGGAGTGTATAGGTGTTGCATGCAACCAAATGATCAATCTTGGGAATTGTGCAATCAATTGGAGGAAAATTCTTAAATAATAGGGGCCTAATTCCTT
This sequence comes from Pinus taeda, assembly GCA_000404065.3. NCBI lineage: Eukaryota > Viridiplantae > Streptophyta > Pinopsida > Pinales > Pinaceae > Pinus > Pinus taeda. The sequence goes on from APFE031222850.1 coordinate 90,109, forward strand.
AGGATTTATGCAAGGAAATAGGGGCTCAAGCTGAGGCATAATTTGACTAATTTTGGGTCATAGCTTCTCAATGCGAAGAGAGATATGTTATTCACTTGCAAGTTGTGCTCAAAGCAAGCAAGCTATTATAATACATTCTCTATTCATATAATTAATGCAAGAAGGCTTAAGGGATTTTTAACAGTTCTTTCCCATAGAAAAAAATGTTGTGCATGTGTGGCTTTTCTTATTGCATGTTTGTGAATGTTTTTCTAAATTGTGAATTAATTTTCACAGAGCAGTAGAATAGAATTGTCTCATGATTGTAGATCAAACTTCTTCAGTAGTTGCAATTCTATCACCATATTTCTACAGTCGAATGATGATACGTTGTATGGGAAACTGATATGTCGGTGCTCACTTGTCAAAAAATTTAAAAATTTGTTGACATTTTATTTTCCAATCCCTTTGTTTAAAAAATTTTGAACCAACACTGACAAATTAATTGTCATCACGCTTCAAACTTTTTATGAAAAACTTAAAACAATTGTTTTAAGCCATTACCCTTGAAGCCTTTATCCTGAAAGTAAACTATGATAACACCTCCCAAGGAGAATAATCATGTCTGCAGAAAAAATAAGCTTAGATGTCTGTATATCACAAAGTATCTAGTAGTATAGAGCTTTATCACGAGCACCTATGTACAAGTTATACATATTTACTTCAGGTCGCAAGTATGTCTTCCATCGGAAATATCCTTCAATCAAATTAAGGTCTCAGTTCTATCTTGATGAATGACCTTCAACACCATAGAAAGGATACCAAGTCAACCATAGCCCAACAAAGCCCTTATGCCAAAATTCTTATCTACTTTGCTCCTTCGTTGGTCTATAAGAGATGCAGAGATATATGAAACTAGATCAATGAAATGCTTATCCAATATAACAAGAACCCTTCTTAAGATATCAACAATTCATAGAACATGAGGGAATTTATTTTTGATAGAGATATATCACTTGCAATGAAAGTTTGAAGCCCAACAAATCCTTGTAAAAGAATAAGTGAACCCACAAAGAAAACCTTCCAGAATTTCGACCTTCTCAAGATGAACAATGATTGTCATCACTGCAAAGAAATTTCAGAGAAGATTTGGTGCGTTCTACTTCATTCTTTCGTGAAGGATATGGTCGCCTTCTATAGATTTGGAGGATTATACTTGAGGACAGTTGACATGTTGAACCTTCTGAGGGAACCCTCATAAATTCAAATTTAAATTTAAAATTTGAAATGGAGCCAAAACGTTGGTCTAAAAATGATTTAATAATAGTTCCTTTAATAATTGAAAAAATCTTTTATGCCCAACAGATAAGAGAATTTCCAATGACAGGCTGCCACGTCATCCTTTTGTTTGGGATTTTTGACCACATGATGGGGGGCTCAAAATTCAAGTCAACATAACTCTTAAACTATGAGGGATCTCCTGGCATGCCACAGTCCAATGGAATCAACTTGGCGAGGAGCATCCAATGATGGTGATCTTAGGAAAAATCCAACTAATCTTTGTCCTCAAGAATTCAAACAAGTGTGGAACTTATAGGGTTTTCCAAGGCTTTGACCAATATATATTCCAATTGATGACAAATATTAAGATCATTCAATCACTAGCATTCGCATCAATGACAACACCATTCAACAATCTCCCCTTTTGTCATTGATGGCAACACATACTTCCCACTCCAATCATTACTCCCCCTAACTTCATGCCTCAATCTTCTTTTCTGATTTCTCTCCCCCTTTGACATCAATGGCAAAGGGTTACTTCCTCTGACAAGTTTCCCACATCCTGTAGCATGCCTTTATCCTAGTATGCCAACTTGAAGGAGATGACAATCATTGTGAACTTGTCTTCCTTTAACTGCTCTTCTTCATCTAATCAATTATCTTCCTTTGATGGTTCCTACAATAGACTAGCTTACCCTATGATTGCTTCTCTCCCCTTGGCATGTTGTGTTTGACACATCTGATTCTACCTAAGACTTTCTACAATCATGTCCATGAATTATCAAATGAAGTTGTTATTCCACAAAAACTGCCAACGATGCTAAAAACTACTATGACTACCTATGTCTTCTATCATCAATCATATGTCAACCTGAAAAGTGATATATATCTGAAGGTGTAATAAATGTTGCATAGACTCCCCCTCTTCAATATACATAGGGAGTTAACAAGCTGAATTTTTCATAATAACGTATGAACCAACTCTTTAGTCGAATCATCCTGACTTCAACATATTCCATTGAAGATTCATCATGCCATTTTGCCTTTACAAATATTGAAGCATTACCGTTGAGACTTTCTCATTTGGTTGGTCTTCTTGCAATTGTTTTCTTCTCCAAACCTTCTTGTACCTGATGTTACAGTTGTCATTCATGGAAAATTCCATCTTGCACCTGCAATCATGAGCTATATTCCCATACTTAGGGCATTTCTAAATTCGATGTTAGGCATGAATGATGGAGAAAACATCATATACTTTGTGCTAGTAAATTCAGTTTGGAACCTATCTTGTGATGCTACAAACTTGCTTCTAGGGTTTTGATAATGCCTTTGATTGTCACCCCTGACATACATTTTGCAATCCCTAGCCATATGTCCGTAATTAGAACATGAAAAATAATGACCATTAAACAAACTAGGGTACTTGGATGAGATGTCTTGTCTTAATGATCTTATGTAGTCATCCTCCTTTAGAGGAGGTGAAACGTTTTTTTTATTATTACTTCTTGGAGCAACAACATTCTTAACCTTCTTTTGTACTCCATTTTGATTTGGCCTTTGAGGGATCCTACTATCAATCTTCTTATCAATCTTTCTCTGTGGGGACTTGGAGCTTAGTACTTTTTCACATGGAGCTTTAACTAATTCTTTTTCCTTCATCTTCAACTGAACTACTTCTTCATCTTTCCTTTTAATATCTTGTAAATGTTCATTTTTTCACCTTAAGTCTATTGATTTCAGTGAGAGTTGTGTCAAGTTCCTTTTTATTTTGACTAACTTTTATCTCATGCTTCTGAACATGTTCTTCTAATCGACTTGTCAAGATTTCCTCATTCTTCTTTATTTCCTGCACTTTATGCCTTAGAAAGGAAACCTCTTCTTCAAGTGTTTGATTTTACTTCCTTTCTTTGCTTAGGTCACACATATGGCATTGATTAATTTTTCTTCTACGTCAACTTCTCCTTCCTCATTGTCAAATTCTTTGACTTGAGAACAATATGCATCATCATTGTAAACTGTATGCTTCTCTCAGTAGGTATCACGAAGCTTCTTCCAATTACTTATGGCTTATGAACATCGATCAACTTTGGCTTTTACGGGATCTAGTAGAGTACTAAGAATAACATCCATGCCTTTTGTATTGTACCTTCTAGATTCATCGGTAGATGTGTCTCTAGAGGCAACAAAATTACATACATAATATCCATGGACTTGTAGATAGGCTTCCATTTTAGCTTTTCCAAAATACAAAACTTGGTTCATTGAACAAAGAAATTAGACCAACTTGTTTCTCTTCATCAACTATAATAGGTTCTGAAATTGTTTCAATATGGATTTCCTTTCATTCCTTTGAACTCTTGGTGGCTTGCATCCTTGATTTTCCCATCTTGACACAGCTGAGATCTTCCTTCTAGTTGTTAAGTTGCAGTTGAAGGAACCAATTCTGATACCAATTGTTGGAAATACAAAGGGGGGTGAAACAGACTTTCTCTTCAATTAGTATTTTTAACTTCACAGATAATTAATTATCATTAACATTAGATAAACATAATTCAACATCACATGAATAGAAAACAACACCATTCAACAATGCACAAACATCAATACAGTAGGCAATAAATGTTTAGGTGGAAACCCCTCCAAGGCAAAAACCATTGAATGCTTCTTAATATTTGTCTTCAATAAACTATACATAAATATTTTTAGCTCCAACTAAAGGAGTCTTCAACACCCTGTTTTATAGGCTCCAATGCCCTATTTACCAACTGCAACTGGAAGGACGCCCCAACACCCTACTTTACATTCTCCAACCTAAAGGATGCTCCAACACCTTGTTTTCCATTATAACTAGAAGGACACTCCAACACCCCATGCAGGCTCCAACCGGCCCTAGCACCACCCTGTCACCCTGAAGTATTCTCAGGCTCCAACATGAAGGATATTCCACTCTTTTGCCTTGCACCACCATGCCTCCCTGATAAACCAACAGACCATGTTTCAATATTTTCAAACTAGATCCACTTGTGCTCGATATTAATACAAAAGAAATTGTGGTGCCACTTCTGCTTATAGATCAAATGCTATCATTAGTGAAATATACTTTTGTACCAAACCCTAGTTGAACAAACAACTCTGCCAAGTACACTATCATACTCAAATTTGCCTCTGATGAATCTCAAGATCAACATCAAACCCTATTTCTTCTCAAGTTACATGTTCCTTTATCAAGTCATTGATATATTTTCAGTTTCATAGTCATACATAATCATGTTCATAACCTTTCTCATCTATTCTCAACCTTTCATAATTACCATCATAATAACATAGTCATTCTGTGATCTCTGCAAAAACTGTGAAACCCTGATATCAATAAAATCCGTAAACTTCAACAACACCACATTTTCATTTCCCGATTTCTAACATAAATTTCCCCGTTACATCTCTAACAACCAATCTCGGTATTATTGGGTATGTGTTATATTCTTTCGATGACTAGCATCGGGTGCAATGAGGGGGCGGAAGCCCCCCACTATTAGGGGGTTTACATGGAGGAAATAGGGGTCCGAGGTAGACCCAAATATGGTGGGTGGACCTACCCATGGTTTTGTGCATGGGTTTTTCACATGGTTTTGGGCATGATGGTTTTCTGCCCCATGGTATTTTGTAGATCTGGTCAAGGGAACTGTGCTTATGTTCTAATCCAGGGTTAGTGGATTGAGGTTTATGAATGTTTCAACATGTATATACATATGTATTGTAACACTGAAAAGAATATAATGAAAAATCAATTTGGTAGTCCCAGTTTTGGGATCCAGGGGAAAATCTTTGTGTATATTTGTTTTATGATCTCGTCATTGTATATTTTTTTGTTTGAAGAATTGGGTTGTAGGTAATTTTTGTACAAGGTCAAAACCTACATTTGGTATCGGAGTAGTTTCAATTCAAGGGGACGTCTTTGTTGCTAAGGGGTTTTTCTCGAGCCCGTGGTAGACCCTGTTACATTGGGAGATCTACGGAATCGATTCTTGCGGTGAAAATATGTTGGGAACGGGATCCCCCAAAGGGCAATTTTCGGGCTAAAAGCCCATATTTGGTCAAATTTTGTAAGAAACTTGTAGAGACTCCGCATTTTGTGGTCGCGGAGTGTGTAGGTGTTATAAGTCATAAAGTGTTGTCCGCCCTTAGTTTTGTAAAGTAAAGTCAGTTGTAAGAGATCTACCCATGGTCCCGAGATCTACCCATGGTCCGCGGACCATGGGATTGTATAAAAAGAGCTAAGATCTAAGTAGTTTTAGAGACACACAATGTAAGGGAGTGATAGCTCTGAAGTAAGAAGTCTAAGTTTTGGGTCGTATTGTAGGTAGAGGCTCTGCAGCTGAGTGTGCAGAGGCCTAGAGTAGAAGTCTGCAACTAAGTGCGTGGACCCCTACAGCTGTGTGCACAGGGTAGTTAGAGTCTGTAATCACTTGGAAGATATCAATAAAGAGAAGTATTCTACAATTTCTGTGTCTTTGTTCCAATTGATGCATCTTGTCAATATATGTATGAATTTATTTTGTAATACTTATGTGATGCACGGATGTGTATGATTATGTTGGATAACTGAACGCATATAAGAATATCTGTTTATGCGGTGCTAACTGTGAGTAACTATTAAGATAAGTAAGACAATTGGACTAATCTAGGAATTTGCACGGTACGCTGCCTTGGTAGCACGAAAGGGTCTAGATCAAGGGTTAGGGTTGTGCGAAGGACAGCCGAACCCTTTCACGGAGGTATTGAAGGACAGAATAGAGGGTTCATCTGGCGAGCCCTAGAGCGAAGTGACCTACGCGAAGGTAGGAATAAAGGGAATAAAACATCATCACGACCATCTCAGGGTACGAAAACTTGGTTCCAGCATCCCTCCATACTACTTTGGGTGAGACTTCGGTCCGCGCTCCGCACGCTGATGCCAAAAGGGCCAATAGTGTAGGGATTTGTTTGGCTAATTAATGATGAACCTGGGTCAGGCCCCCTCAAGCCAACAAATGGTTCTGTTTCCAAGACCCAAAATCTGCATAAGAGATGTGTGATGTCGTATCACTAGAATCTGACTAAGAAAGAGATTGGAGACTGGTTGGATAGGAAGATCCACAAATTTGTGGCGCAGGAAAACAAAAGCCCGCGACTGACAAAGGAACAGTAGTTGGAAAGGTACCTGTATACAGAGATCCACGAGATCTTTTTATGCTCCTTTCCGATTGAGCTATACGAGTGGATCGGAAGCTAGCAGATAGCCAAGGAAGGTGGAAAATTGACGGTCCTATTGTGTGGACCCTAGAGCTAGTGCAAAGGTTGGAAGCATTGGAGGATAATATCACTGGCGCTGTCGATCACTGGCTCGATCGTGTGATAAGAGGATTTGTAACTGAATTTGTTGTCAATACCTTAGTCAGCTACAGCGAGGTGGAGCAGTGCTTTTTCAAAGTACCATGAGGTAAGTACGTGAAATCTTTGAATACCTGGATTAAAATGTTATTGCACAAAAAATGGGTTATAAAGCTACCTTGATGTTTGGGGCTACGCGAAGTGGAAAAACATACAGAAACGAAGGAAAAAAGGGTTTTGAATATAGTCCATTGATTTCACCTCCACGAAGTGACGAGGAGGGAATAGTGCAGGTTTCTCTACAAAGTGCTATTCAGTTAATTAGGCAAAGATTCTCGTGAATACCACCTCCACCCACACCACCTCCAACTTCACCACCATCACTTGAGACTTCACCCGTACCACCTCCACCTCCACTGCAGTTCAGTATGGAAAATTCAGTGAAGCTACCTTTGTTCAAAGGCTTGGGGAATGAGGACCCGAACCAATTATGGTTCGTTGTAAAATATGTATGGGAAGCTCAGGGCGTTACAGATGAGAACATGAAGAAGGAGACATTAGTTAGTGATCTGTAGGATTATGCGCTAACCTGGTACATCAAGTACGATAATGATAACCCGAATGTTGGAGTGGTAGACATCCAGACATCACTAAATAGAGAATTCACTAGGCCTAAATATGAAACACATTCTATTGTAGGGTTCAAAGAAATTGTGATGCAACCAAGTGAGACACCATAGGAATTCGATCAGAGGTTGAAGTGTAAAATCCACGAAGCTAACATAAACCTAACAAATGAATAGCACTGCAAGTGGTTTGTGGCTTCTCTCCTGCCACACCTAATGGTTGCACTATCGTAGCAGAAGATAACAACTCAGGTAGAGGACTTGGAGATCGCAATGAGGCTACATGAAACACCAATGCAGGATCCAAATCTAGGGGTTCAGCAAATTCATGCGTAGTTGAAAAATCTTTGCCTTGAGATGCAAAGCTTGAAGCATGACAGAACAGTTCAACTAGAGGTGCGCGAAGAGGTATGGTGTCTGAAATGCAAGAGTCAAGGACATGCAAAAGACCATTGTTCGGCCTTTGCGAACTACCTTATAGGAGGAGGACTAATGCCTTTGAGGCTAGAAGCTCAAGCAAGACCAAGCGCGGGGCCTGCATTATGGTGCGCTATCTGTCAGGTAGTAGGGAAACATGCCACAGATAACTGTCATCTGTTGCAGAAGTTTATACAGATTTTGTAGGTCAGCAGGGCATGATGAGTGTAATTGCAGAAGTTATGAATTGATGATGGATAGAACTCTCGCCTATAGGGTTCAGGCCAAAACGTGACCCCCTGACCAAAGCACAGGGATGGCGCGGACAAGATTTCAAGGGCACGGAACAGGCCGAGGTGGAGGACCTGGCAGAGGTCAGGGACAGTTGATCTACTACAATTGTAGAGGGTCGAGACACTATGCCCATGATTTCACTAACCCAACACGTCCGCCATGCAAATATTGAACTATGTTTGATCATGAAACGAAATATTATCCTACGCTGATAGCTAGGATACGCGACAAAGGGGTGCTACCACCTCCGCCGACTCAAAACTTGCAAATGATGATGTCTGAGCCACGTGAAGAGGATCCAAACGTGAATATAGTGCTCTGGATCAGAATCGCAACATGAGATGACAAGGGGAAACAGCGAGAAGACAGTACATGGGTTCGCAAAGCTCCAGCAAAAGAAACTGAGTTTGATTCGGAGCGCACGCATGAAACCTTCATCGAAGTGAAGAAGACCTTCACTGAGGCCTTCACCTCAGGAAGCAAGGATAAACCTGATCAGGAGATGGACCCTTCTATGCTTACAACCTTCTTGGAGACCTGCATGAAGTTATTGCGTGATAGCAAGGCTGTGAAGGGGCTGCAGGAGCTCATAACTAGATCTACCGAAAACACTCTAACAGGGCTGCATAGTACGAAAGATAGGTAAGCATAAGACAAGGATGAGACGAGAGATGAGACTGACCACATAGAGAGGAGAATATGAGATGGATTAGATTATTTTGGACCTGGGGTTAGATGTGAATTTCTTATCGAAACAAACTTGGGAACGAATGGGGAGACCCGTTTTGCAATGGTCTCCAATTCAGCTAAGGATGGAGAATCAGCAAAAGATCATCCCCATGGGGTGGCTGCAGGGGGTGAATGTGGATACTAAAGGACTGAGCGCACTGGCTGATTTTAAAGTAATAGAAATTGTGGATGATAGCAACCCATATCCTTCGCTCCTTGGAATTGATTGGGCTATTGATATGAATGGGGTAATCAACCTAAAGAAGCGAAAGATGATATTTCAGAAGAAATTGCTCCACGTAATATACCCCTAGATCCTGTTGAAGGTTCGCATTATACTAAACCAGTCCGCGATTATGAGTGTTGATGATCTAGACTATATCTATAAGATAACAATGCGAGACCAAGATTGGGTGAATCCAACAGTGGATGGACGAATTACATGGGATCGCGAGAGTTCATGCACTTCGAACTCTGATGAAGAACTAGAGCGCTGGCCATGCTGAGCTGTAACATGATGATCCGGTTGCTACGTTGTGTGTCATCAGAGGTAAGAAATCTGCCTAGTTATGATGGCCTAAATGATGTAGATATTTTTCTAGATGCATCTAAGAGGGAGGTACCAGAAAGACAGCGCTTCCAAGCATTGGATTGGGCACTATGCTACGCCCGCAAGGTGTTGGGGTATGCACAAGGGAAGCTTTGATGATTGGCATGAATGTAGGAGAATGATGAGAACTCGCTTTCGGAAACTAAAGATGTGAATGATAGACAAGTATGATGGGCAGGATGATTCGTGTGCGCATTTTTGCCAAGTGGTCCCAGGCCTATGGAGAGAAGCCCCAACTTGAATGGGTGCACTTGTTCTATCACACACTGGATATTGTCCCGATGAACTAGTATGTAGAAACATAACTCTGTCATGGGATAGGTGAATGGGATATTCTGCGCAAAGGATTCATGATGACATTCAGTTTTGAAGATGGGTTTGACAGTATTGATGAAGCATTATAAGAGGTAAAAGCAACAATCTTTAGGATACCACGGGATCCTTTAGACCTGATGCAGCCTGAATGGGCTACTCCACTGAGTCATGCGCTAGAATGTAATAACATAACTGTTGAAGAAGAGGACGAGGATCTGTGAAAAATTAACATCCCTGAGATAGAGGGGCACCGCGAGGTTGAAAGGCTGTAGGTTGAGAATCTGGATATAACTGCGTCACTAAAATGGAAACAAGTAAACATTGGTATAGAGGCAAAACCCAAATTCATGAAGGTTGGAGATTACTGGGATGACGCAATGGTGGATAAGGTCGCTGAATTGCTCCATGAATACCAGGATTTATTCCCTACCAAGTTCATGGATCTGAAGGGGATAATCGGGGACCTAGGTAGGATGAAGATCACGTTGAAACCCGACGCAAAGCCGGTTAAGCAAAGACCTTACCGTCTCAATCCAAAGTACAAGAAAAAGGTCCTCTTGGAGCTAGATAAGATGCTTGTGGTAGGCATTATTGAGCCTGTGGAAGAATCTGACTGGGTAAGCCCTATGGTGGTACAAGAGAGGAAGTAGAAGGATGAAATAAGGATATGCATGGATCTCAGAACGCTGAATGACACTTGCGTACATAATCCTTTCTCGACTCTGTTCACTGATGAAGTGTTGGATAATGTAGGTGGCCAAGAAGCATATTCCTTTACTCATGGGTTCTCGGGGTACCACCAGATCAAATTGAGCTAGAAGATAGGAGAAAAACAACCTTCGTGACTGAATGGGGTTGTTTTCAGTACACTGTAATGCCGTTTGGATTGAAGAATGTGCCTGTGATTTTCTCACGTTTAGTCATTCCTACATTTAAGGAGTTTGTTCATAAATTCCTGGAATTGTACTTTGATGATTGGACTGTGTTTGCGCTGGTGAAACGCCATGTAGCAAGTCTACACCTGATGCTAGATAACTATCGAATATACAAGATCGTGCTCAATCTGAAGAAATTATTATTTTGTGTTCCTTTTGGGACCCTATTGGGTCATGTGGTTTGCAGACAAGGACTAATGGTAGATCCCGTGAAGATCGCGATGATACTGAACTTAGAAGCACCAAGGAGTGTGAAATAGTTGCGCGCTACCCTGGGACATACAATATATTACAGACATTTTATCAAAGACTATGCCCACATCACCGTGCCTATGGAGAAATTGTTAAAGAAAGATGTCATGTTCTACTGGAATGAAGACTGTAAGAAGATCCTGGATGTATTGAACCTTCTTCCGTCATTGCTGAAACACACAATCAATTAACTGCAATTTTTGAAACTGATGTGCAAGAAAAGATTGAATCTGAAAATTCATCTCAGACTCTAACCACAATTTCATATAAAAGTATAACAGTCGAAATTGAGCCCTGCAAGACATTAAACATAAATCCTGACCTAACAGATGTTCAAAAGCAGCAATTAATGAAGTTATTGCATGAATATAAGGAGGCATTTGCATGGGATTACACGGATATGAAAGGTATTTCTTATGAACTATGTACTCATCGAATTTACATTAAAGAAGGGTGCCGACCTGTTTGCCAACCCCAAAGACGAATGAACCCCAATTTACGAGAAATTGTTAAGGAAGAACTTCAAAAGTTGCTTAATGCAGGATTTATATACCCCATATCTGACAGTGAATGGGTTTCCCCATTAGTAATTGTCCCTAAGAAAAGCGGGAAATGGAGAGTATGTGTGGACTACAGAGCTTTAAACAAAGCCACCCAAAAGGATCACTTTCCTTTACCCTTCATTGATCAGGTGTTGGACAGTCTAGCAGGGAAGAAATTCTTTTCTTTTCTGGATGGATTCAGTGGGTATAATCAGATAAGAATTGCACCCCAAGACCAAGACAAGACCACGTTCACCAGCCCCTGGGGAACTTTTGCCTATAGAGTTCTTCCATTCGGGCTATGTAATGCACCAGCAACTTTTCAAAGAGCTGTTATAGGAATTTTTTCTGATATGCTGAATGATTCTATGGAAATATTTATGGATGATTTTACCCCTTATGGGGTGTCCTTTGAAGAGGCGCTGCAAAATCTTGAGAAAGTACTTAAGAGATGTATACAAGCTCACCTCTCCCTAAGTACTGAAAAATGCCATATGATGATGAGCGAAGGAATAGTGCTTGGACATTTTATTTCATCTCAAGGTATTCAGGTGGATCCATCTAAAATAGTGGTCATTCTGAATCTTTCTGTTCCTAAAACTCAAACTGATGTGAGAAGCTTTCTAGGGCATGCTGGATTACTACACGAAGATTTATTAAAGATTTCTCTAAAATAGCTTCTCCATTATTTGTCTTGCTTATGAAAAATGTTGAATTTAAGTGGACTAATTCTTGTCAGAAAGCTTTTGAAGAACTCAAGCATCAGTTGTCTACTGCCCCTATTTTGAGGGGGCCTGATTGGAATCTCCCCTTTCACATATCTTCTAATGCTTCAGACTTTGCAATTGGAGCTGTTTTGGGACAAGAGGAAAATCATCTTCCTTATGCTATATACTTTATCAGTAAGAACATGACCCCTGCCGAGCTTAACTATACAGTCACCGAGAAAGAATTTCTTGCAGTAGTCTATGCCATTAATAAATTCTGACACTATATTACTGGTTATTCTACTTTTGTGCACACTAATCATTCAGCTATTAAATATTTAATGAACAAATCCGTCACAAATGCTAGAGTTACCAGATGGCTGTTACTATTGCAAGAATTTGACATCACAATTGTAGATCGGCCTGGTAAAGAAAATGTGGTGGCTGATTTTCTTTCACGGTTAAAAACTGACAATGATATTCCAGTAGATGATTCTTTTCCTGATGAGTATTTGTTTGCAGTTTCTGCTCACTCTCCATGGTATGCAGATATTGCTAATTATTTGGTTGCAGGAAAATTACCATCACACCTGTCATATAGAGAAAAGAGAAGAATTGTTCAACAAAGTGCCAGGGCTGGATAAATGGGTGTCTTTTCTATACTGGGCTTGACCAGGAGATCCGAAGGTGCATTAGAGAAGATGAAGTGTATGACATATTGAAAGCTTGTCATGATGGCCCTTGTGGAGGGCATTTCACTGATAAGAGAACAACACACAAAATTTTGAGGATGGGTTACTATTAGCCCTCATTATTTAAAGATGCAAAGAAATATGTAAGGGCTTGTGACAGCTGTCAGAGAATGGGTCAACCCAATCATAGAGATCAAATGCCATTAAACCCCCAGGTAGTTTCTGAACCATTTGAAAGATGGGCTTTGGATTTCATAGGACCCATTAACCCTCCATCCAATCAAAGAAATTATATATTAGTCTGCACAGACTATATGACTAAATGGGTGGAGGCCAAAGCACTTATTAGAGCCAATGAAGAGGTTGTCCTAGCTTTCTTATTTGAAGAGATTTTCACTAGATTTGGAACTCCTAGAGAGCTAGTTACTGATGGAGGACCTCCATTTAATTCTCATGGTTTTAAATCTACCCTTCACAAATATCACATTCAACATAAAATGACTACACCATACCACCCCCAGGCCAATGGGCAGGTGGAAAGCACAAACAAAGTTTTAGAAGCCATTCTAACTAAGACAGTGAAGGATAACCGGAAAGATTGGTCCCAAAGGCTCCCTGAGGCATTATGGGCTTACAGAACTACTTGGAGAAATACTACAGGTTTTTCTCCCTATGAATTGGTTTATGGTAAAAATGTTGTTTTTCCTGTGGAATTCGAGATTAAAACTCTAAGAACTGCTTTAGCTGTTAATCTTGATTTGACTGATGTGCAGACAGCTAGGTTGCAGCAGCTTTTGGAGTTGGACGAAAAAAGATTAGATGCCATCCATCAAACAAACATGATACAGCAACAAAGGATGAAATGGCATGACAAAATCATCAAACACAAGCAGTTTCAAAAAGGTAATTGGGCCTTACTGTATGACTCTCGGTTTGAAAACTTTCAGGGCAAGCTTCGTACACGCTGGCTTGGACCATATGAAGTAGATGCTGTTTTCCCAAATGGAACGGTAAGACTTTTAACAATTGATGATGCTAAAACACCTCTGCTAGTCAATGGCCATAGGCTCCGTTTATATCAACGCCCTGTTTCTAAAGAAGATTTCAAGACTGCCTGCATGACTGATATTCATTATCTTTTTCTAGGGGAATCTTCTGCCCCTCACAGCATTTAATTCTCTGCACTATATTTCTAATAATAGATTAGATGTAGTACTAATAATCCCTGTCAAGGATTGGTATATTACAATTAAATTTTGCAGATTCTGGAAAAGGCTCATTAAGGAGGACAGATTCATCATAAGAAGATCTGAAGTCTCAAACACAGAAGCTGTTCCCATCAATATCCCTTCATTATTTCCATTATTCCATTATTCCCATTCCTACCATCCCTGAAATTATCCCCTATCAAACATTTTCCCCATTGGTTACGGACCTAAGTCATTATACCATATCTCTGATTTTTCCCGTTGCTGAAACACCTATTTCAGCAACGTATCGTTGATTTTTCCCGTTGCTGAAACACCTGTTTCAGCAACGTATCGTTCATTTTTTTCCGTTGCTAAAACGCCAGTTTCAGCAACCAGTTATCATTAAAACATTATTTCTCTCCGTCGATATATAAGCTTTTTGGTTCTCAACGATTATACTTCAGATCTTTTCTGTGAAAAATTATTCAGCAATGACCACATCCAATTACACTCCTGTTCTAAACCCCAGAGAAATTAACAGATTCTTCCATGCACATTAAAGCTATTTTGAAGCAATCGACACTTCGAATTATTAAAAGGTAAAAATGTAAGGTATGAGGTTTTAATGTAATTCAGTTAAAAGTATATTAAAGAGAGGATTTTATTCATAATGACTAACAGATCTTCACACGCCCAATCATTATTACACCATACGTAGGGGGGGGAATTCCAAAAATAACGATAACTCCGCATTAATCAATCATCCTTCCCTTGTCATATCCATTACCGTCATCGCTACCTTGCAGCCTCTGTTGCAGCAACTAGCGCGAGTTGGGGTCTGTATTTACTGTGTCCAGAGCCTCTGTGCGTAAATCAAAGCGATAGCCATGGGAGGATCGGCCGTCAGACATGAGCCCGGCTCCGTAAGCCTTCTTCAATTGTTCCCCGAAGTGTATCAGATATTCCAACAAGCGGGATGGACAGTTTATTTTGAAAGATTGGGTGAATTTGACCAGGGACAAGTCTTAGAGTTCGCACAAAATCTTCAAGAGGACTTTTCAATGGTCCAAGGGGCTCGCATTTCAGTAACAGAGGAGGACGTAGTTCAGGTATCAGGGTTGCCAGCTACAGGGATTCGCTGGTTCAGCAGAAAGAAGGTCATTCTTAACGCTCAGCAAGAATTTCTTCGTCCAGAGGAGCGAGTGGAACGTAGAGGGCGCGGGGTTAGTCTGCATTCACTTCCCCAACCATGGCCATCAGTGGCAGAGTTCATCAAGCACTATTTAACATGTGAAGGGCGCTACCAGGTAGTGTACAACCATGATTTTGTTTTGATGAATCATTTGAGAAATGCACAACTGATAAATATCCCCTATTATCTGCTTGGGTGTATTAAAAACATGTCTTATTATTGTAAACGTTCTAAATTCCCATTATTATCCCTCACCCACCACCGTTTATGCCAGCTGTTAATACAGAGGGGCCTTGCTCAACAAAACCCCCCTCTGCATGCCCCATTTCCTAATCCCCAGCCACCCGAAATTCCCCAGCTGTCCGAAGTTCCCCAGCAAATTCAAACGTCCCTACAACCCGAGAGTTCTCACCACACTCCGGAAACCCCCCATGAAGGACAGCAGGATGATACCCCACATCCCCCAGCTGACCCAACGGCGAAGTCTCCCCACTTAGCAGAGTCAACTGGCCCCACTATTTCTGTCCCTAGTAATGACTCTCTAACACCACCGTCCCCACCCACTCGAAAAAGGAAGAAAACCCCAACTGGCTCAGCCTCCAGACCACGGACAAGGGCTAGATCTCAAGTCCTTACTTTACCCGAAAGTCCTTCCCCTAGAGAAAAACCTGGTCCTTCAAAGAAAAGGAAAAGCCGCGATTTCACCGCCTTCCTTCCAAAAAGAAAAAAGAGAACAACTGTCGAAACAGAATCCACCCTCGTTTCCCCTGACCCCGCCACTATTTTATTAAAACCCCTATCCCCATCCCAAATTCCCCAACCCGTCTCACCCGGAGGTACTACCACACAAGAACTAGTACCCCGGGATAATACGACATTGTTTATGGCTCAAAAAGTGACTGTTCCACAAGAACCAGCCACTTACCCAGTGGCTGAAACACAAGAACCAGCCACTGAGGTACAAAACTACACCAAGCATGACGATAGTGGGAGATCAGTAGTAGCTGAAACACAAGAACCAGCTACGCCTGTGCATCAACAGACCACCCCAGCGGAGTCAGCCAGTGTACAGGGTATACATACTATGACATCTCTGCTCGAGGAAAATGAATTCCTCAAAACTGAATTAGAAGTATACAAGAAGGAACTAACCATGGCTCGAGAGGCTTTTGAGAAAGAACTGAACCTCTATACCTTAGCACACGCAGCCTCAATGCAAAATAAGGAGCCATGCAAGGAATACATGTGCCAGGAGTGCGGCAACATTTACCAGGGTGCAGGCTACAAATTAATCGAAGTTCAATTATCCGAGGCATCCACATCAGCTGGAATAAAAGAGGAATGCCCCACTGCTCCACAAGAACCAGTAGGGCCCTCTATAAAGCAAGAAAAACATACTGAACCTCAGATATGGTGTCCTTCACAGGCTGATGCGGCTATTCAGACAGAATCACCACTACAATTAGTCAATGCGGCTATTCAGACAGAATCACCACTACAATTAGTCAATGTAGCTATTCAGACAGAATCACTATTACAATCAGTCAATGTAGCCATTCAGACAGAAGCACCACCACAATTGGTTGATGTGGCCATTCAAACAGTGTCCCAACCCATTACTGTTGATGCCAAGATACAGACTGTGCCATGGAACCAGTTGGAACAGATGAATAAATGGAAGAGGCAATACGCCGAAGAACAAGACACAATGTTATGCCAACACAAGTTACAATGGCAGAATCATGTATATGCCAATTGGGACAGATGGGACCAGATGAGGCAACAGCTTAAGGACTACAAAAAGGAAGCCAAGGAGTCTAAGGAAAAGATAACCCTGATGTTTTCATTAGCCCAGAAATTGATGGCTACACGCAAACCTTCTGTAAATTATTCTCTCTTTCTTGCTGAACGATTCATTTATTTTCAATTAAAAGCAATAAAAAACGGCAGACCATATGAGCTAATGACTGCAGAAAACTTTGTTGAAACTTTTAACGAGGCCCCTGAGAGTGATCAACATTTGCTGTGTGAACTCTACCTCCATAACGAGGCTATGCCAGAGAATAGGGAAGTCAATCTTATTCCAATTGCAGGAGATATACAAATAAGGGCATTTGTCTCATTTTTGTCTAACCAGCTCACTTGGCAATCCGCGTTCACTGCAAGCAGTCATAATGAGGACAATAAACTCCTGTGGATCAGACCAGAGCCCTTGAGGCCAGCCCTGTTCATCGCCCAATATTATGAGTTTCTACAGAAGCCAGGAATGCACAGGTACATGCAGCAATTACAGGCTTCAACACTTTCGAAGTGTCAACAGCACATTAGAATAAAAGGTAATGCTGCAATGAACGCCAATGTTATGTTTTGGCAACAGTCATGTAAAGAAAGACAGGACTATCACCCTTTTAATCCTCACAACCTTCAAGCTGCATTATCCAGGGTTTCCAATTACATTCGTTGTATTCAACATTGTGGAGTAAACTGGATTGGATATCATTTCCACTTTCCAAGTCTATGGCTGCCTTCAGAACAATATCAGTGTAATTTCCAGTTGACCAACAGAGATGAGGCCTTGGCATGGCAACACTTGCAGAACAACAGAGGATTCAGAGCTCCTACAGATGCCACCTTCTCCAGCTATTGCTTGAGTAATTTGCATGCTCAGTCCCAGTACTCAGACTCTGATTCAGACTAGGGGTTGCCTGAGGACATGCAACATTTTTAGCTGGGGGGGATGTTAGGACCCCACTATGTATCATTTTTGTTACATATTTTGATACCACTTTACCCTTATAACCATGAATCCCATTATCATTTTCATCCACTTTTTCCCAAGGTATACAAAAACCTCTTCTTTATTATATGATTAATCTGTTTTACATTTAATTCCACAATACTCTTATATTTTATCATTAATTGAAGTGTATCGTTGCTAACACAAGTCCAAAGATTGCAGATAAGTATATGCAGGATAACAGCGGACTCAGTTGCTGAAACAGCGGACCCAGTTGCTGAAACAGCTGACTCAGTTGCTGAAACAGCCGTCAAGCATGCAAATTCCGTTGGCCGTAATTTGCGATTCTGGAAGAGCTTTTTGAAGAATAGTAGCAGCAGTACGAAGACATGATTACCTGGATTATCCTAAAGATAGCATTCTTGTTGTCTCTGTTGTAACAGTATCTTTTTTTATGAAGAACCGAATAGTCCTGTTTTGGAAAAAAAGAACAGATTTGCTCTCATGTAAATTGTAAATGATGTCTCCTCTTTAAAAAGAGGAGACATCATCATTAGAAGGGGGTCGGTCATTGTAAAAGCTACAGGAGCATACTGTGTGAGAACTCGAGCTAGTCTCCATTTGTAATGTATCAGTGACTTTGACAGATGAATAAATTTCTCTTTTGATCGTTCCAATTTAATTCTTTCCCCCGGGGAATCTTGTGAGAGGGAAAGGGCCCGCCTTCCTCACAAGATTCGCCCATTGGTTCTTGTAGATTGTTTAATTCTTTATATGTTTGCACTTCATTTTAATTCTGTTGTTAGACACTGGTTACACAGCTTGAGCAATACTCTGTTTCCTTAACACTGCATATATTGAATGCTTTCACCCTTAGAAGTTGAGATATCCGTTTCTGTTTGATTGCATGAATGAATGATGTTGGGAGACAGGTGCTGAAGATTCCTGCATACAGGAATAGGGTTCTGCTCCCATTAATTGCTTTCCTTTGTCAGCAGTGTGATTAGAAACAAGAGAACAGGTGCTGAAGGTTCCTACTCACAGGAATAGGGTCTTGATCTCTTGAGTTCACAGTGTGATTAAGTGTCAGGCATCAGGTGCTGAAGTTCCTCACTAAGGAATAGGGTCCTGTTCCTGCTATGGTTGATTGATTTCTTTCCTTGCAGATTGATCTTCCTTTATTTGAATTGTAACTGCAATAGAGGGATTATCTCCGTATAACTTAATTAACTTCAGCTTTGATTAAATAGAGTGTGAATCAGTAGATTGGTGAGATTAATAACTATGTGTTCTCTCTTTTACTACAACATTGTTTCTGCTTTTGAAATTGAGCATATCCAGTGCGAGACTACCTTTGAAATAAAAAGACTTCCTCGGGTTGACAATTTATGTGGCGCTTGAATTGTGGAAACAATTAAGCGACCAACAGTACTCAATACGATATGCACCTGTTACACACAAAATAGCGCAGATCTGAATCAATCACTGGCTCAAATCTCCTTCGCTGCTTGCCTGCCTCCACTGCGCAATCCTGCATGAGAATAGAATGAGAATGGCTGATCCAAACTCATATTTCCCTTGTGTAACACTACGCAATCCTCATTGGAAATCTCAATCCACTGATTGTGCAAATCACATGCACAACTATAGTCACAACTGACAACTGTTTTGCCCTTTCACTCATCTCTAACACTTGTCTCCACTGAACTGTCCATGCACTGAGTTAACTAATGTATTCCTCAGTTGATTCATGAGTTAATAATTAGTGAATTAATTAATAACTAATTCACATCACTCATCACTAGTGTATTTTTTAGTTAGACTAAATACAACTAGTTCAACTAAGTCAAACTGGACACAACTCCATCAACACCTATCAACTCAAACAAACTCAATCACTTGAGTTCTAACTAAAGTACTTCAAGCAAAAGAACAAGTAACCAATAAGAAAAGTGCATTTCATTCGGCAGAAGCATGTGCAAAAGCTTTAGATCGAACCCAAACACACCAAGAGAATAAGATAATGTTCAGAGTCAAAATATTATTAAACATAATAACAAACGACTGTGATATAGTTAGACTAAAGGAGAAAAAATAGACTCTGTAGCAGAGGAAGAACCAAAAGATGAAGACCACAAACTCCAACATGACAAATCATCCAGAAAGAGCAGCCAGAAACGCATAGACCATCTCCATATGTTAAAAATAGACATAGTCTAAAAATAGACGATCCCAAAAATGTGAAGGAACACTGAGTCAAGGTGAAAACTCTGCAAAAAGCCCATCATCATGATGCATCTTCACACAAAAACAAGAAGAAATATTCCACCACCGAGCACGAAGGGTTAGCTATGGTCTATGTGCTCTAGAAGATTAGGCATTACCTATTGGGAGGCCATTTTAAGATGTACACAGATCATTCCGTGCTGAAGTACATAGTCAATAAGCCTGTGTTGGGGGGGAGAATCTGAAAATGGTTGTTATTGTTCTAGGAGTATGATTTCAAAGTTTTTGTGAATCCTGGAGGACTGAACATGGGACCAGACCATCTGTCACACATTGAAACAGGGGAAGAACCCACTAGTTTGGAGGAAGGATTGTCTGATGCACAACTATTTGTAGTGCACATCGCGGATGGTCATTTTGAAGATATAATACACTTCCTAATGACATGAACTACCCCGAAAGAATACACTGTCTAGTAGAAGAAGGAACTAGTGGTGTGTGCGGAATATTTATCTTTCATAGCTAGGCATCTATACAAAATGGGGTTTGATGAGACATTGTGACAATATGTACCTAAGTTTGAAAGAAGCAGCATTCTCACGGATGTTCATGGGGGCACCGCGAGAGGACATTATGTAGGGAGAGTGGTCACACAGAAGATTCTACGCGCAGGATTGTGGTGGCCAACCCTCCATCAAGACTCGAAAGTGTTTTACAAGGCGTGTGATGTATGTTAAAGGACTGGCAGGCCATCACGGAGGGATGAGATGCCTTTGAATCCTCAGATGACGTTGCAACCCTTTGAGAAATGGGCGATAGATTTTGTTGGACCCATTCAGCCCCAAGGAAAGACAGGAGCAAGATACATTATCACCGCGACAAAGTATTTGACTCGTTGGGCGAAGGCACGGCCTATGAAAGATTGCAAAGGTGCGAATGCTGCAAAGTTCCACTTTGAGCATGTACTGACATGATTTGGCTGTCCAAAGATCTTGATGAGTGATTGTGGTAAGCACTTTCTGAATGAGATGATCAACGCGCTAATGGAGGAATTTTAGGTATATCACCAGAAGAGCATGCCTTGTCACCCGCAAGCTAATAGAATGGTGGAAGCATTCAATAAAGTGCTAGAGAATGTGTTGACCAAGGTTTGCAATGCTCAGTGAAGTGATTGGTACCTACACATACCTGCAGTACTATGGGCTTATCAAATGACATGCAAGAAGTTGACTGGACAAACCTCTTTCAGGCTTGTCTATGGTGTTGAAGCTATAATACCTATGGAATATATTGTGCCTAGTCTACGCATCGCAGCGCTCACAGGTATGACGAATTGCAAAGCCCTGGAAGAGAGGCTCGCACAGATGGATGAGCTTGAGGAAGAGAGATTTCTAGCTGGATTTCACCAACACGTCCAAAAGCAACGAGAAGGCATGGCATGATCAACATATTAAGCTGCGCACCTTTAAGGTAAATGACCTGGTTTTGTTATATGATAGTAAGTTTGATAAATTTCCAGGGAAGTTCGGGATGCACTAGTTATGGCCTTATGTCATTAAGGAGATTACCGACGGCGGAGCGGTACAGCTGGTCAAATTGCATGGAGATCACTTCCCAGAAAAGGTGGATGGCAGTCGATTGAAGCCATACACCGGCGGCCTGATCATGTGACTAGAAGAAGGTAGCACAGTCTTAGCGCTTCAGGCAGCTGAAAGCAAGCATGGGACTATAAACTACACTACCCAAGCTACGCGATTGGAGGATGGTGTGAAGCAAGGAAGTGTCATAGGGTCCGCGGTAGCACGAAGGGAGTTGCGCTACCCAGGAAGAAATTGCACAGGTTGGCCGGAAAGTGGCCGTTAAAGTCACTGTTCATGATTTGACAGTTGAAATGCGGCGAAATGGAGCAGGTGGCCGGCATTTAAGACAAAATTTATGGCTCAGATCCTTGAAAATCTACCGCCAATTTGGAATTAATGAACCGAATTTGGGGGGAGCAGTCGGATTTGAATTCAAAATGCCCTATAAATTACAAGTGATTTTCTAGCAAAAAACACTTGGCATTTTGAGAATTGAGTTTTTGAGCTCTCAGGCACACA
This sequence comes from Pinus taeda, assembly GCA_000404065.3. Classification (NCBI taxonomy): domain Eukaryota; kingdom Viridiplantae; phylum Streptophyta; class Pinopsida; order Pinales; family Pinaceae; genus Pinus; species Pinus taeda. The sequence goes on from APFE031222850.1 coordinate 112,302, forward strand.
TGAATCATGAGCACTACGAAATTTTGATCGCTACTAAAATACTTGATACTTTGCCGATGGAAACACAGGAGTTCTTGCATAAAATCATGTCAGCACCCACAAAACTTAGAGATACCGAAGGAGAGGAGTCAGCACCGGAAGTGGAGATGGAAGCAGAAGTGGTTGCTCCAAAGGTCATCAAGGTGCTCGCTAATGTCCCCAAATCACTGATAATGCCGAGATCGAAGCCGACACCCACAAAAGAATCCGTGAAAGATAAGAAGGGAAAGCAACCTGCTATACCAGTATGCGCATTTCCAAGGCAAAACCCACCAAAACCCACCATGCTGGAGAAAGGCAAGGCCATAAATTTGGAACCAGAGGAGGAAGATGTTAAAGACATCCCGATGGATGATGAGGATGTGGGAGTCAAAGTAGAGGAAGTTGAGACCCAGGGCGCGGACCCTATTACTCGGTTGCCAGAATATGTCCCTCCGCGCAAGCCTAAGTCCAAGGTGCCAAAGGACATTGATGAGAGTAAGACTCCCTTGCAAACCCCTCTACTGCCGAATGACATTGTTTTCAATGGTCCACGCTTGGCATGAGTGCTTCTGCTGAAACTCGAAGACTAGGACTTAGCGGACAATGAAAACTTCCCACATCTGGCGACCGAGTAGCTGATGTGCCACATCATTGACACAAATTTGGGAATGACCGCATTGGAGTTGTGGAGGTGGCTCAAGGGAGTAGAAAAGTCAGGGTTGCTCAACCTGCTTTGGGTGCCGCACTACAACCGCACCCCAATAACAGTTTTGGTCATCAAGCAGCTACTGTGCTTGGTGCATGATGAGTGTCTATGGCTGGAGGAGCCGATACCCATCACAGATAGGTTGATTCATCAAATAACGCGCTTGTCATATATAGGAGAGAATCCAGCCATGATCTTTGGCGGAAAAGGTTACGAGTAGGCTCTCGTAGAGTCAATGAAGGAAAAATTTAAATTGCTGAAGAAGTTGTGTGGATACTATATATCCAGTATCTGTGACCCCGTTGTGAAGGTAGTAATGCAGATATTAGCGGGTAAGGTAATGAGGAAGTGTCATGCCGATGAGGTGTCAGTGCTTGTCGTCATGCTCGCAGAACAGTGTGCTGAAGGAGTCCAATTCAACTGGTCGAACTACCTTTGAAGAGAGTTCCTGGAAAACTACCATGAAGCACAAGAGCTCAGCAAGACGTTCCATTCCACGTTGCTCTTGCTGTCAATTGTGCTAGTAGCATGGGAGCTGCCAAAGGATAGCCAGTTCCCTTCGGTCGCGCCAGACCTCCCTAAAGCAACGAAGTACGCTTCACTATGGGCTACCAAGGACACACAGTGAGTCAGGGACAGCAAGATCTTTTAGATCTTGATGGAAATGAACATTTGGATGGCCATCAATCGAAAGCCGTGATTTTAACCTACGGTGTACGCTAACCTGTAGGGCTACGCCGAATTTAAGGTTGACTTCCATCGAGTATCCATCAGGGCATAGAAGGACCCTGCGCAAAAATGACATGACTTGCCGTATTTGGCAATGGATGATGCCATTGATGTGGTGCTTAATCAATGGTCGGCATAGTGGCGCTCTACAACAGATTTGGCGGTGGGTGGAAGCAAGTCTCCCGCATAGAAGAAAAAGGAGGAGGCCAAGCTTAAGATGACACAACTGGCCGAAAAGAGGAAAAAGGAGGTCACTGATAAGGATCAAGCAAAGTGCGAGGCCGTGAAGTAGACAGGTGGGACAGAGCGGGGCTCTGATAAAGGCACGAGGTTGCCTTCACCTAAGACCGAGGAGGAAATAGATGAACAACACAGCGCTGATCCTTAGGAGACATTCGCTTGCACCTATAGAAATTTTGAATAATATGACACATATTCACAGAGATATCCCGATTATACACTATTACAGAATACATGCATAATACATAACCTCCTCTATGCTGATCATCAATTTACAAAAGCAGAAACAATAACATGCGCACATAGAAGCATCAATCACACATATCAACACAGTATTTTCCCGGGGAAAGCATCTCGCTAAAAACCCCAACTATCTGTATATTATATTGATTGAGAATATGTAACAATACATAGTACAATACTCCTCACAAGTACTCAGTACTATCTCCACCTGTTACACACAATACAGCTCAGATATGATCTCCAAATCTCCCCCGCTGCTTGCCTGCCTCCACTGCGCAATCCTGCAAGAGAATAGATGATAATGGCTCAAGCAAACTCGTATTTACTTGGCAAAATCATGTGAGCAAAAGCTACAATTTCCCTTGGCCTCATTGGCATTACTCAATCCATTGCATGTGCAAATCTCATGCGCAACTGATAGTCACAACTCACCCTTTCACTTACCTCTAACACTTGTCTCCACTAAACTGTCCATGCACTGAGTTAACTGATGTATTCTTTAGTTGCATTATGAGTTAATAATTAGTGATTAATTAATAACTAATTCACACAACTCATCACTTAGTCTATTGGCCAGTTAGACTAAATACAACTAGTTCAACTAAGTCAAACTGAACACAACTCCATTGACTGCTCATCTAACTCCACAGAACTCAACCACTTGAGTTCTAACTGAAGTCCTTCATGCAATAGCTCAATCAACCCATAGGTAACCACGTGATTCCTTTAGGCAGTTGCATGTGCCACATCTGTAGCTCCAACTAAAGTGCTCCAAGAGAATAAGATAAAGTTTAGAGTCCAAATATTAGTAAGGGCTAATAACATTTGACTGTTTCTATTTTTACTTGACAGTCTAAAAATAGACTCTGATCACACCACTGTGATCCAAAAAATAGATGTCCATCTATTTTCCCCAACATGACCAATCATCCATAAATAACATCCTGCAACTCATAGACCATGATCCATATGTCTAAAAATAGACATAGTCTAAAAATAGACTTTGCGCCAAAAATAGCCCATGGGACCACTTAGTGAAGGCAACTCCTTTCCACTAAGCTCCATCATCTTGTTGCATTCTCAACAAGCATTTCTTGTTGCACACTTTTCAACACTCCCTCTCAACAAGAAA
>APFE031222857.1:1045-14091 GCA_000404065.3 Pinus taeda
CGCATGCGCTTTGAAAATCTTTAGATGTTGAAAAACTTCAGACTTGAGTTTCAAGAAGTAAACCCAAGTGAATCTCGTCTAATCATCTATAAATGACAACAAATATCTTTCTTTGCTCATTGAAAGCACCGGAAATGGACCCATGAGATCAGTGTGTACAAGTTTCAAAGGTGAAGAGGCTCTCCATGCATGCCCCTTCTCGAATTTTTCTTGTGGATGCTTTCCAAGAGCACATCCATTACAAACACCATCTGAAAATTCAATGGTTGGCAATCCTTTGACCATCCCTTGCTTACTAAGCTGTTGCATATATCTGAAATTCAAGTGCCCAAATCTCTCGTGCCAAATCCTACTTTCCTCATTTGCATGCGTAAGTAGCAAAATAGAATCTGATTGAGGAGCAAAATCAGAAAATGTATACAGACGAGATTGATCATTTACCTTGCTAGATGCAATCTTCAAATTGGTTTGCATGTCATAAATGCTCACGGAATCTGGGGTAAATTCCACTTTCCTTCCGCTACCTGTGTGTGTCATCTAATACACTGAGAGAAGATTCACAGAAAGCCTTGGAATATGCAAGACATTTTCAAAACTTCCATCTTCGAATTGCACTCTTCCTTGTCCAGTTGCTGCAACTGCAGAATTATCCCCCATGAGAATGGGAGGACCTGAGTATGCATGTAGAGAAGAAAAGTATTCCTTTGAAGAAGCCATATGATGTGAAGCTCCTGAATCGATGATCCATTCTTATGGTGCAGAATGAAGAGCAATCAAAGCATGCCCATTACCTCTTGGATCTGGTGCTTTTTCTCCAGACTTCTTCTTAGCATTCTCAGGAATGTGGTCTCCAAGATTGTGTTGCTGGAGTGTCTGCGCCATAAGATCTATAGTCTTCTTCATGCATGCAGATTCAGGATGAAAACCACGGTGGAAATAATTGCACATTGATTTCCCTTTCGTTCCTTTCCTTTCCTTTGAGCCAGATGATCCATCAGGGGGTTTGGGATGTCCTCCCTTTCTTGGATCAGGATCCTTCTTCCCTTTTCCTTTCTGATGGTCTTTGGAATTTGCCTTTCCTTTTGCATGCACAGTAAGTGCATGCACTTTGGAATTTTTAAGTGTGCCCATTTTGATGAGCTTATCTTGCTCATGCATCAAAGACTGAATAAAAGAATCCAGTGAGGGCATCTTCCAAGCTGCACCAGTTGCAGATCTGACTGTGTGGAATGTAGAGACGAATACTGCATATTCTGGACCAAGTTTTGATAAAATGGAAAGAATCAACTGATTTTCTTGCTTGGATTTGTCGATCCCACATCCTTTCAGCTGAACCAACAAGGCTTTATACCTTGTGAAAAAATCTTGAATGTTCTCAAAGTTTCTTGGATCTAATGAGTTTAACTCATTTTCGAGAATGTGACCTTGCATTTCATCCTGTTTTCCAAACAATCCTTCCAAAATTTTCCATACTTCATTTGGAGTTGAACATGATTCAACATGAAATAGCACTGGAGAAATAGATAAACATAGGATGTCGAAGGCCTCGTCCATGCGATTGAAATATCTTGTTTTCTCCATTGCCGATGTTGGTTCAACTTCCGTTTCCATGGTTATTCGAAATAAACCTCTACTTCTGAGATGAAGTTGAATCTTTGGCTTCCATTTGAAATAATTATATGGAGTGTGAATTGTCGATTGTGGAAACTCCAATTTAGACTCCATTCTTTGTTGTTGCTTCAATCTTCTGAATCTGCAAATAAAATTGTTTGTGCACTGATTACAAATCCCAATGCTCCGATACCATGTAAGATTTTTGAGATACACAGATCTAGATCTGCAAAACAATAAACAAGCTTGCAAGAGAAGGAAGGAAGCGAGCAAGAATTGAGAAAAGAATGAAAAATTAATTCAACAATATTAGTTTTAGAATAAATACATAAAAGCAACTAAGTTAAGCTTAGTTGTACATGCAATAACTAAAGCTAACTAAAGCTAAGTGTGCTTTATCTTGTGTTAATGTGTACATGTGCCACATGCAAGCAATAAGTTAACTGGAGCTAATCTAGGTGCATGTACACCAACACAGCTAGTCTAAGTGCATGTAGACCAACACGGCTAGTGTAAGTGCATGTACACCAGCATAACTTGATTTTATGTAGAGTTAGGGAGTTTAATTTTGCACTTGACTTGGAGATGAGACGACTTAGCAGTGAACAAGTTGTCGTCGTTGGAGAGTTGGTGATCCCTTGTTGCCTAGTCACTTGCAAAGAGGTCGAAATAGCTCTTTGCAAAAGCTCTAAACCGCGTTTTAGTCACCCAATATGAGGTGCACAGTGGGGCATTCGAGGGTGGGAGTAAACAACTGCGGCGTTATGGACTGTAACCTCCAATTATATTTCAGTAATGATGCGCATGGTTGTCTTCATAAAATGTGACGCATACTTGTCTCGCATATTTTTTAACTCTTTTAACTCAAGTCAGTCAATATTGATTTAAAGAGTATTTTACCAAATATCCAGTGAACAATTTTCTTTTTCTCATAAAAATAAAGATTCAATGCGATTATTCACTCTCTTTGAATTCAATATTATCTCTTTTTTTTTATTTGATTAATTATATTAATTTAATATTTATATTATATAATAATTATTTAAAAATTCTATACTAATTAACATTAACTTCATATAATTTCGAAAACCCAAAACCCATTTATTATTATAATTTAATTAATTAAAATAGATAGTAGACATATACCAATATACTAATCCATTTAACTTTACATATCAATTATTTCAAGCATATTTAACAAAAATAATTTTTAAACATTAATAAACTTTTATATCATTTATATTCGTAATCTTTTAATCAAATATTTATAATTAATCTAAAAAATATTAATATATTTTTTAATATAAATTAAATTAACACAAACATATAAATACAATATTTTTTTTATCATATAAATAAATAATATAAATAAAAAACAAACCTATTTTAATAATTAGGAAAATCTTCCAATAAATGAAATAAAGTTCATGAAGGAGATGCAAGATCAAGACAGTTGGAAGACCGTAGAGAAAAAAAAAGAAAACTACAACACCAATCTCGCCAAGAAAGATGAGGAGCCAGACAATTAAAAACTAAGAAAATTATAGGTCCCATAGACCAATTTGGTCTCAGTGGACACTAACCACTATCATCATCATCATCATAATTGTTGCAATTTCATACATCACCCATAACTTTTAAGTGAGCTTATTGTTTTTAATAAAATTTTAATATGTATTAAACATCAAATTTATTATGAAAATGATTTATTAATTGAAATTTAATATTAATAATAAAATAAGATTGAAGTAAATAGATATGAGTCAATTATAATATTTTAAATATGATTATAATTTGAATTAAAAATAGAAATTATATGTATAATAACAATATTAAATAATATATAAAATTAAATTATTTCATCTATTTTTAAAATATAAATTTAAATTTTATAGAAATATAATTGGTATGGATGGTTGTGGAACAATGATAAGGGAATGAGGATAAAAGGTAATCTTGATAGACAACATTAGGTTTTTACAGGAGCTTATAATTATCAATATTAAAAAGATAATAAATGGTTTATTATTGAATTAAAAAAAATAATTATATATGAATTTTAAATACAATAATAAAAATAGGTTGTTATTTTAATCAAAAATCCGAAAGAAGAAATCTACGGAGGAAGGAGGAGGAGGTAAATGTTTACTAAGGGATTTAAAAACAATGAGGAAGGAGGAGGTCAATATTTTTGACATAATATGATTATAAAACTAGAATAAGGATTAATAAAATTGAGTTAATATGGCATATAATTGAATACGTACATGATGATCAGAGATTATTTACTAATGAATTTAAACAATAATTATTATGATACGAAAACGATTTTTGGAGGAGGATGAGGAAGTTAAAATACATCAATCTCTTTAAAGTTAATTTTTCTCATCAAGATTAATGAATTTTTAAATATTAATAATAATAAATAGGTTGTTACAATGTATAATAATAAAATACTTAAAGAGAAATCAAAATGTTTACTAATGACATAAAAAAAATTATACAATGATTTTTTCAAAGAGGAGTAGGAGGATACATTTAAAGTTAAGTTTTATTATCAAGATTAATGAATTGTGTACCTATTCGTTATCAATCTAAGAAATTAATTGATGACTTATCAAACAAAGACTCTCTTTCTAGTGTACCCATTCACCCTCAATCCAAGAATGCACCTATTGACCATCAATCCAATAAACTAATTCAGAATTTATCATAGGAAAGTCTCCCTCAATAATGCACCCATTCATCATCAATTCAATAATTTATACTACTCACCCATTCACCATCAATCCAAAAATCCATAAAATAATAAACAATATCCTTATTATTATATTAATTGTACTAATCATTTAAAACAATATAATTGTGAACAAAGTCTTCATATATATTTCCTCAAACAACCTTACTCCTTTTGTATAACTAGATTACCATTCTAGTAACACCTATAACTTCAAAAAAAACTCAACAAAAAGAGTATTGTCACTTTTCTTTGTGTAACTGATAATGACTAGGGTTCACTCAAAAAGTTGAAAGATATGTTCAACTACCAAAATAATTTGGATCTGTAATTTTACCTTATTTTAACATTTTCATGACCATGACTATTATTTTTGTTTTTTTAGCTAAGCTCAACCTAGATCAGAGCCATCCCTAATGTTGAATATAAAAATAAGTAACCATAATTAAACACTTTCTAATGAGCCTCTACATTTCTAGAAAATATTACAAAGAATCCTTTTAATCAAAAATACAATTTCATCAACAAGTACCGACTCCGATTCACCCACTCTCGAAAGAAAGATGCCTAAAGCAAAAATCCATTAAATCAGAAAATAAGCGCGCCATGTATAATTTGCAGAGTCCAAATTTACTACAAAATCATGCACTTCAGGAGAAGGAATTTTCTCTGCCTAATCTATAACAAATGTTAGCATTGAGAGATACGTAGGGTTCTAAGGTGAGATCCCCGACTTTAACATATAAAACAAAGCTAAGCTTCGCATTTTACGAATGCATCCATGCGCCTCATTACTGAAATATAATTGGAGTTGATATATCTAATATAATATTTGGAGGTTGATTAACGCAATACACATATTGTTAAAGAAAAGAAAAGTGATTTATTTTAGTATGGAATTTTAAAGATAAGGTAGAGAATAGTGTTTCATTTTAAAGTTATGTAATAAAAACTATTTATAACCAATACTATTTAAAGAAAATTTATTTATATTAAAGATGGTTTAAAGTATATTTATTTGCTATTAATCTAAAAAACTAATTGATGACTTATCAAATAAAGAATCTCTCTAAATGCACTTCTTCATCATCAATTTAAGTAATTTAAATGGTCACTCTCACCCATCAAAGAAAATTACATAAAATAATAAACAAGATCCTTATTGTTATTATATAATAGTACTAATATGTAAAACCAATATTTTCAATATATAAAAAGATGCAGAAAAATATTGAATTAATTTTTTCCAAAACCGTCAAATAAAAGAATAAAAGTGGACATTTAAATAAAATTAATAAAAATTGTATACTTTATTACCCATCCTTATAATTTATCGTAAACAAATTAAATTTTAGATAAAGAATAATAGTTTTTTCTCACTTCTCATCTTTTTTAACTTAATTTACCGATAGTCGTATATATATGAACTTTAGAAGGAAGGAGGTTTGTTGACTTTTATTTTAATTGGGGGCCTAGATTGATTCTCAAGGGAATATGCTCATGATATGCTTCTTCTTAATGTTTATCAATGGTTGTTGTATATTACAGAGTTTGTTAGGTTGCATTGACTTTTAATAAATTTAAAAAATTATATTCGTGCCAGTGCCTCCCCACCCACCAACTTCCTAGGGATTTGAGATTATTCCAATTCTAATAAGTTCCTCCATGTTGATATCATTCAAATTCTAATAAGTTCCTCATTATTATTTATAACATTCATTTATATATAAGCAAATTTTATTTAGTAAAATGTTCCATTACTTTTAATAAATTTAAAAAATTAGATTCATTACATGTCGTTTCCCACCCACAAGTTTCCTAGGGATTTGAGATTAATCCTATTCTCATAAGTTCCTCCATGCTGAGATTATTCCAATTCTAATAAGTTCATCATTATTATTTATAACATTCATTTATATATAAGCACATTTTATTTAGAAAAATGGTCCATTACTTTTATTAAATTTAAAAAATTAGATTTGTTGCCCCCCCACCCACCACTTTCCTAAGATTTGAGATTATTTCAATTCTAATAAGTTACCTAATGAGATGAATTTGGTCTATCCTAGGTTTTCAATGTAGGATTAGTGTAGAATTAGGTAAAGTAGCATGAATGACTTATTAGCAATCATTCATTAACAAATTTTCAAATTGCAAGTTAATCTTATTAGTTTTTTATTTAAATATCAGTGTTGATCTATTTTAATCACAAACCAAAGAAGTGTTTAGAGTGATATAATTTATTCTTGTGTAATTTTTTTAAAATGTAAAAAAAAATGTTTGCATCTCAAAGGTAAAATTGACAAAAAAAAAATATAGCCCAAATATAAAATAAAACATTACTTCTAAATGCTTAAACTGATTAACCATGAAAATTTATGTTTTTTTCATTGTACATATTAGTTGGAAATTGAAGAATATTTACTCAATATGACATTGAAATATTTTACTTATGAAGTACACTTTTTATATAAATAATTTCCATGATAAGTTCCTCGATGATTAATAAATTATCAAATTTAGAAATTATGGTTGATGTTTTGAAATTTATTTTTATTTGTCAAATTTCAAATACATTTATTGTAAATTTATTATAAGTAAAATAGATGAAGCAAAAATATAAAATTGGGTTTCGGTTTTTATTTATTTAATTATCAATTTTTGAAATATATCATACATTAAAAATGTATTATAGATGTTAAAATTCCATCAATAATGTTTTACATGATACATGTTTTCAAAATTTAATATATTCAAATGAAATTATAGTGAATGAATTTATGAATGTACAAATGCTTATTTCTTTTCATTTTATTTTGTATGATTTATTTTTAAAAATCATTATATATTATTCATATGCTTTTAAGATTTTTTGCTATATTTTGAATTTTTTTCATTAAAAAGTCTATAAATAATAATTCATAGGGTTTATTGATCTAAGGCTTCATATTTATAGGGTATAATATTATTCATAGGGTTTATAATATTAATCTTTAGGTTTAATATAAATCCATTGGGTTTATAATCATGGTCAACCATGGTCCAACATCACACTGTGATACAGATTTTCTTAATATGAAAATCAACCAATGTCACATTGTGACAAGCATTGTCTCAATATGAAAATCGACCATGGTCAACCATGTTCCAAATTCGCATTGTGACAAACGTTGTCTCAACCATGGTCAAACATGGTCTATCATGCTCAACCATAGTAAAAAACCATGGTGACATTGTGACTAAGAGTCTCTCGGTCCAATAACACATTTTCAAAACCATGGTCATCCATGGTCCAACATCGCATTGTGATAAAGATTGTATCAATATAAAGATCAATCATGGTCAATGATGGTAAGCAATTTTCCAGCGTGGCATTGTCACAAACGCTATCTCAATATGAAAATCAATCGTGGTCAAACATATTCCAACATCGCATTGTGACAAATATATATTTAAGGGTGTACAATATTTATCTTAGGGTTTATATACCTTGGGTTTATAACATTTATCCCTTGGGTTTAATATTATTCCCTTGGGTTTATAATCCCTTGGGTTTATTATTCCCTTCAGTTTATCATATCAATCCCTTGGATTTATTCAGATCATATTCCTAGGGTATAATATTATTCATAAGGTTTATAATATTAATCGTAGGCTTTAATATAAATCACTTGGGTTTACAATCATGGTTATCCATGGTCAACGATGGTCCAATGTCACAACATGCCTAAGATTGTCTGAATATGAAATTGAACCATGTTCAACCATGGTCCAACATCACATTGTGAGAAACATCATCACAATATGAAAGTCAATGATGGAAATCATGGTCAAGCATGCTTATTTTAGGGTTTATATTATTTATCCCCTCGGTTTAATACTATTTATCTATCATTTACAACTATATCAAGAATTAAATCAATAGATGGTTTGCATATTTTACCGTCTTTTTCTTTTCAACATTATGCAAAAATGAAAAACAATGCAAGAAGGGATTGGTTGCAAAGCATGAATGGTCGTTATCATTATCTGGTTGATTTCAATTGGTGCAGCTTTTGGTATCAATATCGATGTGCTTTGGAAGAGGCTAGCATTTAATAAGTGTGTTCTGGTAGAGTGTTTAAAGTTGAATTTCCTATCAACCATATTTACATTGTTGTTTGACTTTTATTAAATGTTTATTTCATAATTAATTATTAAATGAGTATTAATATAATTTATTAAATGATTATTAACGTAAATGTTGTTATTATCTTTATTTCTTTATTATTATTATTATTATTATTATTATTATAGTAATAATATAATTTATTAAATAATAAGCCCGAAGGGTTAGCTCAGTTGGTCAAAAACTTTGCCTCGCCATCAGGGAGGTCACAGAGTCCATTTTGCCTGAAGCCTGTGGGGTTAGGCCTTGCTAGTAGCCTGAGGGCAATTAGCCCAGATTTTTCCGTGGATGAGTGACCACTCACTAACAAGGTGTTCGTGAACCACACTTTTAAAAAAAAAAAAAATTATTAAATAATTATATAATAATTATTATTATTTAATATAATATAATAATATAATATTAATTATTATTATATGGTTTTTATATCTATATTAATATTATTGATATTAACATTAATTATCAATATTATTGACAATTTATATGTGTATCAGCGTTTATCAACCACATTTATTAATGTGGTTGTGCTAGTTATATAGTAAACAAATAAGTTATGCATGAAATAAACAAATAAAATTTTAAATAAATAATAGTAATTTTTTCTCACTTTTCATGTTCCTAAAATTCTTAATTATATAGTCAATAAATATGTTATGCACAGAATAACTTCTTAATTATATATTCAATAAATATGTTACACATGGAATAATCTCATCTAGATAAAGCTAGGTTACAAATACGAAAATTTCCCTTCTGCGGGAAGTCTTGGAAACTTGAATACCTTTTTCAAACTTTTTAAACTAACCAAATCTTCATAAGTTTGAACAAAGTCTTCATATATATATTTCCTCTAACAACCTTACTCCTTTTGTATAACTAGATTACAATTCTAGTAACACCTATATCTTCAAAAACAAAACGAAAAGAAAATCAAAACAATCACTTTTCTTTGACTAAGTGATAATAACTAGGGATCACTCAAAATGATGTAAGATATGCTCAACTATATTGTTCCTTTTATTATAAAAGTAATATGGATGTGTGATTTTACCTTATTTTGACATTTTCATGACCATGGCTACTATTTTTGTTTTTTTTTCTAGCTGAGCCCAACCTAAATAAGAGTCATCCCTAATGATGAATAGAAAAATGATTTTATCACATTATTTTAAGGTTTTAAAAATCATAGCTATTAATTTTGTCCTTTTTTCTAGCTAAGTGAAGCCTAAGTGGAGGTCAACCTTAATGTTGAATAGAAAAATGATTTTTCCACTTACAAGATGCTATCACTACGAGTATGTGAGGGTTGATCGAGACTAGATGTCCCATAGGAAATTTTTCATTCCCCACACATGGCTCCCACCCTCAACTCTACTCCATCAAATTTGAACTAGTAACCTAATGATTACTAAACCCCACACACATAACTCATCTATATCGCAATGGTAGGTATCACTATTACTTTATTAACTTTGTTATAAAAGATATCATAAAGAGACTTTCCACTGAATAGAATTTCACAACTTTTTGAAATTTGAACATAGTTTTTAAAAGAAAGACTTAAAAGAGAACATATTATATATAAAATTCTACTCGTTTAAGAGAAGATTGTTTTAAACTATAAATGTATTTTAAATGATCTGAAATAACTAAAAGTAAAATAAATATTTCTTAAGACTTAGTTTAACTTATATAATAAATATATTTTCTACTAGAATTTAGCAAAATAATTTCAAAAAATATTAATTTTTTTTTTTAAAAAATTATTCTTTAATAATCCTATTCTAATTATTAAATTCATATTTATAGTATAATATAAAATATAAAAATTATATACATTACTGCCTAAATCCCATACAAATACTATCACTTATGTTAGAGATAATATAGATATAAGAGTTAATATAATATAATATATTAGTATAATATATACTAATCATAATATCTTTATATATATATTATATATATATATATATATAAATATTAATATTAAAAATGCTAAACCTATACATCCAAGCAACCTACAATTCTACTTTAACTTCAATTGTAAACATCATTCCACATCCATGAAATAAAATGATATGCATGGAATGGAAATTTACAACTTTAAAATTGTAATAGAATTTTTAGAATACAAAACCATACCTTTAGAGATGAATTTTACACTTTTAGAATGAAAAAGTGAATATTTTACGTTGAAATTATTCAATATTCAATAATTTTTTGAATGAAACGTACATTTTTTAAGATTATAACTTGTATATTTAGAATACAATTATGTAAATTAGAAGGATTTGACACTTCTAAAATAAAAATTCACAATTCCACACTATATATGCTATCTTATTGTTTCGAATTTAATAAAATTGTATTTTATAAACGATACTTCTTAATTCATCTAATGGTCCATTAGGCTAAGGATGCCCGAGGAAAATTAATAGAACAAAATTGATCAATCTAAAAAGAATAGTGGGAATCAAAGTTTAATTTTTTTCATAATCTTTTAAATTTAATGAAATTGGTTTTTATAAATAGGTTTTTTTAATTCACCTAATGGTTTACGTAGCGGAAAGATTTAAGCTCTAAAAATAAGGATAAGTATATATATATAGTGGGTATATTAGTATTATTATATATATAGGGTATATTAGTATTATTAGGGGTATATAGGATATCCCCATATTCTTATATCTCTAGGATATCCCCATATTCTTATATTTCTAGGATTTCCCATATATAGTATATATCCCCTAATATGATGATGATGCGTCCACTGAGACCAAATAATGATCTATCGGACCTAAAAAGACAAATTATTTATTTTGATTTAAGATTTTATTCCTATGCTCAAAAAGCTTGGAGAGAAGCCTCCCGAATTCACTATAATTTCGGCATTGTAAAAGGCTAGGAAGGTCAGTATTGTAACAAAGGTTGTGAAATTGAGATCTAATGTGGTTGTATGCAAGGCACTCTAAGAGGAAGTGGTTTTCATCCTCGATGCTCCTATTCTCACAAATATGGTAGATCCTTTCCATCCATGGCGTTTTAGGAACTGCCCAGCGGCCAATTTCACTATGGAGCTCATGAGAATTCGTTCTAATCTTTGCTATATTAATTTTCTTCTTTGAGCTAGTTAGAATAGAGAGATACTTTTGATCTTCAAGGGTGGGGTTGATGACCTTCTTATAATAACTTAATTTTCTTTTAGACGCTAAATCTTTCTCACACCACAATTTTTCTTTGAACTTAGAAGTAACAATATCTTTAATGTTATTTATGTTTTGCAAAGCATCATTCTCATTGATCTCCCAATAGTTTAGCCAGGCCCTTGTGTCCTTATGCCATCCTCGGTTAAGCCTTAGGTGGTTTTGGTTGGAATTTAAAGCTAGCTTAGGAAGTCTATGATTGTCTATGTTATTGAGCTTGTGCTTGTACAATAGAAACCTGAGCATAGCTAGGCTCTCAATAGGAGAAAGACTTGCTTCTATAAGGAGAATAGGATAGGGTGTATTACTTTTAATTTTCAGGTTATAAGTTATAAAACGCTTCTGGATTTGCTCAATCTTTCTCCATGATTCTCTGGAGATGCTGCAGCCCCAAACTTCACAGCCATATAAGATAACAGGAGTGACTAAAGTTTCAAAGAGGAACTTCTTTTTATCACACATTACGAGGTTTGCTGTTTTACAGTTATTTTCAAGACCAAAATAAGCTTTCCATCCCCCATTGATCCTTTTCTCAATGTTATGGTTCCAGTTGAGCTTGTGATGGATATCAATTCCTAGGTACTTGTAAGAATACACTTCCTCCAAGTTATTATTGTCATACATAAAATTAGCACAAGTGTCCTTCTTGGATTTGATAATCATAACTTTTGTTTTGTTTGTGTTAACAGTCATACCCATGATAGAGCAGAAATCCTTAAGAATCTTGAGTTTCTTATCAAGATCAGAAGGGCACCTTGCCAAAAGAACAATATCGTTAGCATAGAGAAGAAGGATAATAACTATCCCAGCTAAGATTGTGCCACCACTTCCTGCTTCTTCTAAATAACCTTCGAGCTTATCGATGTAAATGCCAAATGGAGTAGGGGAGAGGGGGCAACCTTGTTTAACTCCGATGTTACACTTAATATCTTTTGACCACCCCTCATTGTTCTTTAGCTTGGCAAATACATTCTCGTATAGCCTTATAGCAGCAGCTCTTAACTCAAGAGGAACCTTTAGCTCTTCTAACCTAGTCCAAAGGTTCTATCTAGGAACTGTATCGAAAGCCTTTCTAAAGTCTACAAAGTAGCAAAATAAATTGGATTTATCATTACGACATTCCTCCGCAATGATCCTTAGCGTAACAAGGTGGTCCGTTGTTGAGTGATGCCTTCTGAAACCTGCTTGGCCTTTAGCCCGCTTACCTTCACTTTCAAGCCATATGCTTAACTTTTTTTCCAGAATACTACCATATAATTTGGCTAAGAGAGGGTTGATCATAATTTTCCGATAATTAGAGGGGTTATTTGTATCTCCACTTTTA
>APFE031222857.1:24126-92664 GCA_000404065.3 Pinus taeda
TAAAACAAACCAAACATAATTAAATTCATAAAATATAGTTTTTAGATAATTATAAGACCAATTTAAAATAAAATAATCAAATTACACTAAGAGGCAATACATCATTCCAAGATGTTATACATATAATAAATATAAAACAATCCAAACTTAATTAAATTCATAAAATATATTTTTTAAATAATTATAAGACCAATTTAAAATAAAATAATCAAATTACACTAAGAGGCAATACATCATTCCAAGATGTTATACATCAAGATGCATAAGTTTTAATTGAATATGATTAATTAATAAAACAATTTGATCTTAACTCATGAGAAATTGATTTTTATTAAAAGTTAACTTTTGTAATAGAAATATAACACAAACAACACAATTGAAATATCTCTTTTCTTCATAATTATTAAATTCATAAAACATACAGTCTTACTAAGCAATTCTAAGACTAGTTAAAAATAAAATAATCAAATTATACTAAAAAACAATACATTATTCAAAGTTGTAATACATCAAAATACATTGGTTTAATTCAATATCATTAAGTGATAAAACAATTGGTTTTAATTTAATATGATTAATTAATAAAACAATTTGATCTTAATTCATGATAAATTGATCTTTATTAAATTTTACTCTTATAATAGAAAAATAAACCATAAGAGTGGGTCAAAGTACCATTACAAGTATTTTTCATTTTATTTTTTTTAGGCATAGTCATTTTCATTAATTTATTTTAATGCTTCATTTTTCAGCATTTAAAAACATTATATTGATGTTTAATATGATAAATGAATATTATACTACAAAATATTGTGTTAGTATTTTGCATTAGGTTTACTTGATTCATTGTATTAAAGAGTGCATTAGTTTTACTTGTTTCAACCTATTAAAGAGTATTAGCCATATGAATTTATTGCATTAGTTTGACTTGTTTCACTGTGTTGAAGAACACATTAATTTTACTTGTTCTTCTATTAAAAAGACATCTAAATTTTTTATTGAACTTTTATTATTGAAAATTATTTATATTAAAACTCATTAAAATGAGGAAAATTTTATACAATTTATAATTATATTTAATTTTTATAAAAAGATTGCAAATAACTTTTACTTGAGAATTATTTATATTAAAAACTCAAAATAAAATTAACGATAAATTATACCATTTGTAATTATATTTAATTCTATAAAAAAGATTTTGCAATATTAAAACAAGTATATTGAATAATAACACTTAAAAGTGAACCAACTTTAATATTAAAACAAGTACATTGAATAATAACACTTAAAAGTGAACCAACATTTGAAAACATAAAAATTAATTAAAGACATGTGAACTGGTGGTCTCTTCCTGATTGTCTTTGGTGGGTAGGTGGCCTCTTCTTGGTTGTCACTAGTGGGTAGGGAAGCCTGCTAATCAATTCTCATAGTCTCCTTTGATTGCTGAATAGTTTTTTGTTTTTAAATGTTTAATTGGTAGGCCTCTTCTTGATTATATCATTGGTGGGTAGGGAGATGTGCTAGTCAATTCCCATAGTCTCCTTTGATTGATGAATAGTTTTTTTAATGTTTAATGGGTAGGGAGGTATGTTGGTCAATTCCCATTAGTCTTTCATCTCCTTTGATTGATGAATAGGTTTTTTTAATGTTTAATGGGTAGGGAGGTAGGTTGGTCAATTCCCATTAGTCTTTCTGATTCATGAAATCTTCTTGAATTGAGTTGATTTAGGTTGATGATTAAATATTGTGCAAAGTGATTATATCTGAATCCTTTGATTGATGAATAGGTTCTTTTAATGTTTAATGGGTAGGGAGGTAGGTTGGTCAATTCCCATTAGTCTTTCTATTCATGAAATCTTCTTGAATTGAGTTGATTTAGGTTGATGATTAAATACTGTGCAAAGTGATTATATCTGAATATTTAAAACCAAGTAAAGTCATATGAATATTTAAAACCAAGATTCCCAATATTTTATTACCGCTAGGATGTGTAATTTTTTTCTTTACATGATAAATAGGCTCATTTTTTATATTGGCTCAATAAATAGGTTCCTGATAGCTCAAGAGGATACCTTAATATTTTGTTAGTGTCCATTTGTGGAAACACTAATCTACTTGAGAATTTCGATCACTTGCCAATGAAATTCTAAAAATCCCAAATGAGTCGATGATGAAACTAAAGAGGGAAAAAAAGCCACTCAATCGAACAAAAACACTAATTTTCCAACATCACCAACAAAAATGTAGTCCCAAGTATCTGCTTAATCCTCGTGAGAGATGGGAATATAGAAATATATTGTATAATATAATATTTATTTTTTATGTAGATTGGAATGTATAATTTATTCTATAATATAATATTTCGATATAGATTTATTGTATAATATAATTTTATTTTAATAATGTGCAATAAATTAAATGAGAAGTGGGATTTCAATTATTATATTTAAATGCAAAATTATAAAATTAAACATTATTATTATTTTTTAATTAAAAAATTATTAAATTAAAATAAATTTTTATGGGAAAATAAAATTTTCTTTTTATTAGATAATATGTATTTTAAGAAAAGTTTTCGTATAAATTATATAAGAGAAATTTTTAGTGATGTGATTAGTGTGGTTTATTATCAAGATTAAATGGTGAACAATACTTGTTTGTTCAAAATGTGTGCGCCAAAAATTTCTCTTATATGATTTCTACCAAAATAATTCATTATAGATGACAAAAACCTTAATATAAAAAATATGCATTTTGGTAAATTTTTAATAATTGTTGAATTGAGGCTTTTATGATCCATATAAAGTTTATAAGAGATTTTACCAGGTAAATCACATAATATTTCATTTAATTAAGCAATTTAACAATTAAATAAACAATTGAATAAACCTAAAATTTAAAATATTATAGTTTTTTTTTTCCCGTAGAAAAAAGTCGAATTTTTATTCATATTGATAATATTACATTTTGTAGATGCGAGAGGCATATGCAGATGGCTGTTCGTGTAGTGACACACAGTAAAATAGATAAATAACACAAAATAGCAGATGATTGTTCCTATAATGACAACAAGCAACAAAAATAGAATATCAGAAAAAATGAGTTCCAGCAAGCCTAAACTTTTCTTCCCTTCTTCTTCTCCACCCACTGCCATCCTCCAGAGTCAAGTGTGGGAGTAATAATAGCTAGCTGGTTTTCCATTGGGTTCAATTGAAGTTCTTTGTCAGATTCCGAGCCCTCTGAGCAATGGGTTCGTTTGATGCCACTTACTTCCATTTGTAACTCTTGATGCAGATCTAAAATGTGCGGCCCCAAATGAGTAGTTGGGCCATTAACTTCCTGAGGTTGTTTCTATCTCATTTGAGAGTCTCGTTCTGTCTGGTTCTCTGTATGTTCCACATTGATTTCTTCTTCTTCCGATGCGTCAGTGTGCTGCCAGCCTTTGGGTTTTTTTATTGTTTCTTGGTTCTCCTGGGATCCTTTCGAGAAAATGGGCAGTCATATTGAAGGTGCCCTGTTTGCATGCAGCTTCTGCATCGGAACATTGTGTTCCCATAGTTAAGTTGTTGTATCCATTGGGTACTATTGAAGTTTAGCGTGATGTGGTCAGGTAGCCCCTGACTCAAGTCCACTTCTACACATATTCTGGAAAACGTAAATATTCCCCTCATAGCTTTGTCTTCATCCATTTTTAGGAATTTCCCTAGGGAATTCCCAATGGCCATTAATACTTTGTGGTGCCAAAAATGTAGTGGGAGCCCATGTAGCCTTACCCATACAGGAATTGTTGAGACTATCATTGTATTGGCGTTGAAATCAGAAAACCTAGGGGTGGTAAAGAGGCCAGCACTGCCCCAGAACCAAGGCCCTTGATTGATAATGTTGTCTCTTTCTTGTTTTGTATTAAATCTAACTATGAAAAACCCTTTGGGGCATATGTAAATTTCACAGTTAGTTGTCCATGTTAAAAATATCCATTGATGCAGGGCATCTGATTTTGGCGAGAAACCGTTAAATCTACAAATAATTGCATTATTAGATAAATCGGTGTGTAAACTAGTTACCTCTGGCATAGATACTTGTAGAGTTGGTGATTCTGACTTTTGTTCAACAATACAGGATACTGGTAATTCTGATGGCGATGCTGCTTTATTTTTCACTTTTTCCTTGCCTTTTGCTGCATCTCGAAAGGAGCCTGTATTTTTTGAGCTGGTTCGAGTGCTTCCTCCACGCAGTGGGAGAGTTAGGATAATGGTTGAGTCTTTGGCAATGCCATAGTGCTGGAGGGTTTTGTTGTCCTGCATACTGTACCCTGAGTATATGATATTTTGAAAGCGTGCAGGGGTTCCTAGGCGACCCTGGATTTCCTTTTTTAACGCATGGATGCTCATTGCCTTACTGACCTGCATGCAAAAGTGTTTGCCCTCAATTAATTTGATGAAAAAATGAACTAGATCTGCATCGGGTAGATCGGCCTTGTGGAGCCTTCACTGAACCAGATCAACGTCCATGCGAATTGGATCGATCTTGTGGAACCCTTGCTTTGCTGGATCTGGCCATCTGGGAGATAATAGCGCATCATTCGTTTCACCGTTTATTTGTATGGTCATTCCCAACCTGAACATACCTCCCTTTTCTTTAATCGTAGTTGAATCAGGGTGGGTTTGTAGATCTCGTTGGTGACGAGCTTGATCATCGTCAGTGCTGGGAAGATCTCTGTAGCGCTCTACGTCAAGTTCAGTGTCAGGGCGTGCTTCTTTCTCCTGAGAACAGTGAGATCTTGAAGCAAATGCCTGACATTGTAACGGTCTATCACGATATTAGGGTCGCCATTCCATGGCAGGAGGGCGTCGTGTAAATTGATGATATCTGCCATCGAATCATCGTCGAAGAGGAGAGCGTGCCTGCCTACGATCTCCAAAGACAGGGCAGAGGAAGGGGGCCACAGCTGCGTGGGGATCTATCCATCTCTCGATTCCTTTTCCTGATGTGCCGAGGAGTGGTAAGTGGTGTTATTTCTTAAAATATTATAGTTTTATTCTTTCTATATAATACTTTAATTATCTATTTTATTATATATATATAATATAATTAATAAATATTAAATAGTTATACCTTTTAAGTATAACTAATTATTAATTTAAATTTACTTATTTTAATTTCTAATTAAAAATAGTTATGCCCCGGGTCCTATACAACTAGATGTTTCCTAGTCAAATTTAGCCGTTAGTAAAAGATTATAGCCGTTGGATGTTTTGCTTTGACTATTTAACATGCAAACTGGATATGATTATTCAACTTGTCCTGACAATGAACCACACTCTTTGGTTCGAAAAGCCTCCACAAATGAAATTTCATGTGATTTAGGGCGAAAAATCTCTCATAATTTTTTTTTTCTTGTAAACTGCGGAGGAACCTTTTTTATTCTATTTCTGCGAATCAAAAGCCATTACATATTCGTAGTGGCCTCAACCCACCCCGAAGGGAAACCGGGTATATTGGCCACCTTAGGTCTTTTACAGCCATCCAAAAATAGAAGGTCTTAAGCCTACTTGTCCACGCTAAATAAACTATACAATCATAGAGACTGCTAATTTTTCTTATCTTAATTCTATACCTATCAAAAAAAACTTCAGTGTCTAAACTGTTATCTACTATCTTCATAAGAACAAAATTGAGATAAATTCTACCGCAACTACGCCTCCTTTCCTGGATGCTTCTCCATTTCCTTCTTGATATCGGGGTGGCATTGCTTTAGCTGCTGCTGTATTTCATCCATCTTCTTGTCCTGCATTAACAGCGTAATCTGGATATTCCTCAGTTCCTTCTTGAGATTTGGAATCCCTTGAGACAGTTCAGCCATTTCCATGGCTACTTGTTCCATTGCCTCGGCGAGCAGTCTCTCCATGACCTAATAAACGTGCAATGCTTGTTTATATAGGGTCATGTGGCCTCCCGTATTACCAGGGTCTGCGAGAAGGTAGACCCAATCCTCCATTTCAGGATCAGATTGTCCCTGAATAGCCTCCTCCTCCATTTGTTGAATTATCCTCCCGACATCTTTCTTGGTATTCTCGTAGTAGGCTCTTTCTGCAAACTGGACTTTCTTCCCCACAGTTCTTCTGGTTTTTCCACGATAGGTTGAGGCTTGCTCTTCCCTGTGGCTTCCTGCTCTTCCCCTGCCCCGACCTCGCTCGCCCCTCCGTCCTCCCCTGCCTCTTTTTCTTCTAAATTTTCCTCCCGCTCCTCGCTTTCTCATACCCGATGCACTACCAACTTCTCTTGCCCCCCTTCGCTCGCGGCCCCACCACTCTTCGCCCTCCCGAATCTCCTGACTGTCTTCTATCTCGTATTCCTCGCTCCTTCCTTATTTAGCTCGTGACTGTTGTTAGTTCTCCTCATCCGAATCAAACATTTCGACTTTTTCCTCTGAGTCATCCGGGACCATAACAGTTTCCCCGCTTTCTTTTTCGTTCGCCACACCTTTTCCCTTCTTTTCCAAGTTGCTGCATTCCCTGGTGGCGGTAGTCTCCTCGCTTCTCACTCTCCTTCTGGTTTCCATTTTCCCCATCTTCTTTGCTCCGGTCTCCTTGAAATCCTGATCGCGCTGCCTTCTCTTACAATTGACGCCACCTTGCTTTATTCATCCTCGCCCTTTGATTTCCGCTTGCGATGTTTGCATGTCCGCCTTGCCACCTATTCATTCGATTATCGCTCCAGTCCTTTCACTCTTCGATATTACCTGCAACCTCACCTCCCTTGTCAGACGCCCGGTCATCTTCGCCTCCCTTCATCCCCAATCTTTCTTTGCTCCACCTTGGAGTGTGATCCTGTTTGATTGTCTGACTGCTCCAGCCTATCATTACCTGACCCTCCACTATCCTGAAAACCTTTCGCACCTGCATAAACATAAATGCTCTGCCCACCGCCAAAAACACCCCGATCGGGGGCTCTCATAAAATTTTTAATAAATAAAATGAAAGATATTTAATTATTCAAATATAAATGTAAAAAATTATATAGCTAAAATAATATTATTATGTTCTAATCAAAATTAATAAATTAAAATGAAAAGAAAGCCAAATATATCATAAACAATAAATAATAAATTTCATATATTTTTTAAAAGTAATATAACTATTATTTGAAAGTAATATTATCAATAATTTTAAAAGTGAGTGGTTTTATACTATGAAATTCTCAAAATTCATTTAAATATTTATATAATAATAAAAATATATATATAAAGAAAAAAAGAAAGAAATTATTTTAACATCCACGAAGCTAAAGATAACCTATGGGACATATTACTTCTTAGCCTATGGGACATATTACTTCTTCTTCTTCTTGATGTATTGGACCATTTTTTTGTGAAGCTTCACAATTAATGCTCCCAAATCACTAGCTAAATAAATTATCCCCAGAGCTAGCTGTATTGGACCATTTTTTTGTGAAGCTTCACAATTAATGCTCCCAAATCACTAGCTAAATAAATTATCCCAAGAGCTAGCTGCCAGCATATCTGCATAACTTTCCCTATTGTCTTTGAAGGCCTCACATTCTAAAATGAAATATTTTTATGCTTCCACTTTTGTTGAAGAACAAAATGCATACTCTTTCCTACCACACTTGTTTTGGCCTTTTCAAGTGCCCTGTTTCACAACAGAGTGATGAAAATTAGTCCTTAACTGAGCAATAAGAATTTTGGCTCTCCAAGAGATCTTGGCCTCTATGTATGCTTTTGGTTAATGACTATGAGTATGATTAAACACTTCAATATAGTACTTTTTCTTTCTTCCTAGCTCCTTATGGCTACGCTTGTGGAACTTATCCATAACAAAAGATTTTATGTATTTGTTGTTTATGGGACACATGTTCAAGCGAATACCCAATTTACTAAACCATTTGTCATTTTGTTGCATCCAAGATTTTTTTGTGTTCCACAATCTGTCATTAATGACAAACTTAGGCCATCTACTCTCTTCCATTTGGTCATTTTTTCATTCACAAAATAGCAATTGTTTCAATAGGAGCAGCCTCTATTTCACTTAACAAGATAACATAAGAAACTCCACTTTTAATCTTGAATTTATTTTAATCTTGAATTTGTTTATAATCAAACGTTTGAGAATTTTTTCTTGTTTCAATAGGAGCAGCCTCTATTTCACTTAACAAGATAACATAAGAAACTCCACTTTTAATCTTGAATTTATTTTAATCTTGAATTTGTTTGTAATCAAATGCTTGAGAATTTTTTCAATTTTTCTCCACTGCATGCATGTCAAATGTACTCCTAGCCCATAGTTCACAACCACTTAGAATCACAGAATCACTAGAAACCCAAAAAGAGTTTGAGTGGTTTTCCAGTCCCATAACTCTATCTCTCTACACCTATTTTGAAAAGCATAAACTCCTTTCCAACCCCCAAAGTTCTTTTCTTTCTACAACCATCCCAACTTAGATTTTTGTTGAAGTACTTGTAATCCACAACTTCTTCCACAATGTTGCCTTCAAAGTAGAATTTATGTTGGTTATATTTTCTTTTTTTAGACTTTTATATATTTAAAAAAACATAATATGAAAAAAACAAAAGTAGATTTTTTATTATTTTCAAAGACATTTCAATAATTTCAAATTTCTAAGAATTTAAATATTGTGAGATTTAAAATTTGTAAAATATTTTTGTGTGTAAATTTTATTTACATTTTAATTAATTAATTAATTAATAATAAATCAATTATCATATAATATATTTCCCATTTAATATTTAAAATTTAAATATATTTATTTATTTAATTTAAAACCAATTATTAAATAAAACATCTTTCTTGAATTGTTGAATTAAGGTTTTTGTGATTCATTCAAGTTTTTCAGACACATTTTTTTGGCCATAATCACATAAAAATTCATTTGTCGACACCTTTCTAACCAACAATTGTGGTTCATAAAAATTCATTTGTCGACACCTTTCGGACCAACAAGTCTGCTTTATCCTTAGGACAAGATGAAAAACCAGATCATGGCAACAAGTTAAATATAGAAACTAGTCATCCAAACTGCTTGAGAAAACGACTACTTTGACCAGATGAAATAGCTACAATGGACTGGACCTCAGCTACAACTGACTAGACCAAGAATTGAGAGAAAGGTTAATAAATAATTAATTCATTAAATAATTAGTTAATTGCTAATTAATTAATTACCTAATAATTAAAGAATTAATTATTTATTAACGTTTCCCTCAATTCTTGGTCCAGTCACTTGTAGCTAAGGTCCAATCCATTGTAGCTGTTGGTCAAAAGTAGTCGTTTGGATGAACGATCTCTCTATTTAACTTGTTATCATGATGTGATTCTTCATCTTATCCTGAGGATAAACCACATTTACGAAATGCCTAGACAAATAAATTTTAATATACTTATCACTAAAAAACGTGTCTCAAAATCTTTTTAATATTAAAAATTATAAAATAAAATATTTACCGTGATATTTCTATTTTTTACTTTAATATTGATATACTTATTTCATTTTCAATGACTTCGACTTCATTGTGCACAACTTTGTCATCAAGCTTAAATCATTTTAGTTTCAAGCCCACAATATAATGTATTATAAACTTAAAAAAAAGCAATATAAATATGTTAATCTTATAAATTTTTAAAAACTATAAAATATTTATATATATATATATATATATTGATGGTGGTTAACGTCAACTAAGACCAAACTTTGGTATATTGGACCTGAAGAAATGAATTATTTAGTTTCATTTAAGATTTTATTCCTATGCTCAAAAAGCTTGGAGAGAAGCCTTCAGAGCTCACTGTAATTTGACATCATAAAAGGCTAGGAAGGTCAGCATTGCAACAAGGATCTTGAAACTTAGATCTAATGTGGTTGTACGTGGAGCACTCTAAGAGCAAGTGATTTTCATCTTCAATGTTCGTATTCTCATAGATATGGTAGAACCTTTTCGTGCATGGTGTTGTAGGAACTGCCCAATGACCCCTTTCACTATGGAGTTCATGAGATTTCGTTCTAATCTTGGCTATATTAATCTTCTTCCTTGAGCTAGTTAAAATAGAGAGATACTAATTTTCTTCCTTTATCTAGTATAGATAACATAGAATACCTCTATCATAATTTTACTACAACCCTCTCATATTATATTAACAAGTTCTCAGTTGAAGTTTCAAATAATAAAAGAAATAGCAAAACCAATCCATGGGATGACAAAGATTGTAAAAGTGTGAGGAGAGCAATTAAGGAAGCTGTTGATGAATCTCTTAAAATTGACAAGACAAAATTATACAAAGCCCTAAATAAAAGGAAAAAGAGGCAGTACATTTGTCAAAGACAGGAGAATCTCTTACACCTCTCTAAGGTCGCTCCTAAGAAATTTTGGAGGCAAATTCTAACTAGGAAGACTAAAGATAATAATAAAATTTCTCTTCACAATTGGAATTCCTATCTTAAAAAGCTTTGTGAATCTCCAAACATCATGGATAATTTGGAAACCCTACTCATAATGAAAGAAGTTTTCTTTTTAGAAGACATTAAGTTTGGGGTTAATCGCCTCGCTAATGGGAAAGCTAAGGACATTGAAGGGTACCAGGAAGAAATATTAAAACTTGGAGGTCTTGTCCTCATCCCCCACATCCACACGCTTTTCAATCAAGCAGTCAAGCAAGGGTTCCCTAAACCTTGGACTGAGATCCTAGTTATCCCTATTTTTAAAAGTGGGGATACAAATAACCCCTCTAATTATTGGACAATTATGATCAATGCTCTCTTAGTTAAGTTATATGGTAGTATTTTGGAAAATAAGTTAAGCATATGGCTTGAAAGTGAAGGTAAGTGGGCTAAAGGCCAAGCAGGTTTCAGAAGGCATCACTCAAAAACAAACCACCTCATTACACTTAGGATCATTGTGGAGGAATTTCGTAATGATAAATCCAGTTTAGAAAGGCTTTCGATATGGTTCCTAGATACAACCTTTGGAATGCATTAGAAGAGCTAAAGGTTCCTCTCGAGTTGAGAGCTGCCGCTATAAGGTTATACGAGAATGTAATTGCCAAGCTAAAGAGCAATGAGGCGTCCTCGAAGGATATTAAGTGTAACATTGGAGTTAAACAAGGTTGCCCCCTCTCCCCTACCCTATTTGGCATTTACATCGATAAGCTCGAAGGATATTTAGAGGAAGGAGGATGTGATGGCACGATCTTAGCTACGATAGTCGTCATCCTTCTTCTCTATGCTGATGATATTGTTCTTTTCGCAAGGTGCCCATCTGATCTTGATAAGCAACTCAGGCTTATTAAGAATTGTTGCTCTACCATGGGTATGACTGTTAACACTGACAAAACAAAAGTTATGATTATCAAATCCAAGAAGGACACTTACGCTAATTTTATGTATGACATTAATAACTTGGAGGAAGTGTATTCTTACAAGTACCTAGGAATTGATATTCATCACAAGCTCAACTGGAACCATAGCATTGAGAAAAGGATTAATGGGCGGTGGAAATCTTATTTTGGTCTTCAAAATAATTGTAAAATGACAAACCTCATAATGTGGGATAAAAAGAAGTTCCTCTTTGAAACTTTAGTCACTCCTGTTATCTTATATGGCTGTGAGGTTTGGGATTGCAGCATCTCCAGAGAATCATGGATAAAGATTAAGCAAATCTAGAAGTGTTTTATAACTTATAACCTGGAAATTAAAAGTAATACACCCTATCCTATTCTCCTTATAGAAGCAGGTATTTCCCCTATTGAGAGCCTAGCTATGATTATGTTTCTATTGTACAAGCACAAACTCAATAACATAGACGATCATAGACTTCCTAAGCTAGCTTTAAATTCCAACCAAAATCACCTAAGGCTCAATCGAGGGTAGCATAAAGACACAAGGACATGGTTAAACTATTGGGAGATCAACAAGAATGATGCATTGCAAAACATAAATAACATTAAAGATAGTGTTACTTCTAAGTTCAAAGAAACAATGTAGTGTGAGAAATATTTAGCAGCTAAAAGAAAATTAAATTATTATAATTAGGTCATCAACCCTACCCTAGAAGATCAAAAGAATCTCTTTGTTTTAACAAGCTCAAAGAAGAAAATTAATATAGCAAAGATTAGAATGAATTCTCATGAGCTCCATAGTGAAACAGGTCCTTGGCCATTTCCTAAAACACATGGATGGAAAGGATCTGCCAATATGTGAGAATAGGAACATTGAGGATGAAAACCACTTCCTCTTAGAGTGCTCGTCGTACAACCACATTAGATGTCAGTTTCACAATCTTTGTTACAATATTGACCTTCCTAGCCTTTCACAATGTCAAAATCATAGTGAGATCGGGAGGCTTCTCTCCAAGCTTTTCGAGCACAGGAATAAAATCTTAAATCAAAATAAATAATTTGTTTCTTTAGGTCCGATAGACCAATGTTTGGTCTCAGTGGACGTTAACCACCACCATCATCATCATCACCTAAATTATAATTAAAATATTTTTTTGATTTATTCAAAAATATTTTCAAATTTATGGAAGGAAAAAAATATTAAATATTTATTATTTATATTTTAGTTAATTATTAAAATTATCGATAAATTAATTAATTAATTATTTTTTGACTTAGTGAAAAAAAATACTAAATTTTGGTCTTTCTATTAGCCATAATAAGTAACATAATAAATAATTAATATATAATTTTATGTATAATTAATACATTTTTTTATTGTAATTTAATAATTAAATAATATATAATATAATTATATATATAGTATATATATAATATATATAATATATCATATATATAATATGGTTAATATAAATTTTGAAAGTAAGATTGTGGGATTTTCAAATTAGCCAAGAGGCGGTAAGATATCACATAAATACGTAAACATGTAAATGAAACGTAATGTTTTAACATTAACATATTAATTGATGTTTAAGCGCTAAATTTAAAATCAATCTCATTATTAGTAATCTATAAACACAATATAAATTAAAAATAAAGAGGTTTACGAACACTCAAAAAAGATGTATGGTAAATAGATAAAAATATAAAACTAAAGATTTTATAAATAAATAAAACCTCATTTTATATTTATTCTAGAAGCTTCTTTATATTTATGAAAATTCAAAAAATATGTTTTATTTAGGTGAAGGCTATGGGCCAGATACCATGGGACAAATAATTATTAATACTATGGGCCAAATACCATATTTATAAAAGCGGTATGGTAAACAAATAAATATTTATTCCATAAACCTCATTATATTTATGAAAATTCAAAATATATGTTTTATTTAGGTGAAGCCATGGGCCAAATACCATGGTAAATAAAAGAGATATGATAAATAAATAAAAATATAAATAAACCATAGGTATGATAAATAAATAAAACCTCCTTTTATATTTACTCCATAAACCTCTTTGTACTTACTAACTAAAAAAAATTAACTCCCATAACCTTTATACTTACTAACACTAAAAATTAGGTTATTTGGTGAGGCTATGAAGCAAAATATATTAAATACCATACCAAAGAAAAAACATTATTAACCCTAAATATTAATATAATATTAATATTAATATTATTATTATTATTAAATATAATATTCATTTTAATATATTATAATATTAATGATATTAAATTTAATAACTTTGGATTACCACAATATTAAATTTGCTATATTTTAATACATATTAATATATCATGATATATATGAACTCTAGATATATATGGGAGGGAAGGAAAAAGACATAGAGCGATAGAGGTGGAGAGATAGGGGGAGTCACAAGGGAGATATGGAGACCAACTTAAGGATAGGGGAGAGGAGGAATGAAGAGAGAGAGATGGAGATGAGTGAGAGATGTAGAGAAGGGTAAGAGAGGGAGAGGGAGACACAAATATGGAGGGGGCGTGAGAGAATGAGAGAGGGAGAGGGAGAGAGAGAAGGAGGGAGGAGAGAGAGAGAGAGGAAGGTATGAGAGAAAGGGAGAGGGAGGAATTGCAAGAGAGGAGGGGAGAGGAAGGGAAGAAGAAAGATAGAGAGTGATAAGTGGAGAGAGAGGGAGTGACAAGGGAGAGATGGAGAGAGAGAGTGTGTGTATGTTTAGGGGTGAGATAAAGAGATAAAGAAAGAGAGATAAATAAAAGGAGGGAGAGAAGGAGAGAGGGAGGGATATAGTAACATAGTTGGATCAATCTCGGGGCTTGATAGATTTGGAGTTAAGATGGATTAGGCCACTGTGAAGTATTTGAATTTTGCAAATTAAACAATTTAAATTTATGATTGTTAAAATATATTTATATATAATATATATGTTTTTTTGAAACAAAATTGGCAAATGGAATGCCCCAAAATGACTGCGTTTTCAACTAGGGTAAGCTATTATAAATATTATATATTATGTTTAGTTTTTCCTCCAAAATATCCGTGAAAAAAAATCTGTTTTTTTTTAACTTATATAAAAATTAAAGTGTCATCCACCAGTAACGAAAAATTAATCAATAAAAAAAGGTTTAATAATTAAAACATTGTGTATCTTAATTATATTATGGTAAGTAATAAATGCATTGAGATGATATGTTAAACAAACACATGGCAGCAACAAAATATTAAAGATAAGGAGGAGAGTACATCTACTATTTGACAATGATATGCATTTATAATACATTCGTGTGACCATTGGATTCCACATCCCAAGGTCTCTTTGACTCTCATGGTTGTTCACATTCTACACCAACCCATAGAGGATTAGTTGTCCAACGTTTCCCCCCTTAATCCGAAGGGTTATGTATGAGTCCAAGAAGAGAGTTGTAATACAAAATGTACAAAAAAGCATGGCAGGACTAGGCTAAATGTGCTCTCTGAAATGTTGGTATAAAGGGTGGTGGTTTAAGGATGACAACCAACACTGGAACGCTTAGTGCCGTTCCGAAAACTCTTCCAAGTATAGCATGAAGCTCAAGTCTTCTGCTAGAGGAAGTGCTCCTGATGTTTTGAAGAGGGAAATCTTCAACCATGAAAGAGACGTCTCACCCCGCATAAAAGGGAGAACCTCAACCTGAAAAAGGAAGTCTCAACCAGTGATGGTTGAAGGATGACAAACAACTCTGGAATGCTTAATGCAATTCTTGGAACTCTTCCAAAACTGGCAACAAGATGAAGTCTTTTGCTAGAGGAAGTGTTCCCAATTCTTTGAATAGGTGTCATAAACTGAAGGCATGCTCAGGGGCATCTTTGTGTCTGGCTACAACTCTAAATCTGGTATGGCAGGTTGTGGCTCAAGCTCGCTTGATGTGGATTTGAAGCTTGTAGATGAGCATCATTTCCCCCCCGTTAGATATAAGGTGAGATGATGGAGAAAACTCAACTGTAAGACTATTCAATACTCTAGAACAAGTTCTGACATGTGATTGGAATATCGTCTTGGCTGTTGATGCCCATTGCTAAGAAGCGATCCATCAAAGATGAATCTTTTTTCTTGCAGGAGGTTTTTTTCTGAAGCATATGTTTGAAGAATGATTGGTTTTATGACAGTGCTTACATGGATGAAGATCAAAATGGTGATCTTTCATATGGCCCACTTCGTCACAGTGTTGGTATTTCACAATCATGGAAGAGGGGCAGAATCTAGAACAGATGGAAGTGAACTGTCATGAGGAGCAAGTGAAGATGAACCGTCCTGAAGAAATCCAACACTTTGAAATTAGATTATTTTGGATTAGTCTGGAATATGAAAGGACAAGTCCTTTTCATTTCCAAGACCAGTTCTATGCTTGCTAGTGATAAGCTCTTCCCAAGGTCTGATGACCGAATTGGGAAGTGTAGGCTGAATTTCTGCATCTACATGTACAACTGCTCCTGAGAGGGGCTTAATGATCTGATCAATTTGTTTCTTATGGGAGTCTGTTTCAATGTTCTAAATAGAAACAAGTTCAGGATGTTGACTGCACTTCTGAAATTCTTCTTGTTGAAGCTGAGATTCAAGTTCCAAAGATTCTACCTTTTCGTGTTGTAGACATGTTTGAATGTCAACAAGAGTGGTTTTGTTGATTTCGACTGTCTTTGATAGTAGATTGTATCAGAGTTTTGAGAAAATCTAAGACACCACCAATTAGAGACATAGAAAGTGCAACACTATTAAAATTAAAGTGTAATAGTTCTAATGGCAGGAAATGACTAAACTCTCCTCTAGAAAATATTACTTTTAATTTTCAACTTTCTACCT
The DNA here is from genome assembly GCA_000404065.3 of Pinus taeda. Taxonomy (NCBI): domain Eukaryota; kingdom Viridiplantae; phylum Streptophyta; class Pinopsida; order Pinales; family Pinaceae; genus Pinus; species Pinus taeda. Next base: position 40,380 of record APFE031222857.1, read on the forward strand.
TCATGATTAGATAAAAAACTGATTAAAAAAGCTTCAATACCAACTTCAATATATAATGTCGATAGCATTTAAGCCAATGGTAGTAGAATATGAAATAGGGTGTAGCCAATGGAGGGTGTTTGCCTAATTGCTTTCTGAAATTTTCTTGAGTAGATTTGCATGCGGTCACCAGTGCAAACTTGATTTTGAACAGAGCAACAAATAAAGGGGGTTTGAACTTTGAATAATAATGTGCTAACCTGTCAATCTAATTCCACAATGTTGAATTCATAGTCACAACCAACAATTTTGGCATTGGAGTCTAAAAAGCCAAATAAAACACATGGAGAAATCTATCTCGTTCACTGAAGCAGTGTGGACTCTGTAGGACATTTGTGGCCTACTCTGTTGGAACCTGGAATGTCACGGAGATAAGACACAATTTTCACCCTTAAATAATTAATCTCATCCCCTGCTATTCGATGACATACTCGACATTCTACAAGTATAGCCTCAACAAAAAATCACAAACCAGAATCCATGAGAGTGTTTTGCAAAGACTGAATCGAATAAGAGAGAATTTGATTTACTTGCTTTGATATCAAAGTGCGTTTCTGCAATGGAAATGTGTGTTTATGTAAACTGAGAAATGCTAGGGTTGTATAGATCATTATAACCAGCTTAATCAACATATATAATCGCACGAAAACTAGAGCAATGAGAATACCCACTGTCAAACGCAGATAATTTAAGATGGAAATGACTCCTGACAGGCCGAGTAGTATACGACTTGTAAACAATGCAGGTAATTGACCTCAGTTTAGTGCGGAGACCAAAGACACAGTGTCCAATGTATTTACAAGGTTAATCTTCAACTCCCAACTAGGCACGAAGAAACCAAGTCATAGTTATATAATCACCAAAAGAGTATAATCCGCACTACCAAGTATGAAGGTTGCACTCACTGGACAAGACTCACTGCATCGTACATGCCAAACACATGTCTCCTTCTATTGCTTGCACTACTAATGGTGGGTGAGGGCATGGAAAAAAGGTGAAGTTGTTTGGTTCACAAGATACGATTTTGAACTCCACACATTTTAAGAAGAATAAGAACAATTTCATGTCAATATCAACCTCATAATTTTTAGTCGCAGGTTCTAATAATGAGCATGCCAACTGGAAATTTATTCCCTATGCTCCTTGCTTACGTATTCTTACCTGTATTTGAACCGGTTAGTCTATCCTTACTATGGAAAGTTTCACCAAGAGTTGGCATGAAGTCAATGATAGGCCTAGGGCAACAATCCTCTAGGCCCTAGAGCAGAAGCAGAGTGCCTCCTTTGAAGACTCGCAAGATCCATATGAATTCAATGATGAAGAGCTAGCAATTATGAAAAGGAAAAAGTCTAACAAAAACAAGAAATTATTGGAGGAAGTTCTGAGGTTTGGGTTTGTCGCAGAGGTGTAATTGCATTGCTACTCTTTATATTTCTGACCAGGCAAGGTGTTGATGAGGCAATACATGGTGTAGGGATGGTGGTTATAGAGGCAAATGATGAGGTTTTTATAATGCAAAGACAACGAGAAGCATAAAATAAGATAGTGGAAGCTTTTGCAGCTCTCCTGATTGGTTTCCTGTCAAAGAAGAGAAAGAATGCACACCATTCAATAGCTCTTTGCCTACCGAGCTATAGTTTGAAGGTTCTATGCACCACAACAACAACATGGAGGATACTAGGCTCTCTGTGTGAGGATTCGCGTTATCGTGTGCCTTGTGCTTGCCTTCCTCATTCTGGAATCTATGACCTTATCATCTCTAGACACTTGTAACACCTATTATTTACCAATTTCCTCGGTTGTACCGTTCGATTTGATTTTTTTTATATATAAATGCATTGTCATGAGAATAGGGTTGGTAACTTTGGTAACTTAGGTTTGAAGCAAGTGGAGTGCAATGGCACTCGTCAGTCGCATTGACTTGACAACCACACCGTGTACCCAATTTCGTTAACATAATTCTTCTATTTCAAACATCCTTAGTCACATCACTTCTCACGCAACCGCCAAGAAACACAAAATGAAATGCCACCAACAGCCATTAAGGTCAAACCTTACAGAAACCGAAACTCTAACACCATAATTTTACTCTTTTCCACACAAATGAGTTGTAGGGAGACATGACAGAGAGATAATTAGATGAAACGGCTTGGTGCATGTAAGTAGCAGACCTGATAAACAAAGGGACAAGCTCTAAACGTGGTGTGGATGGACAGCATGGAGGTGAGAGGCGTTAATATGTCAACCTAACGTTATTTATGACAACATTGGCATGGGCAGTTAACCAGAAACAGGTATGCATGGCTTTAAGAACACTTAACAAAATCCGCAGATATGAATACAACACTGCATATACATTTAGCATATGAACTAGCACATATAACAGAAGGAGCTTCAACGCAATTATAAAGCGCATAACAGAAGAAGAGACTCACTGCTTCATTCACCGTTGTGGAATTCAATACAGTGCCAAATTGTTTTGTATTCCCTTTGACCTTCAAATCCAGGATGTTAGTAGGAACATAGACGTTATGGAAAGGATTGTAGGAATGCGAATCATAAGAAATTAGACATGAATAGAAAATTAGATATGCAGACCTGGGGATCTGACCAGTGCAGATAGATTCTGGAATATTTTAGACAACGCTCAGGCCTGACAAACACATAAAGAAAGACAACAAAAATTACTGGCTCAAGTATAAGCACGGCAGGATATCGTGTGCTTTAATACCATGTTAAACGCACACATGGTAGCAAGAGAATATTAAAGATAAGTAGGAGAGTACATCTATTATTTGACAATTATATACATTTATAGTACATTCGTGTGACCATTGGGTTCCACATCCCAAGGTCTCTTGGACTCTAATGGTTTTTCACATTCTACACCAACCCATAGAGGATTAGGTGTCCAACATGATAGTTGTATTATATATATAGATTTTAAATTAAATATAAATATTTAAAATAATAAGGTGACAAGGTGTTCTATTAAGGTATTCGGTGGGTAAAAATCCATGCATACTAAGGGCTAGTGTATCTACCCCAAATGACATTCCTAAGTGATTTTAATGACATAATTACCCCAGACTGTGGCCATTCAAAACACATATTAAACATATAAATCATGTTTAATCAAAGGCACGCAGGTCTATTAATCAAAGGATTAAGGAACACATTGCCAATATAAAGCATCAAAGAGGATTAAGGAACATGTTGTTGATGTAAAGCATGGGAGGACCCACCCCAAATTGTGACCATTCAAATCACATATTAAACATATAATCATGTTTAATCAAAGGCACGCAGGTTATTAATCGAAGGATTAAGGAACACATTGCGGATATAAAGCGTGGGAGAGGATTAAGGAACACGTGGCTGATATAAAGCATGGCGAGGATTAAGGAACACGTGGTTGATATAAAGCATGGGAGGACCCGCTCTTCAGCCTTAGCAGAGTGTGCAAAGAAGACCAAGCATAGTATATGCATTGAGGAGGCTAAATTCATTGCGAAGATTTCTCATTTCCATCTTGGTAAGTTTAGGGAAGCCATAGAAATTGGAAAGAGGCCTAGTAATCTTAATAGGCATGATGGTTGGAAGATTAATAGTTGTTGGATTCCTACCCTTTTTTCTTAGTTTCTTTTCCTTTTCTTTACCCTTTTTTCTCTTATGGTTTCCGCTTTCCTCTGATTTCCCTTGTGGTTTATTAATCCTCCGTCGTCTCTTTTCTCCTACTTGGTTTTATTTTTCAATTTGTATTTTGACTTTATAGGTTTTTAGTTGTTTTTCTTCAGAATAATGTTTCCACTTTTTATTAACTTTTATTCCAATTATATATATATATATATATATATATATTTCTCCGTAGTGTGCCTAGTTTCAATTCTTCCCAAAAAAATTAATAAATAAATAAACTAATTGCATATATATTTATTTATTTTATCCAAAGAATAGATTTTTTATTTGTAATTAGTTTTATAAAAAAATATTTAATATTCACCTTTTCACTAATAAATAATTTTAAAATAATATTTACAATATTTAGGAATTTTTTTATAATTCTTTGAATATATATTATATATATATAATTTTAAAATTTTAAAATTTAAAATTTAAGTTAACTAAATTAATTTTAAAATTCCTTATAAATAAGATTTCAATTATTTATATATTTTTTTCTCATTTTTCCCTCCGAGACAAATATTGTTGTTTTCTTTATAGCTATTAGAAGGTTTTTTCTCCCTATTTAACTTCCATTATGATCTGATTCTTCATCTTGTTCTGATGATGAACCACACAAGTTGGTTTAAAATTACATCTACCTAAATGTGATGATAAACCGCACAAAGTTCAAAATTGCGTCTAGCTAAATATTTCAATATGATTTATTCCAAAAATATTTTGGATATTCAAAATATAAATCATAGAAACTTAAATTTGAATATAAAGCATTTCAAAACTCAAATTGATTAACAAACAGAAATATATATATTAAAAATAAATCTTATTTACTAATTAGATTTTATTATATTTATATGATATTTATAAACTTAGAGTTATCAATATTTATTTATTTTTCATTCTTATTTTAAAGTAAAGTTAAGTTTAGCGAGAGTTATTTTTCTACTTTATGAGACAATGTCTCTGGAATTGTCGTGGCACAGTATTGTTTCGCATAAGTTGTTGGAACTCTAACCCTTCTTGATATGCATTAATGTCTCCGGAATTCCCGTGTAACAAATTTATATTTTGGGAATTAACGTGCAACAACTTTCTTTATTTGTTCTTAAGTGGTTTTTATTTATTGATTTTTTGAACTAGTTACTTGATATGAGATTAGACCCCACACAAATCATTTTATAACACAACATGTTATATGTATTTTATTGGCAATATATATTTTTAAAAACCCCTTTTATGTATTAATAAATTATTTATCTACTATATAAAATTGAAAATGAAAAAATATAAATTTAATTTTAAAGAAAAAATAGAGTAAAATTATGTATATGATAATGATACTTTATATACGTACAATATTGCATCAAAGATTGGTTCGCAAGTTAGTCTAAAGATTATGTTTTTTTGCCTTGAAAGTTATGGAAATTCCTGCTATATTTTGAGAAAATCTGGTAGGGATTTTTGTAAATCTAAGTAAAAGTTGTCAAACTTCGTAATTTTAGGTGCATTGGAGGTTTTTGATGGTGTCGAATCCATTTCCACCATCAAAAACATGATTCTAACTGCATCTACAATATTTTTTGAATTTTTTTTGCCCAGATTCCAACCACTTTTGGGGCAATTCTTCCGCCTTTTTAGAGGACTCTGATTCACAATGTGCACTTTAATAATTAAGGTTTCGAGTCATAACCAAAATTCATCATAGGAACAAACTTTTAAGAGAAAAGATAATGATTCAAGGTTAAATAAATACTAAGATAGAGAAGGGAAAATAAGAACAAAGCCAAAAAAAGTTGGCCAGGGAAAAAAGTAAAAACGCTAATCTAAAATTAAGAAGACAGACATTAATAAACTAAAATTTATATTATTGACAATTAAGGGAAAAAAAGTTGAATGATGGAAGCTGGCCAAAAATGTAAAAACCTAAATTGAGAAGACAAAAATTTATAAACTAAAATTTATATTAATTGTAATAAACTAAAATTCATGTTATCAACAATTAAGGAAAAAAGGTTGAATGATAAGGTTCTTTGAGGATTCATGCATCAACTATCTTTGTAACTAGATGTAAAGTTGAATGATAGGGTTTTTTGAGATTCACATATAGACTATCTTTGTAACTCGATGTAAAGTTGAATGATAGGGTTTGTTGAGATTCATGCATCGACTACCTTTGTAACTCGATGTAAAGTTGAATGAAAGGGTTTGTAACTCAATGTAAAGTTGAATAATAGGTTTTGTTGAGATTCATGATAGGGTTTGTTGAGATTCATGCATCGATTATCTTTGTAACTTGATGTAAAATTGGATGATAGGGATTGTAACTCGATGTAAAGTTGAATGATAAGCTTTGTTGAGATTCATGATAGGGTTTGCTGAGATTCATGCATCGATTATCTTTATAACTCGATGTAAAGTTGAATGATAGGGTTTGTAACTCGATGTAAAGTTGAATCATAGGTTTTGTTGAGATTCATGCATCAACTATCTTTGTAACTTGATCTAAAGTTGAGTGATAGGTCTTGTTGAGATTCATGCATCGACCATATTTGTAACTCGATGTATATTAGATTTTGAACAGTATAAATGTCTTAGTTTAAAAAAACAAAACAAAACAAAATCTCAAATATAATAGGAACAAAGTATCATGAATAATAGAATATAAAGAAAACGGTTATAATAAAGTCATATAAAGGGGAATACAAAATATATAATAAGATCTAATTTAAGAATAGAATATTAATAAAATTAAAATGATAACACTAAGTAATAGGGGAAAGTCATAATATAGGTAGTATATAGAGATTATAATATAAATTATAATAAATACCATAGTACGTTGGAAATAATTATATCATAGTTTTTGAATAGGGCTTCTTGAACTTTAATGTAATTATAAATTAGTGCAACCATATAATTTAACTGGTTGGCAAATGTCAATAGGCATCAATTCATAATGTTTTTGTCTATAAGTGAGACTTTTTGAAATGTTTTCCGGTTTATTTTCGGATCTAATTTGTCTAGAATCTAGCAAGGATTCATAAAAATTACAAGTTTGATGGATGAACTCTTCACAATCGAAGTGTGCGTTGAATCCATATAATCAATTAAGACAACAAAAATCAATATTTCACCATAAAAAAAATTCAGACGGGGGGAAACTCCAAAAAATCTCGCATATAGAAACCTCAATTCATAATGAGTTTGAGCACGTTGTTAAAAATAAAAATAAGAAATTCATAAAACTACCTAAATTATAACTTTTTATTATTATTATTATTATTATTATTATAAAATAATATATGAGTTCAACATATATATTTGAAAAAACATGGAACAAAATCCTTATCCATGGAGATTTACTCTCACTTTCCATGGAGATTCTTAATTTATAAATAGACTTTGTTACAATACCATGGGCCAATACCATGGCTTATCAATACACATGCCCAAAAAAACCATAACTCATTTCATATCCACTTGTTCATATGACATTATTTTTTAATTAATCAATTTAATTAAAAGATCAAAACAAACACAACTACTTTGGAGATAGATCAAAACCTTTAATTTTTGTGTAGTACTAAGAATATTAGAATATTCCATGGAGGTTAAATCTCTATCATTCACCTAATAATATTCAAGTTACATTATATTCATAGTAATATATTCAAATCAAATGTTGAAATTTATTTTTAAAGTAGTTATGTCATTTTTTCCCTTTAAATTAAATTGATTAATTTTAAATATAGATGTATCATATGAATGAGTGCCATATGAAGTGAGTTATGATTTTTTGGGGACATGGTATTGATAAGCCACAGTATTCGTCCATGGTGTTCTTCATTAATAATCTCCATCGTAAGTGGGGGTAAGTGTTTAGATGTTTATTAAAAGAGCATAGATATTAAATCTAATAAATGCTTGGCAATTACTGAGAGGGGGGCTGAATGAGTAACTGTAAATTAACAACTAGTTAGCTCAACTTAATTTCCTTTTTCAAATATCTCCTTACGTAGTTAATGATCTATGCATATGTTCAGTTGGGGGGCTGAATGAGTAATTGTAAATTAACAACTAGTTAGCTCAACTTAATTTCCTTTTTCAAAGATCTCCTTACGTAGTTAATGATCTATGCATATGTTCAGTTGTTGATTGTTTATTTTTCACTTAACGAAGAGAGACAAGTGTATATGTAATTCAAAATTCAAGAACATTCACACAAGTGAGATATCCAACAAGCAGCACATGAAAGTGAGAAAACCGATAATTGGAAACCAATAAAGGGAGAAAGTACTCCCCTGTTACATCATTTTTTTGTAGAGTCCAACCTACAGGAGGTTGCTACCTCAATGGGCTCCAACGCCCACAGGATTCTCCTACCTCAATAGGCTATAACCTGTTCTTTATCAAGCTACAATGTCAAGGGAGACTAGAATATCCCAATCACAATACAAGTGGTATCAGAGCCAAAAGTATCGAGTTTGGAACACCCCTCCCTCGTGTTGGGTGGGATATTTTTGGGCATTAGATAGTCCAATGCTTAGGTTTTTTGCGACATGTGCTCCAAACTATTAATGTTTCTCCAAAAGTACTAATGTTTGCATTGTTTTAAAATTAATCTTCTCCTAGCCTACCACAACCTACAAGGTTGAGACCACAACAAATGGAGGGAAAAAAAAAAGAGAAAAGGGGTTTTTTTATAGTTGTGATAGAAAATACAGTGAATTTCATAAGTGTGCTGAGAAGAAATTATTTTACATAAATTGTGAAGATGAGGAAGAAAAGGAACATGAAACATCAAAAGAAGAGGATATACACCAAGAACCAACCCTAGAAAAAGAAGAAATAAATTTGACAATATATTGTAATGCATTGGCAAGAATTACCACTCCTCAAACCCTCAAGATAGAAGGATATATTAAGAATAAAAAGGTAATAGTGTTGATTGATTCAGGTAGTACCCATAATTTTATTCATTGTAAAATAGCCAAGGAGTTGAATTGTTTTGTATATCCATCTCCAAAGTGTCAAGTGATGGTTGCAAAGGGAGGAACTATAAATTGCTTTGGAAAGTGTCATAATATCAAGCTGACCACAGATGAATATGTATTGAATAGTCCAATGCCTTATTCCAATGGGTGGTACTGATGTTGTACTAGGAGTGCAATGGTTAGAATATTTGGGGACGATAACTTTTAATTTTCAAGAACTTTTCTTGAATTTTTTCTGGGAAGGAAAAGAAATTGAAATAAGGGATATCACAGGGAAACCATGGAAGATAATCAGCTCTAATGGCATGAAAAATATTTTGAAGAAAGAACAATGGGTCATAATTGCACAATTATGCGCACTAGAGGTTCAAACATCGAAATCATCCATTTCTCGAGATCTGTAAAAAGTCTTAGACAATCATTCTAAGGTATTTGGAACCCCCAAAGGCCTCCCACCTATTCGAGCTTATGATCATGCTATTCACTTCATTCTAGGAAATATTCCTCCAAACATTAGGCCTTACATATATCCCTATGACCAAAAGAGTGAAATTGAACGTATGGTTATAGAAATTCCGACCTTCAATACAAAACCTTACCTGGGGTAAGGAAGAAGGTCACAGGTATGTCTGAGTTCAACATGAATCATAGAGTTTGATAGGGTTGTGCAACTAGAAAACTTACAAGGGGACCATTCCCCTAAAATGAAAGCGAAACTACCGACATTCTTCAATTGGTCCATGCTGACCTATCTGGTATGTTACTCGTAACATCATTGGGAGGATACTTGTAATATGCAATTTTATGGATGACTTCTCTCGCAAAACATGGATATATTTCTTGAAGAAGAATGATGAAGTGTTAAAATGGTTCCATTCCTTCAAAGCATTGGTGTAAAGTCAAACATGGAATAAGATCAAAATATTCATAACCAACAATGGAACCGAATATGAATCAAATGAATTCAATCACTTTTGCAAAGAGGTTGGCATTAAGAGGGAGACAATCGTTCCATACACTCTTGAGAAAAATGGGTTTGGATAAAAAAAAATCGAAAAATTATAGAAGCCACCCATGCCATGCTCCATGATCAAGGTTTATCGAAGATCTTATGGGGAGAAGCTTCCATAATTGTCATGTATGTTCAAAATAGGAGCCCACTATTGGAAACATTGAGAAGGAGGTGAATCAGTATTTCTTTTCAATTGTTATTATTACCAGTTTAGATTCCTTACAATTTAATCAAAGAAATGATTTTATTATATATAGAAAAGGATTGAATACAATATTTGATGAATTTTTCCAAGCACCAACTTGTACTTTGATGAGGCTCCAACCTCTAGGGCTTTGACCCTACCTTACCAAGGCACCAACCTTGAATTTAGGAGCACCAACTCCAAGGACACCAATCCTTCCAATTCTTAGGCACCAACCCCAAAGGGATCCAACCCTTATAGTTTTACTCTATCAAGAAATGTTTGATTATATTATACTGCTTCTGAGGACTTCTTTACCAAACCATGTCTTTGTAGTCTTTGTAATAGGTTGTTTTTTGTGATATGGCTTCACTTCGGGTCCAAGCCTTCCAAGATGAATCTATTCAAAATATTTGTCCTCCCGCTCTGTCTTCGGCTTCCTTCTTCGCTCAGCCTTCGGCTTCTACTAGACCTTCGGCATCTGCTAAACCTTCGGCTTCCTCTGTTTTTCAAGTTCACGAGTTGTGAACTTTCCTTGTTCTCTGCTTTTGATGCCCAAGATCGATGCTTGAGATGAAGGCATTTAGCTTGTGTTTATATGGGTTTCACTGATACCCAAAGGAAACATTCACTGGAAGGAGGCCGACTTGTATATTAAACTATATCTAACAGTCTTTCATCTGATTATATGGTAGACTTGATTGATCATGGAAACCACATAAAAGAGACTATACCCATGATGTCCCTTAAGAAACCAATTTCCTGGCTATATAGAAATTGTGCTTAAGACATTAATTTTATTTATGCATGTCACTTATTTGTATAATGTATCCTCATATGAGGGGCCCGAAGGACCTGACTTTTAACCCTTAATAATTAGCTGACATGAAAATATTAGAATGTCATGTGATGTTGAATATGAATGATGTGTGAAGAATGCATTGAGAAGTTAAAGATAATATAATGTGTTTGACAGGAACTATTGTCTGTAACTTAGAAGAAATATAGGGGTAGGAACTTTAAATATAGGAGTGATATTTTAAGGAAGTTTAACTTCATTCACATAAGTAAACAAAGACCTGTAGATTCATTACCATATTTAAAGAAAGAAAGAAACATGATTACACATAATAGATAAATTACAAAATAATACTCAACAATGTGTGGAAAACTTCTCGTTCTTTCATTAATCATTAATTTATCAAGAATAAAACAACATAGTCTGCAGGTTCTTGAAAATTCAGACCTTTTTCCTATAATTTTGCCTCTTTTTATACATCATGGGATTGTTGGTAACTACCAAAATTGTCAAACTGCTTAACTACCTCCTAAATATCTAAAGTAAAATTCATTACAGAATATTACATTGGAAGGTAAAAAACACCTCATTCTTCTCAAAAAAACAAAATAACAAGAAGTAACAAAAATTAGAGTATGATTGGTGATTGTTGCTCACTGTTTGAATCTGTGCCTTGAGTATGTGGTCCTGCTAATGCATCTTTGGTCTGCTCTGTCATCCATTCCTTTCACTTTCTCCATAATGGTACATATGACTTTGGTGCTTCATCTAACTTATCAAGTGTTATTCTACAAGTTGTGATCCTACCATAAGTAGGCTTGTCAGTAAACAAAGTCTACACCATCCAGAGAAGCTTACATTCTTTGTTCAAGTAGTTCACAATGGTGGATCCTTTTAATACTATTGTCTTTTCATGAGTGTTATGAACTTTGCTTTTTTCCTAAACTATCAATGTCTCATATGTTTTCCATGGCAGCAAGTTTCCCTGTAGATCCGAGAAAGAAGAAAGTTCAACCCTAACCCTTTTATCAAATGAGATGTTAAACTCTGAAACCACTTCCTTTATCTCCTTTATCTTCTTCTTGGCAATAATCCTGTAGATGTTTCTAACAATCACTTTATTAAAATCAATTGCACATGATGTTATGTCTGGCATGTCATGTTCCTTCAATTCCACAGTAGATTTAGAGTTGATGAAATCTATCATCCTCTTTGCAAACTTTGATCTATCTAGATCCTTTTTCTTATTTTTAATGACCACCTCTTCCATATTCCGAACTAGTGTTTTTTCTTCAAATATAATCATCAAAAACTCCCAAATTCCCTTGATAACATTAATTACTTCATCCCATAGGATTTCTCTTGCTTGAATTAAGGACATATTGCCCTTCATTTTCTCCTTTAGTCTTTTGATTTCATCTTCTTCCCTCAGGAGATCTTCCCTGTATTTCTTTGCATTATATTTCTCCCTTCTTGCTTCTTCTTTATAGGAACAAAATGAACTTGATCAACATTTAAGCTTTGCCTAATACATATCGTAGTCAAGGGATTCAGCATGACACATAATAAAGTGATAAAGTTGTCGATATTGATTTATCCTATGCTTTATGATCTTTAAAGAGTTTTCACAGTTTATTACTGTTAACTCCTTCGTTATGGATCTTACTCTTGGGTATATGTGATAACCTAATTCTCTTGCTTCGATAACCTGCTTCTTTGATGGCTTTTTATGGACTCTTCCTCTTACACTTTGGCTTCAAGATGTCTTCTCCCATTTGGCTTCTTGCTCATGTTGCTTCACAGATCTTCTCTTCTTGGTTTCACATCATCATTTAGTATCCAGAATATTTCCGTGTTGACATCAATGACAATCTAGATCAGCAATCTTCCCCATTTTCATTGATGGAAATATTCTTCTTCTCTCCCCCCTTGACATCAATGGCAAAGGAGTGCATAAGGACTCCCCCTGTCGAACTGCTCCTCCTATCAAACTGCTCCCTCGTGACATGTGACATTTCAAGAATCAGTTTAGTGTGATGCTAGAGCAATAACCCTCATCTTTTGATGGAGATATTCAAATTCTTCTTGAGTAAGAGGTTTGGTGAAAATATATCCAATTTGTTCCTTGGTATTGATATATTCCAACTTGATGTTTTGTTCAGCCACCTGTTCACGGAGAAAATGATGCTTGATTGGTATATGTTTGGTTTTTGAGTGCATCACTGGATTTTTACTAAGACTAATAACACTTGTGTTATCACAATAGATGGTGATTGTATGTTTAGGTTCTATGTTGACATCCTTAAAAGCTTCCTTCATCCATAGTATTTGTGTAAAACAGTCGGTTGCGCCTATATATTCGGCTTCAGCTGTAGAGAGAGAAATAGATGATTTTTTTTTGCTGAGCTAGTCTACCAGGCAATCTCCCATAAAAAATTCATTTCCACTAGTGCTTTTATAATCGTCCATGCTTCTACCAGGTAATCTCCCATAAAAAATTCATTTCCACTAGTGCTTTTACAATCGTCCATGCTTCCAGCCCAATCAGCATTGGTATAAGTTGTCATTGTAATATTTGTGATTTTGGGATACCAAAGACCAAAGTCGATAGTTCCTTTCAAGTATATGAGAATTCTTTTCACAACTAACATGTGGGATTGCTTAGGAGTTGACTAAACTCTTCCCACCATTCCCACTACTTGCATAATGTCGGGTCTTGTAATAGTTAAGTATAAGAGAGATCTAATTATTGACCTGTAAAGAGTTGCATCTATCGGGGGGATTCATCATCTTTTCTTCATTTGCAGTTTGTGGTCATCAATGTGCTCATAGGTGCACATTCTTCCATTCCATGTCTTTTAAGCATGTAATTGAGATATTTTGTTTGAGAGATAAACATACATGTTGTGGTTTGCGATACTTGTAATCCAATGAAGTAGGATAGTTCACCAATCATTGACATTTCGAATTATTTTGACATATGTTGAGAAAACTCATGGCTCATTTCATCATTATTGCTAGCAAAAATCAGATCATCAACGTATACAAGGGTGATTAGTAATTTTTCATTATCCATATTCATGTATATATTACTTCCTACCACCCCCTTTTTGAAGTTTTGTTGTTGTAGATAGTGATCCAATCTTACATACTACGCTCTCGAAGCTCATTTCAAACTGTATAATGCCTTTTTCAACTTACATACAAAGTATTTTCCTTTTTCTAGAGACAAACCTTATGGTTGCTCCACGTAGACTTATTCCTTGATTTCCCCATTCAGAGTAAATGTTGATTTTACGTCCATTTGATAGACTTTGAATCCGTTTGAGCAAGCAAATTACAAGAACATTCTTATAGCTTCCATACAAGCTACCAGTGCAAAGGTTTCTTAAAAATCGATTCCTTCAATTTGTGAATAACGCTTACTGACAAGTCTTGCCTTCTTTCTAATGATTTTTCCATATTCATTCATTTTTATTTTTGAACACCCACTTATTTCCAATCATATTTTTATCCTTCGGATGAGGTACCATCTCCCATGTCTCATTTTTCTCGATTTCAGATATTTCTTCTTCCATGGCTTCCACCCAATGAGGATCTTTACTTGCTTGAGTAAACGTTTATGGCTCTATCATAGATAGGAGAGAAAAATCATTTTTCCTTGGTGTACTTGACATCCTTCTTCGGGTATGTATTCCTTCATCTAGATTACCAATAATCCGCTCTTACGGGTGATGTTTTTCAAGGAATTTCAATTTTGAAGGAGTTTGAGATGGTTCTTTTTCTTTTCTCTTTTCTTGATATTTTTCTTTCTTTTCAGTCTCTTCTTCACCTTTTCAATAAAGGGGTGAACTTCATGATGTTCAGTTTTATTTTCTAGAAAGCCTTCATCAATATTTACATCAATACTTTCCACTATTTTCCGTAGTCTATTATTGTAGCACTGTAAGCTTTGATTGTGGTAGAATATCCAAGAAATATTCCTTCGTCAACCCGAGAATCAAATTTTCCTAGTGAGTCATCATTGATCTTTATGAAGCATTTGCTTTCAAAAATCTTGAATTATTTTACTGAATCAAGTCTTCCTTTCCATAATTCATAAGGAGTCTTCTCATTATTTGGTCTTAGTTGAGTTCAATTCAAGGTATAAACTATTGTCTAGACTTCTTCCAAAATTTTCACTGCAAGTTAGCTGCTAGTAACATAGTTCTTATCATTTCTTGAACAATTTAGTTTCTCCTTTCAACTGCCCCCTGTTTCTTAGGTGTTCTATTAGTAGAGAGTTCTCTTTCGATTCCATGTTTGTTAAAAAATTCATCAAATTATTTTGATGTGAATTCTCCCCCTCTATCCATTCTAAGACATTTAATTTTGGAGTCCTTTTCATTTTCTACAAAAGCTTTAAGATTCTTAAAGCATTCAAAGTCTTCATATTTATATTTTATAAAATATACCCACATCATTCTAGTATAGTCATCAACAAATAAAGAAAATTACCTTTCTCCTTGGAGTGATGGAGTTCTGGTTGGCCCACATAAATCTACATGAATGATCTCCAAAGGTTTTGATGTGGAGAACTCCTTAGCCTTGTGGTTGGTTCTAGTTTTCTTTCCATATTGACATGCCCCACATGCAACCTGATCCAGTTTGAACATCTTTAGAATGTCCCTTATTGCATTGTTTTTTCTTATATAGATCAAGTTATCAAAACTTGTATGCCCTAGTCTCTTGTGCCACAACCAACTTTCATCTGCTTGACTTAGATAACATTTATCTTCTTGAATTGTGTTCAGAATGTAGATGTTATATGATGTTATAACTCCTTCACCACAAGTTCTCCTAAAGAAGAGTTCCTTATTTCACAATTTTTAGTGTTGAAAACAACATTATGTCCTTGATCACATATTTGGCTAACACTCAGGAGATTGTGTTTGAGCCCATCTACCAAGAAAACATTTTGGACCTTTACTTTTCCATTAATAAGGGTAACAATACCTTTCCTAGCAATTTTGGCAAACCCACTCCTAAAGGATACAGTTCCTTCCCTTTTTATTAATGAGACAAACTTCCTTTTGTCACCTGTCATATGCCTCGAGCATCCACTATCCACAAACCAAAGAGTTTCCTCAGTTTGAGCACATAGGGCTAGATCACATTTATCCGTACTGGGATTTTCATCTTTTTCTTCTTTATTTTTGAGGGGGGAATTTTGTTCTTTATCTCCATTATCATTGCATAATAACCAATTGGATCAAATTTTTCCAAAGGATCAAAAGAGTTGAAGGTCTTGATTTTTCCTTGCCCTTTCAGAGTACATGGCTTGTTGATATGATCCTTCAATCATGGTGCTTCATTCTTACGAGCCATGCAATGTTTAGCTTGATGACCTAAATTTTTACAATAATAACAATGCCCAAGAAAGATAGTTTGGTACCTGTTATAATAGCCATGATTTGAATAAACCTTCTTTCTTGGAGTTTCTCTTTCTTCATTCTTTGGATTGGAGTCGAGCCTTTGATGGGACGATTTTTCTTCTTTTGGATTGCTGCAAAGTACGTTGGCATAGCTTCTTGCATTATCCTTAGCACTTGATGATTCCTCTTTAAATCCAATCTCGGACTTGTCACTTTCAAATTTCTGAGTTTTGAGAATGTGATCAAGTGTTTGAGAACTTTGCCAACTTCTTTCGATTTGTTCCAATTCTTTCTTAAGAAATACTATTTCAACTTCATGTCTTTCATATATGATGGCATCCCTTCTTTTGGCTTCCACTTTATCTGTTTTAAGTGAGATGACCTTCTCTCTTAACTTTTCATTTTCTTCAATGGAACTAATTATTAATTTATTTGTATACTTTTTGTTTTCTTGTCTTTATTCATCATCTTCAGTGAATGCCATAAATAGTACTTCCTTGCTTCCAACATAGTCATTTTCTTCATCTGATTCATCATTGCTTCCTTTGTATGATTTCTTTTTTATGACCACATATTCATCCTCATCAGTTTCATCTTGTTTAGAGAGGAAATTCTTCTTAGCAAATCCTTTCGTTTTGTATATCCTAGTTTTTTAATCTTCCTCATCATCATTGTCATGCTTATGAGGACATTTTGTAGCATAATGACCTATTCTTCCACATCTGAAATAGATAAGAGGGTGCTTACCTTTTATCTTGGATCCTTTCTTTAGCCTTCGTACAAATTGCACCAATTCGGATTCAACATCAGAGTCATCACTGTTGTTATTCCATCCTTTCCCCTTTTTTGTTTTGAGGCCTTCAATGTTCCATCTTTGGAACTTAGCATTCCTTTTCTCATCTCATAGGCAATGCGGATTCCATGAAGTTCATCCATCTTGAGAGTGTCTAGGTCCTTCATTTCTTCTATAACACTTATTTGGGAGTCAAATCTGTCTGGGAGAGATCTTAAGACTTTTTGAACAACAGTTCTTTCTTCAATCATTTTTCCCAATGCTTTAAGAGAGTTGAGTACTTCAGCTACTCGGAGGAAGTATGATGCAATATATTCTTCATCATCCATTTTCAAACTTTCAAACTGCTTCCTATTAGTTTGAAGCTTTTCCTTCTTAACTTTGGTGTCCCCATCATATAAGCTAACCAGCTTATCCCATACTTCTTTGGCCAAGTCACAATTCAAGACTTTCGTAAACTTAGAATCTGTAATTCCACTTGTAATGGAATTTAGAGCTTTGGCATTTGCAACGTATGCTTTCATTTCATCTAGATCAGTAGGAAGAGTGGGAGGATCATCGTACCCATTCAAAACAGTGTTCCAAACTTCAAGTCCAAGGGGCATTAAGTAGTAAGACATTCTCTTTTCCAAAAAACCAAAATTAGTACCACCAAACAAGGGAAGCCTTCCTTTCATTTCATGATTCTTCATTGTAACTAAGAATCCTTCTTACAGTTGTTAGGTTGATTATGAAGAAGCTATCTCTGATACAAATTGTTATAAATACTCACGGGGGTGAACCGGTATTTCTTTTCAATTGTTATTATTACCAGTTTAGATTCCTTCCAATTTAATCAAAGAAATTATTTTATTATATATAGAAAAGGATTGAATACAATATCTGATAGTTTCCAAGCACCAACTTGGACTTTGATGAGGCTACAAACTCTAGGGCTTCAACCCTATCTAACCAAGGCACCAACCTTGAATATAGGAGCACTAACTTCAAGGACACCAACCCTTCCAATTCTAAGGCACCAAGCCCAAAGGGATCTGACCCTTATAGTTTTACTCTATCAAGAAATCTTTGATTGTATTATACTTCTTTGAAGAACTTGTTTACAAAACCCTGTCCTTGTAGTCTTTGTAATAGGTCGTTTTCTATGTTATGGATTTGCTTCAGGTCCGAGCCTTCCAAGATGAATATGCTCAAGAGATTTTCCATCCCACTTTTTCTTCATCTTTAGTTGCACCTTCAGCATCTACTAGACCTTCAGCTTCCTCCATTTATTCAAGTTCATGAGTTTTGAAATTTCCTTCTTCTCCGTTTTTTATGCACGAGATCGATACTTGAGATGAAGGCATTTAACTTGTGTTTATACGAGTTTCACTAATACCCAAATGATACGTTCATTGGGAGGAGGCCAACTTGTATATTAAAAAATATCGAACATTCCTTCATCGAATTATATCGTAGACTTGATTAATCACGGAAACCACATAAAAGAGGCTATACCCACATGGAGGTCCCACATGCCAACTCATCACCTTTAATCCCACAATCGCAAATTCATGAGAATCAAATTCATTCCTTTAATCTCGCAATTGAAACTTTATGAAAATTGGAAGTTTTACAAGTCTGCACATGCTTTGCCTTCTGATGGAGCAGATGTGATATAATATTTAAATAGTTGTTAATAAATCCATTGGGTCCACAATCTCTATTGAAATCGGTAGTCTGTTGGGTCCACAGTAATATCGCAATCGGCAATCCATCAAGTTCACAAGTCTTATCATAATCAGCAGTCTGATGATGACAAACCTTTATGAATTTTGTAACTTCCAATAGCCGAACGTGATGTTATATTAGGGATGTTACTATAACTTGTTCGGTTCCGTAGTACATATCACAATCAGCGTTTTTAGCATTATATTTTTAATACTTGTGATATGTAACTTCTGATGTGGTAGTTCTGGTATGGTACATGTGATATAATAATAGAGCATATTGTTGTGGAATCGTTGGGTTCGTAATACATATCACAGTCAGGGGATTCAACGTGACACATAATAAAATGAAAAAGTCGTTGATATTGGTTTCTCCAATTCATTAGGATATTTAAAGAGTTTCCATGGTTTATTATTGTTAATTCCTTTGTTATGCCTCTTACTCTTGGGTATATGTGATCACATGCTTCTCCTGTTCCGATAACCTACTTCTTTGATGGCGTCTGATGAACTCTTCCTCTTACTCTCTGGCTTAATGCTGTCTTCTCCTCTTTAGCTTCTTTCTCCTATTTCTTCACAGATCTGCTATGCTTGGTTTCAAATCATCATTTAGTATCCAAAATATTTCCATATTAAATTTCAAGACACCTGAAGAAGCTTTCACTAGTAAGAAACCTGATGTTTCTCATTTTATAATATTTGGTTGTCCTGTGTATCTTCACGTGCCTAAAAGAAACAAGTTGGAAGCATTTGGGAAGAAAGTTACATTTGTGGGATACAGTGAAAATTCAAAGGCATATGGAATCTTTGTGTTCGGTCAAATAAATCTAGAAATAAGCCATGTTGTCACCTTCGATGAAGACATTGCTCTTGGGAAAGCCAGAGATCCCCCCATTCCAAAGAAGGATAATGATGATGTTGCACAAAGATAGGATGAACCTTTGACAAATGAGCCTATGTCTGATGTTGAAGGTCTAATGGATCCAATTTATCCACCTCCTAGTGATCCCTCTACCTCGAGGAAAAGACCTTTGTGGCTCAAAGATACTCTCAAAGATGTTGAAAAACATATTGCTCCAAGAGGGACATTTCACGAAAGTAAGAATCCAAACAAGTATCAAGGGTACTTCATTGTTATGAATATTATTGTTCAAACTAAGCCATGTCCATTCGAAGAAGTCGTAAAGCACCAAGTATGGAAGGATGCGATGAATGAAGAGTATGAATCTATCATGAAAAATGACGTGTGGGATGTGGTGCCTAGACTGAAGGACAACTCTATAGTCACCTCAAAATGGCTATACAAAATCAAACATGGAGCAGATGGGAGTGTTGAGAAATACAAGCACATGTTCATTTCTCAAGGATTCTCTCAAAAGGAAGGAGTGGACTATGACAAGATATTTCACCGATTGCCCAATATACAACCATTCATTCTATTATCGCTTTAGTTGTCACTTAATAATGGAGCCTACATCAAATGGACATTAAGACTACTTTCTTACATGGCTCGCTTAAGGAGGAAGTCTACTTGGAACAACCTTAGGTGTTCGAAGCACAAGATCGAAGGACACATGTATGCAGGTTGAAGAAAGCACTCTATGGGTTGAAACAAGCCCCTAGGGCTTGGTATGAGAGGATTGATATCTATCTTATGAAGATGTGATTTAGGAGGAGAGATGTTGATCCTAACCTATACTTCAAGGTTCAAAAGTACATCCCTCTCATTTTGGTCCTTTATGTAGATGATCTAGAGTCTAAAAGGTTTATACCCTCTCATTTATCAATGCAGGAGGGAGTTGGATTCCGAGATCGAGATGAAGGACCTAGGAATGATGCACTACTTCCTGGGCCTGGAGGTATGGAAAAAGCCAGGAGTTCTGGGATGGGTGACCTTTTGGGAAGTCGTGGTTACCGGGTGCAAGCCCCGGAAGTGATGATTGATGCTATGTGATTCGTTCTCCACAATTCACTAGTTTCAATCCCAATTCTTCACCCCTGTGAGCATCACCCGATGCAATGAGTGCTAAGTGAACTATTCAAAAATCATGAGAAATTAGTCAGTTACGACTACCTCTCATGGAATGGTCATACGTTTGAATGACTTACTTAATGCAGTTGAATCCCAAATTGATATCTAATATAATGCACTGCGTAATCTCCCATACTTAAAAACATATGCTTGTTCTATAATTCGCCCTTCGGGCGAACCTGTCGCTATGTTTTAACGAGCCTAGCGACAGTGAAACTCTTTCTCATCCATTTGGACAAGTTTGTCACTATTAGGTTTTAACGAGTTTAACAACAAAGATAACTCAGTCCTTTTCAATTTTAGACAGTCTGAAAGGGACAGAAAGGAAACTCCAATGATTCTTTTTCATCATATAATCCCTTAAGTCCGAGAAAGCATAAAATAATACGAAAGGGATGAATTTTCGATGGTTTTAACGAGCCGAACAAGACAAGCACTCGATCATTTTGTGTAATAATCCCTCGAGTCGAAAAAGATTAAAATCGAGAGGAGGGATAGCACTTCCGATGAGTTTAACGAGCCAAAGAGGCTAATCGCTTGGCAATATTTTCATATTTTATGAGTCAGTTGAAAAGAGCTTAAAGGAGACTCGTTTTTCGAGGAACGAGTGATGATTTCGAGTAGCAGCTGATTCGAGGTAAGGTTTGGAATTTTCCAATCACGGCAGTCACAAGGATGGCTAACAGAATCACTCTTTGCAAATGTTCCTCAAAAGGGGTAAACAATCAAATGGAGGCGTATGGTCGGCTAAAACATAGTGGAGGTGATGATGAGAACACGACCAAGGCTCAAAAGTTGATGATAACGCATTCACAATGGTTATTTACTGAGGATCGGTTCATTTTTTAATGAGCTTAAACTCTGGGGGAAATATTTGCTCATTTCTTATGTTTATTTTTTAACGAGCTTGATTTCCACGTTAAAACGGCTCGTGCCAGTCATATAATAAGGATATCTCATCCCAAATGCCATTTTTATGGAGCTTGCACCTTTTAAAGCTTTGCCCCAGATCCTTTCTTTATGCAAGCTAGGAAACGACCAATCCTACGAGTTTAAAGGGTTAGAGGACCTACAAATTTAAAAAATAAATGGTCACTCTTTGCTTGCATGCAAAAATGTTTGCATGCCCCTAGGTATAATGAAAAATTTCCAGGTTACCATATAGAAGCTCTTACTTTTGCAAGATAGTTTCCATCCACATCATAGATAGAAACACTTCCTCGCTTAGTACATCTGGACCAGGGTGGTTCTAAATCCCAACCTCCTAACCTTGACGAGGGAATCTTATTCTAGTCTAACTCCCTTTTCCTGTAAGGATAGGTGTCAGACCAGTCATCTTCCTCCGCGGAAACCTACTTTATACCTAGAGTTTCCCTGCCGAAGCAGGCCAGGGTGCATGCCCCCTGGGTTTCAGCCATATCCTCCTGAATCACTCGCGCTCATCAGGTGGATGGAATGGAGATCAATGATACATTCCTTGCATGAAAGGACCATTTAGGGATGGAATTTGACTATTTTCTATGTGTGAACCGAGGAATGACTGTTGGTGTACGAGCTTGACCACTCTGCCTTCATGCGGAAAACACATTACTCTAAAGAGTGAGGAGACGATGGCTCCCATGCAATAAATATAGTCACGCCCAAGAAGTAGATTATAATCTAGGGTTCCTTGGACTACCATAACATTCATGTGAACGGTTTTCCTTCTCAAAGTAATGGGCACATTGGGAAGGATCCCTAACGGTCAACTGGTTCCTTTGTTAAAGCCTATCAGATTTCTCATTTCAGGCAAAAGTGATGGCGAACCAAGCGATTTCCAAGTAGTTGAGGAAAGGATACTCACAGAAGCCCCTTCATCTATGATGGTACTAGCCATGACCATTCTGTAAGCTTGTACAATGATTTGGAATGGTATACTAGCTGGTACATGGGGTCTGCCTAGTAGATTCCAATCGAAGGAAACGACTAGGTTGCTTGGAGGTGGGACTGAATAGACGACCAGATACGACTCTGATGAACTTCCTTCCTGCAGTAAAGGAATGGGTAGACTGCACCCAAGTTCATCAGATTCTGTGTTTACGAAAAGAATTTGAACAGTTTCGTTCTCTTTCTCTTCAGTGACGATATCATTTGAAGATGATCCCTCTGAAGGCAAAACCGGGTCAACTGCCGCCTCAACCTTTTGACTTTCGTCAGGTATGGATTTAGAGGGTTCATTTTCAATGATAGAGGCTTTGACCGACCACAATGGCGTGTTGGTTGGACTTTCTACCAGTGGTGGACTCGGCAAGAGTTTCTTATATCCAGGAGGAAGTCGTAGCAGTGAAGCAGGACAGTCATCCAAAACTCTTTTGGCTTCGTCTAGGAAGGGACAACAGTGGATGGCGTGATTTCCTTCAAAAAGTTTACAAGGAAATTTGGGATTCCTTTTTTGTCCAGATACTTCGCTTTCAGTGGTTGACGGTGTAATTTCAACATGATCATCAGATGTTGATGACACCAGGTTGTGCAAACGAGGAGACCAGTCCCTTAAGATCCGAGGAATTCAAGGAAAATCTCAATGATAGTGATCTTCTTTGAAAATGACACATGGAGGTTTAGGTTTAGACGGTGCGATGTGAGGATTTTTGATACACAACACATGGTTGCCCCTTTTTGCTTTTGGCTCCTTCTTCTTATTTTCTTTTTTCTCTTTCCGCTTCTTCTTCTTCTCAGTTACTTGATCTTTAGCTTTACCAGCTTTATCAAGCGAAGAGGAAGGAGGAGAGGGAGAAACGGATGAAGTGGAAGGTTGGGGGGTAACTCTAGTATCATCTAGTTGCTAACTTGACTATTCAGGAATTACGGTATTATGAATGATAGAAGTAGAGAAGAGCCATATGGGAAAACCAATCGTCAACCCTGGAAGTGACAATGTGGCCATATGGGGTGCACCAACATCTCCCCAAGATGAGAAAGGACTAGGATTTCCTCCAGGGGGAAATCCTTGGTTGGTACGCTCCATTTTTCTCAACCTAAAGACCAACGAGGGAACTTGTGATGTTATTCCAATTAAAATAAATTTTAGACTCTTTGACACAACTTGTTTTTTCAATTTTTAAGAGTTGAGAAAAAACAAAAGATGACTCTAGTCGCCTTCGATTTTTAATGAGCCTGAATTGACAAGTGCTCAGATGGTCCTTTTCCTTTAAGGGGTCTGAAAAGGAACGAAAGAGACTTCTCTGGAAATGTAGGCATAGGGATTACCAAACCAATCGCAAAACTACAGAATAATTTTTATGGTACGACATTCAATCTTCCCGAATGTTGTGTTCAGTGCATAGCGATTGATAGGGCGGCAGACACGGGTTCGTAAGGATAAAGGATATAGCGTATTGTGGTCTCCTAATATATACTCGACGGTATGTGGGAGCAAAAGTCCGTACTAGAACTTGTCATCTCAAAGTGGAGGAATCACCCAACCAACAATGAAAACAACAGTTACCAGGTTTTACGACGCCAAAATATGTCTCTAGCTTAGACTTCTAGATGTTGTGCATTAGGTTTCAAAGCGTTTTTAGATTCATTAAATTTATTTTATAGTTGATCTTGTTTAAAAATTTTCCTTTCAAGTTCACCACATGATGTATATACAATTCCTAAAATGTCGTCTAAGATGATAAACAACTGTTTAATCTTGTTTTGGCAATGAAAATCCTAGCTACTAAGGAAAGAGAACTGAGGGTCTTTCAACAAAGAGCATAGAGCACACACTAAATGCACTGTCCTAAATCAAATAAAGTAGTCTAAATGTAAATGAACATGCATGTATTTGTTTTCAGCCTTCTTAATGTATGAATGACAAGAAGAATGCTAAGTGCAAATATGAATTATTTTCCAAAGCGACAATACTAACAAATTTCTTTTCAAAATGAAGTGAAGATGAGGACGACAATTTGCAATTTCGAAATGAAAATTGTTTTCGACACTAATTCAAATCACATACAAGAGTAACAGTACAATCAACTATCAAGAACAATGGGATCCTCTTCTATGACTCAAAACAACACTTGCGACACTTTCCGATCAAGAAATGACAATCTGATTATGCTACTTCTTTGTAAAAGAGAACTGAAAATGGTGCATAATACATAAAAACATTCACAATTCTTTGCACAATAGAGGTGGAATGATGGAAGAGAAGGGGGTTTCCACAGAGATATACTGACCATAGACAACAAAACTCCTTAATAGAACTAAAAAAGTGAAGAAAAACCAAAGTCTGAAGGTAAAATTAACCTTCCCTGACCATCGCACCTGTCACACAGGGAATCCAGTATGCATCTCACCTACTGCACATGGGAAGTGCGATGCATACAGACTACCTTGAAGGGAGGGTGCGATGGTACCAGTGCGAGACTTTTATCTAGTATTTGCTCACAATTTGCAGTTTAGTTTAGGGATTTAGGCCGAGTAAGTGATGCTCAGTAAATATAAATCACAGGGGTTGATCTAAGGAGGTTACTAGATCCACCAGTTAGGGAAATTAGAGTTTTTGGAGCTCAATTGTTCGATTTATAAACAAAACCCGGAGATAGACTGAAGCAGCATTGATCTACTTTGCTCTTGCATAGCAAATGCAGTTCGAAGGCTAGTTGGCTTGACTTTAGGCTCCATTTGTAAGTTTATAAAACAAACAAAAATAGACTAACAAACAATATATTCGCTCCCCAGTATGGTCGCCATTTTGTTACCGGGAATAGTGTCCACATAGAGTTGCTATTCCCACTAAGACTAGTAGCTATCTTAGAAACAAACAAGTTAAAACTACTTTCGCTTTCCTTTATGAAAAATAGACAAGAGGGGAACAAAGGATACCAGCCTTTGTCTTGCGCTTGGTTCCTTGCTTTTTTCCTCTCCTTCTCGATAGATCTTTACCACTATTTCTTTGTCTACACAGCTTTAGAGAGCACCTGTGGAATCAAAGCAGCATAATACTATCAAAGAACAGAGATCTATATTCATAAACAACACATGATAAGATATGTATTAACCACACAAATGCATATACAATCAAACATACAAGAATGTGGAAGAAAACTTGAATAGCTTTATTAATATCAAGAATAGCAAGAGGATTACAACCAATTGTTCTGACCCAGCATCATCCTCCAGCAAGAAAGCCCTTCTTCACCTCAAGTAAAGCTTACATCACGCAACACTATGACACTAGAAAACCAACAACACTTCTCTACAAGATACAAAATTCCAGCCTCTGGATCTCTCTGATGAGGGATCCATATATAGATGATTGTAGGGGGGTGAGTCAGCTTCTGGGATTTTTTAGTGGCCTCTCTCTATAGTTTCTTGATTCCACTTGGAGATTGATGATTCTCTTACTCATCCCTGGTCGAAATCAGAGAGGCAAGTGTCAGAGAGGAAGTTTCTGGAAGATTCTATGATCTTCCACTTCACAAACTACCTCTGCCATTTGTCCATCCAGTATGCATCACACCCTTTGCACTGGGAAGGTGATATGCATCGCACCCTCTGCACTGGGCATTCAGTATGGTCCAGTTCTAACCATTTCTGAGCAGTTTGCTGTGGAGAACTTCTGGGAGATGATGTAATCAGCTGACCTTGTTCCTTTAGGTAGTGAAGCAACACTTTTAGGGACTTAGGAGCCCTCAATTTATGGAGATTTATGATTTTTGTTGTAGTGCCCAAAAATGTCTATAACAACGTGAGATGCATCCCTATTTCTGAGAAGCACAGGTGTGATGACTGAGCAATACTATTTCTTTCTTTGAAATTTGGGTTTTTTCCTCCTTGTTTTCAGCTCTATTCAGTTGTTTTGCTGCTTATCATCCGTATCTCATTGTTGAAGCTTATTTCCTTTACATTATTTAGCCTCCGTTGATTAGGATTAGTAAATGTTTTTATGTATTTGTCCATCATTTACAGTCCTTCGTTAAAAAGTAGCTTAAATCAAACCGTCGTTTTGATGCAAAAGTGTAGTATATATCATTTTGAGTCAAAAGAAGAGTGTCATAAAGTCTTCCTCCTCTAGATAGTTGATTGTACTTTTTTTATTGTATTTGATTTCAATTTTTAATATTTTAAGTGTCAAAATAAGTTTCCTATTCGAAACCAAAAAGTATCGTTTAGTCTTCCTTCCATTTTCAAAATAAATTGTCGAAATGTCGCTTTAAAGAAAATAGTTCAGATCTATACTTAGTTTTCCTTTTTTGGCATTCTCACATTAAGGAAACAAAAAAAATACATGCATTTGCATTTGCATTTAGACTGTGTGCAAAAAATGATTTAGGAAAAGTGCACTTAGTGTGTGCTCTTTTCTCTCTATTGAAAGAATCGTTATCTTCTTTCCTTAGTAGCTAGGATTTTCATTGCAAAAAAATAAACGATTGTTTATCATCTACATCACGTGGTGAATTTTGAAAGGAAAAATTCTAAGTAAGATCAACTCTAAAGTAAATTTTAATGAAAACAAAAACGCTTTGGAACCTAACACAACACATTTAGAATTCTAGGCTAGAGACGTGTTCCAGCGTCGTAAGGCCTGGTAACTATCGTTTTCATCGAAGGTTGGGTGATTCCTCGCCTTTGAAGCGACAAGTGCTAGTACGGACTCGTGTTCCCCATACCATTGAGTATATATTGGGAGACAACAATAGGTTGATATCCTTTATCTATAGGAAGTCGTGTCTGACTCCGTATCGATCGCAATGCACTGAACACAGCATTCGGGAAGATTGACTATTGTACATAAGTCCTTGGTAATTTCTCTTTAATTTACCACCAATGTGTATCTTGTAGTTTTTTCGATTTGTTTGGTAATCCCTCTGTCTAGATTTCCAGGGTAGTCACTTTCATTCCTTTTTGACTCCTTAAAAGAAAAGGTCCATTTGAGCACTTGTCACTTCAGGTTCATTAAGAATCGAAGGTGACTAGAATCAGCTTTAGCTTTTTCTCGACTCTTAAAAATTCAAAAGAAAAGTTGTGTAAAAGTGTCATTAAAATTTATTTAATTTGGAATAACATCCCTGTTCCTTCAATGATGTTAGGTTGAGGTAATGCAGTCCACCAATCAAGGAATCCCTCTTGGGGGGAATCCAAGTCCTTTCTCTTCTTGGGGTGATATTGGTGCTCTGTATATGGCTACATTGTCCCTTGTGGGAACCACAATTGGCCTGCTAGTATGGCTATTATCAACCTCTGTCGTTCAAACTACTGTGATTCCTCGGCAATCGAGTTAGCAACCAGATGATACTGAAGTCGCCCCTTCACCTTCTACTTCGTTTGTTTCTCCCTCCCCTTCTTCCTCTTCACTTGGTGCAAATAGTGATGCTAGTAACCGAGTAGCTGAGAAGAAGAAGGGAAGGAGAAGAAGAAGAAGTCAGGTAAGCAAGGGGTCAACCATGCAACATCCGGTGAAAATTCGCACTCAGAACTTTCCAAACCCAAATCTCCATGCATAATTTGCAAAGGAAACCATTTTCATCGAGATTGTCCTTGCATTCTATGGATCTTGAGAGAATGGTCTACCCGTTCACACCATCTGGTGTCATCAACCTCTGGCGAACATGTTGACATTACACCATCAACTAGTGAAAATGAAGTCAATGGACAGAAAGGAAAGGTTAGATTTCCATGTAGGTTATGTGAAGGTAGTCGTGCTCTTCACCATTGTCCTTTCTTGGACGAAGCCAAAAGAGTCTTGGATAACCATCCTGATTCACCGCAGCGACTTCTTCATGGATACAAGAAACTCTCACCAAGTCCTTTGCTAGTTGAAAATCCGACTGACATAACTCAACCGCTGGTCGAAACGCCTATAGTTGAGAGTGAACCTTTTGAGTCCATACCAGACCAAAGTCAATAGGTCGAGATGGCAATCGACCCAATCTTGCCTTCAGAAGTTCCACCTTCAAATGATAATATTTCTGAAGAGAATGAGAACGATATCGTTCAAATTATTTTTGTTAACACAAAGTCTAATGAACTACGAGGCGATCCACCCGTTCCTTTGCGACAAGAGGGAAGGTCCCCAGTTCAAGGGTTTCATACAACTGTTTAGCCGATACCCCCTCCAAGCAGTCTAGTCCTTTCCTTCGATTGGAATCAACTAGCGAGACCTCGCCTTCCATCTAATGTACCATTCTGGATCATAGTACAAGTTTACAAAATGATTGTGTCTGGCACTATCATAGAATAAGGAGGTTTAGTGAGTATCCTTTCCTCAACTGCTTGGAAAGTGCTTGGTTCACCATCGCTTATGCCTGTGACACAAAATTTGTTAGGCTTTAACAAAGGAACCAGTTGACCATTAGGGATCCTTCCGAAGTTGCCCATAACTTTGAAAATGAAAACCATTCACGTGAATGTGATGGTAGTCCAAGGACTTTTAGATTACAATATACTTCTTGGACGTGACTAGATATATAGCATGGAAGCTATTGTTTCCACACTCTTTTGAGTGATGTGTTTCTCGCATGAAGGCAAAATGGTACAACTTATCGACCAGCTATCATTTCCCAGTTCAAACACAACTCCAAGTCAAACATCATCCCTAAATGGTCTCTTTGCATCAAGAACGTCTCTTCAACCTTCATTCCATCCACCTGATTAGAACGAGTAGTCCGGTGAATGTAACGAATCTTAGGGGGCATGCACCCTGGTCTGCTTCGATAGACAACCCAGCTAAAAAACAGGTTTCCTTGTAGGTAATATGATTGGTCTGAAACACCATTTCCTTGTAGGCAATTTGATTGGTCTGAAACACGATTTCCTTGTAGGTTATGTGATTGGCCCGAATCACCATTTCCTTGTAGGTAATGTGATTGGTCTGAAACACCATTTCCTTATAGGTTATGTGATTGGAAGTGCCGACCCACACCATTCACTTTTGTCCACTATATGGATGAAGCCAGGAAGTGTTTTGTCTAACTGCTGACAAAACCATCCTACCATATGAATTTCCCTGTAAGT
Organism: Pinus taeda; assembly: GCA_000404065.3. Lineage (NCBI taxonomy): Eukaryota > Viridiplantae > Streptophyta > Pinopsida > Pinales > Pinaceae > Pinus > Pinus taeda. The sequence continues at coordinate 70,028 of APFE031222857.1, forward strand.
TAACTGATTGATCTAACACACCATTCACCTTTGTCTACACTGTAGACAAAAACAAGGAAGTTTTTTTTTTGCTTTGCAGATGAAACAATCCTGCTTAACCACAGTGATTTCCATATAGTTACCTGGAGAGTCTCCTTTTCGCGTTGCCTGGGGGCATGCAAAACCTATTTTATGCAAGCAAAAAATGACCAATTTAATTTCTTAGCTTTTTAGATTTTTTAGATTTTTAGTTTTAACTTCTTAGGTTAACCGTTTGGTCTGGAAATGTCTACACACCAGATGGACCAAAGGAATGGTTTTGACTAGAAGGAAGACAAAACTATCCTACCTAACCTTAGTAGTTCCTTAGCTTTTTAGTTTTTCTAGCTTTGCCATTTGGCCTTTTCTAGCCTACATAAATAGGCAATGAGCATATCTTATCGTAGAGTTCAAGATCACTAAACAATAAACCTACCAATAAGAAGCATATTTGACTAATGGTATGAGCAATGTTTCCGCAAAGTTCAAGATCATTGAAAAGTAAACATGCCAATGAGCAATGTTTTCGCAAAGTTCAAGCTTGTTAAAAAATAAACCTGCCACTAAGCAGATGTTAACACAAGGTTCAATCTCATTAAAAAAAAAACCTGCCTTCAGTAAACAACCTCTATGGTTGCCATAATATCAGCCTTTTGAGCCTTGGTTGTGTTCTGCCATCACCTCGATTATTTTGGGTCGATCTTACACTTCGACTTGATTGTTTACCCTTTTTAGGACAGCTGCGACAAGTGGTTCTATTAGCCACCCTCTTCACACTGCCATGTTTTGAGAAGATCCAAGCTTACTTGGAACTAATTGCTACCTAAAGACCACTCGTTCCTCAAAAAACGAGTCTCTTTTAAGCTCTTTTTACACTCGTAAAATATAAAAAGATTTTCGAGATATTTTCCTTTCCAGCTCGTTAAAGTAAGGGGAAGCACCATCCCTCCTATACATTTTAATCTTATTGAACCTAACAGATTATCCCTCCTAGTCCTTTCTCTTATTGGGGAGATATCGGTGCTCTGCGTATGGCTACATTGTCCCTTCTGGTAATCACAATTGGCCTGCTAGTATGGCTATTCTCAACCTCTGTCATTCAAACTACTATGATTCCTCAGCAATCGAATTAGAAACCAGATGATACTGAAGTTGTCCCTTCATGTTCTACTTCGTTTGTTTATCCCTCCCCTTCTTCCTCTTCGCTTGGTGAAAATAGTGATGCTAGTAACCGAGTAGCTGAGAAGAAGAAGAAGTCAGGGAAGGAAGGGGTCAACCATGCAGCATCCGGTGAAAATCCACACACAAAACTTTCCAAACCCAAATCTCCATGCATAAATTGCAAAGGAAACCATTTTCATCGAGATTGTCCTTGCATTCTGTGGATCTTGAGAGAATGGTCTCCCCGTTTGCACTATCTGGTGTCATCAACCTCTGGCGATCATGTTGACATTACACCATCAACTAGGGAAAATGAGGTCAATGGATAGAAAGGAAAGGTCATATTTCCATGTAGGTTATGTGAAGGTAATCGTGCTCTTAACCATTGTCCTTTTTTGGATGAAGCGAAAAGAGTCTTGGATAACCATCGTGCTTCACCGCAACGACTTCTGCATGGATACAAGAAACTCTCACCAAGTCCTTTGCTAGTTCAAAATCCGACTGACGTAACTCAATCGCTGGTCGAAACGCCTATAGTTGAGAGTGAACCTTTTGAGTCCATATCGGACCAAAGTCAATAGGTCGAGATGGAAATCGACCCAATCTTGCCTTCAGAAGGTCCACCTTCGGATGATACTATTTCTAAAGAGAATGAGAACGATACCGTTCAAATTATTTTTTTTAACACGAAGTTTGATGAACTAGGAGGCGATCCACCCGTTCCTTTGCGACAGGAGGGAAGGTCCCTAGTTCAAGGGGTTCATATAGCTATTTATCTGGTACCCCCTCCAAGCATTCTAGTCGTTTCCTTCGATTGGAATCAACTAGCGCGACCCCGCCTTCCATCGAATGCACCATTATGGATCATAGTACAAGTTTACAAAATGATCGTGTCTGGCACTATCATAGAAGAAGGAGCTTCAGTGAGTATCCTTTCCTCAACTGCTTGGAAAGTGCTTGGTTCAACATCGCTTATGCCTGTGAGACAAAATTTTTCAGGCTTTAACAAAGCAACCAGTTGACCGTTAGGGATCCTTCCGAAGTTGCCCATAACTTTGAAAAGTAAAACTATTCACTTGAATGTGATGGCAGTCCAAGGAATTTTAGATTACAATCTACTTCTTGGACGTGACTATATATATAGCATGGAAGCTATTTTTTCCACACTCTTTTGAGTGATGTGTTTCCCGCATGAAGGAAAAATGGTACAGCTTATCGACCAGCTATCATTTCCCAGTTAAAGCACAGCTCCAAGTCAAACATCATCCCTAAATGGTCTCTTTACATCAATAATGTCTCTTCAACCTTCATTCCATCCACCTTATTACGACGAGTAGTCCGGTGAATGTAACGAAGCTTTGGTGGCATGCGCCCTAGTCTGCTTCGACAGACGAGCCCAGCTGAAAAATAGGTTTCCTTGTAGGTAATGTGATTGGTCTGAAACACCATTTCCTTGTAGGTAATGTGATTAGTTTGAAACACCATTTCCTTGTAGGTTATGTGATTGGCCTGAAATACCATTTCCTTGTAGGTAATGTGATTGGTCTGAAACACCATTTCCTTGTAGGTTATGTGATTGGAAGTGCCAACCCACACCATTCACTTTTGTCCACTATATGGATGAATCCAGGAAGTGTTTGTCTAACTGCTAACAAAACCATCCTACCATATGAATTTCCCTGTAAGTTAAGTGATTGATCTAACACACCATTCACCTTTGTCTACACTATAGATAAAACCAAGGAAGTTTTTTTTTTGCTCTGCAGATGAAACAATCCCGCTTAACCATAGTGATTTCCATATAGTTAGCTAGAGAGTCTCCTTTCCTCGATGCCTGGGGGCATGAAAAACCTGTTTCATGCAAGCGAAAAATGACCAATTTCATTTCTTAGCTTTTTAGGTTTTTTATATTTTTAGTTTTACCTTATTAGGTTAAGCGTTTGGTCTGGAAATGTCTGCACAATAGACGAACCAAAGGAATCGTTTTGTCTAGAAGGAAGACAAAACTATCCTACCTAACCTTAGTAGTTCCTTAGCTTTTTAGTTTTTCTAGCTTTTTCATTTGGTATTTTCTAGCCTACATAAAAAGGAAATGAGCATATCTTATCGTAGAGTTCAAGCTCACTAAAAAATAAACCTACCAATGAGAGGCATCTTTGACTACTGGTATGAGCAATGATTCCACAAAGTTCAAGCTCGTTGAAAAGTAAAACCGCCAATGAGCAATGCTTTCGCAAAGTTCATGCTTGTTAAAAAATAAACCCGCCACTAAGCATATGTTAATGCAAGGTTCAAGCTCATTAAAAAATAAACCCGCCTTCAGTAAACGACCTCTGTGATTGCCATACTGTCAACATTTTGAGCCTTGGTTGTGTTCTACCATCACCTCGATTCTTTTGGGCCGATCTTACACTTCCATTTGATTGTTTACCCTTTTGAGGAACAGCTGCGACAAGTGGTTCTATTAGCCACCCTCTTCACACTGCCATGTTTTGAGAATTTCCAAGCTTACCTGGAACAAATTGCTACCTAAAAACCACTCGTTCCTAAAAAAACAAGTCTCTTTTAAGCTCTTTTTAGACTCGTTAAATATAAAAATATTGCCGAGATATTGGCCTTTACAGCTCGTTAAAGTAAGGGGAAGCACCATCCCTCCTGTACATTTTAATCTTATTGAACCTAACAGATTATCCCTCCTAGTCCTTTCTCTTCTTTGGGAGATATCGGTGCTTTGTATATGGCTACACTGTCCCTTGTGGGAATCATAATTGGCCTGCTAGTATGGCTATTCTCAACCTTTGTCATTCAAATTAATGTGATTCCTCAGCAATCGAATTAGCAACCAGATGACACTGAAGTTGTCCCTTCACCTTCTACTTCGTTTGTTTCTCCCTCCCCTTCTTCCTCTTTGCTTGGTGAAAATAGTGATTCTAGTAACCAAGTAGCTGAGAAGAAGAAGAAAGGGAAGGAGAAGAAGAAGAAGTCAGGTAAGCAAGGGGTCAACCATGCAGCATCTTGTGAAAATCCGCACACAGAACTTTCCAAACCCAAATATCCATGCATAATTTTCAAAGGAAACCATTTTCATTGAGATTGTCCTTACATTTTGTGGATCTTGAGAGAATGGTCTCCCCATTCACACCATCTGGTGTCATCAACCTCTATCGATCATGTTGACATTACACCATCAACTAGGGAAAATGAAGTCAATGGACAGAAAGGAAAGGTCAAATTTCCATGTAGGTTATGTGAAGGTAATCGTGCTCTTCACCATTGTCCTTTTTTTTATGAAGCCAAAAGAGTCTTGGATAACCATCCTACTTCACCGCAGCGACTTCCGCATGGATACAAGAAACTCTCACCAATTCCTTTGCTATTTGAAAATCCGACTGATGTAACTCAATCGTTGATTGAAATGCCTATAGTTGAGAGTGAACCTTTTTAGTCCATATCGGACCAAAGTCAACAGGTCGAGATGGTAATCAACCCAGTCTGCCTTCAGAAGGTCCACCTTCAGATGATACGATTTCTAAAGAGAATGAGAATGATAGCGTTCAAATTATTTTTGTTAACACAAAGTCTGATGAACTAGGAGGCAATCCACTCGTTCCTCTGCGACAGGAGGGAAGGTCCCCAGTTCAAGGGGTTCATATAGTTGTTTAGCCGGTATCCCCTCCAAGTAGTCTAGTCGTTTCCTTCGATTGGAATCAACTAGTGAGACCCTGCCTTCCATCTAATGTACCATTCTGGATCATAGTACAAGTTTACAAAATTACCGTGTTTGGCACTATCATAGAAGAAGGAGCTTCAGTGAGTATCCCTTCCTCAACTTCTTGGAAAGTGATTCGTTCACCATCGCTTATGCTTGTGACACAAAATTTGTCAGGCTTTAACAAAGGAACCAGTTGACTATTAGGGATCCTTCCGAAGTTGCCCATAACTTTGAAAAGGAAAACCGTTTACTTGAATGTGATGGTAGTCCAAGGACCTTTAGATTACAATCTACTTCTTGGACGTGACTATATATATAGCATGGAAGCTATTGTTTCTACACTCGTTTGAGTGATGTTTTTCCCTCATGAAGGCAAAATGGTATAGCTTATCGTCCAACTGTCATTTCCCAGTCCAAACACAGCTCCAAGTCAAACATCATACCTAAATGGTCTCTTTGCATCAAGAATGTCTCTTCAACCTTCATTCTGCCCACCTGATTACGACGAGTAGTCCGGTGAATGTAACGAATCTCAAGGTCATGCACCATGGTCTGCTTCGACAGACGAACCCAGCTGAAAAATAGGTTTCCTTGTAGGTAATGTGATTGGTCTGAAACACCATTTCTTTGTAGGTAATGTGATTGGTCTGAAACACAATTCCCTTGTAGGTTATGTGATAGGCCCGAAACACCATTGCCTTGGAGGTAATGTGATTGGTCTGAAACACCATTTCCTTGTAGGTTATGTGATTGGAAGTGCCGACCCACACCATTCACTTTTGTCCACTATATGGACGAAGCCAGGAAGTGTTTTGTCTAGCTGCTGACAAAACCATCCTACCATATGAATTTCCCTGTAAGTTAAGTGATTGATCTAACACACCATTCACCTTTGTCTACACTGTAGACAAAACCAAGGAAGTGTTATTTTTGCTTTGCAGACGAAACAATCCTGCTTAACCATAGTGATTTCCATATAGTTACCTAGAGATTCTCCTTTCCTCGATGCCTGGGGGCATGCAAAACCTATTTTATGCAAGCGAAAAATGACCAATTTCATTTCTTAGCTTTTTAGATTTTTTAGATTTTTAGTTTTAACTTCTTAGGTTAAGTGTTTGGTCTGGAAATGTCTACACACCAGATGGACCAAAGGAATGGTTTTGTCTAGAAGGAAGACAAAAATATCCTACCTAGCCTTAGTAGTTCCCTAGATTTTTAGTTTTTCTAGCTTCGTCATTTGGTCTTTTCTAGCCTACATAAGAAGGCAATGAGCATATCTTGTCGTAGAGTTCAAGCTCACTAAAAAATAAACCTACCAATGAGAGGCATCTTTGACTGCTGGTATGAGCAATGTTTCCGCAAAGTTCAAGCTCGTTGAAAAGTAAACCCGCCAATGAGCAATGTTTTTGCAAAGTTCAAGATTGTTAAAAAATAAACCCGCCACTAAGCATGTGTTAATGAAAGGTTCAAGCTTGTTATAAAATAAACCCACCTTCAGTAAACGACCTCTGTGATTGCCATGCTATCAGCCTTTTGAGCCTTGGTTGTGTTCTACCATCACCTAGATTCTTTTGGGCCGATCTTACACTTCCACTTGATTGTTTACCCTTTTGAGGAACAGTTGCGACAAGTGGTTCTGTTAGCCACCCTCTTAACAATACCATGTTTTGAGAAGTTCCAAGCTTACCTGGAACCAATTGATACCTAAAAACACCACTCGTTCCTCAAAAGATGAGTCTCTTTTTCAGCTCTTTTTAGACTTGTTAAATATAAAAAGATTGTCGAGCTATTGGCCTTTCCAGCTCGTTAAAGTAAGGGGAAGCACCATCCCTCCTGTACATTTTAATCTTATTGAACCCAACAGATTATCCCACAAAAACATCAAGCGCTAGTCCTTTTTGGCTCGCTAAAGCGATCGAAAAGTCATCCCTTTCATATTATTTTATACTTTTTTTTACTTAAGGGATTATTCTACGAAAAAGGATTGCTAGAGTTTCCTTTTCCTCCCTTTTCAAACTCTCTAAAAATGAAAAGGACCTAGTTATCCTTGTCATTAAGCTCATTAAAATAATAGTGACAAACTTGTTCACTCAGACAAGGACGAGTTTCACTGTCACTAGGCTCACTAAAACATAGCGACAGGCTTACCCGAAGGGCAAATTATATAACAAGCATATGTTATCCTCCTCAAGCTTGACAAAAATAAAGAGGTACTAGTCAGCAATGACTGAGGAAAAAGGGAAGAAAACTTGAAGAAATTCATTGGTAGAAGGTCAATCTTGAACATGACACTTTCACTCCATCACCATGATTGAGTTGAGTTGGGTTATTTTGTTCACCGGTCATATCACCATTGGTCCTCCGTACCATCCATCTTTTGGGGTTGACACTACCAATCCATCTCAGTGTCGCCGATATGTTCAAGAGAATCATTCATAGAAATCACCACCCAGCTAATGCCTCATCCACTATAATACCTTCACCCTCCATTTTTCATGATCGTTATTCCTGAACCTTGTATCATCAGATCATTTTCACCTCCACAAAATCATTTTCTTCGTTTCATGTCATAGATGTGGGATACATTAAGACCCTCCTACAATGGGTCACTTCTTGTCGACATCAGATCATTATCCAAGAAGTTGACATAGAAACAACCCTTTCAGTACTTTGAATCTTGCATGCCTCAATGGCAAGTTTCTCACTTTTGGCGACAGGTTTACATCAACGGCCTTTGACTGAAAGATTTTACATGGTGCTCGACATAAGATCATATATTCGCACCACGTGAATTGTACTTTAACACCTTGAGGATCATTATCATTATCGGTGATTCCTCTCGTACCTGTTAGTAGCTCACATCATTGGCTGGTAATCAAGCGATGTCTTTCCATGTTCGACTTTGGGACATCTTTTCACATGTATCGACTTGTACATCGGGTGAAGATTGAACAAGTTTGAAGACCCCTTATCTAGTTTCATCCATTTGGGTTGTGATAAATTCAGGAGTACAAAAACATCAAATGTACACAAAAGCTACACAGATGATCATCCGAGCTAAGGGATGATGACTCTACATACAAAGAATCACCGGTCTGCAACAACAGATGATTATCTGTCCTATGTACATGAAAATGAATTTATAAAGATGAGAATGGGAATGCCCGCCTCAGCTAGATCATGAAAATAATATGATGATGATGTATTGTATTGTATTTTATATAGGTCACCTTCCAGTTTGAATACCTCGGGTCCTCATGATAAAGCATTTCACCTGACATCAAAAGATTTACGACCTCACGCTTTAGGGGCTAACTGTTATAGACATATTTGGGCAATTCAACCCCAATCATATATGTCAATAAACCAAGGGCTCTTTGACCACTAAAAGTGTTGTTTCTTACCCTAAAGGATCATGGTCAACTGATTACATCATTTCCCAGAAGTTCCACTTGAAAAACCACTCAGAACTGACCAAATCTGGACCATATTGTGGAGCTAGAAAAAGGGTCTCTTTCACCTCTAGTTACCTCACATTAATATGTCAATCCAGGAACGTTTTGTTATTTCAAAGAGTGCCTTAGTCAGAGGCTATCATTTGCCAGAGTAATGCTAGTAGCATAGTGTTTGAAAATACAAGAATAAACAGATGCTTGTTTACAGCTTAACTACTTCAAAAGATTAAATCACACATTCAGAACACTAAGAAATTTATCAGTCAAGGGTTCGATAGCAATAACCCACCCCTTTGGAAACTAATGGAAAAGGAAATCAGAGAACAGATCATGGATATGCGAGCCGGACACTAGATGCCAATGCTCACTACAGCTTGAGATTGTTCTTCACACCAATAATAAGAAATGGAACGACAGATAAGAAATGGAACATCAAAGAAATCGAACAACAATGAAATGGAACAGCAACTAAGTCCAACAAACCGTAACATCTTAGTCTATCAAACCAAATGCATTAATAATAATCTACAGGAATCAAATGGTAATCCTTCACTCTTAAGGACGTATTGAATAACACACACAAATGGAACAGAACTGATTACTGATACATTATGGAACAACGCTGAAAACCATATATACACACAACATACTCAAATAGCAATCTGAATCAGTTATCACCTCAGTTAGAAAAAATACAATTGCATTTCAAGATAGAACAACATTATTCAGGAATCCAACAATCACTAAGAACAAAACTTCCAAGATGAATTTTGTAATGTTAAGGAACAAGTGCACAGCACAAAGGCTCTGTAATGGAACAACAACAATATTCTGTAAAAACTAACAGTATTATATCAACACCTAAAAGAACAATAATATGATTCAGCATTAATACAATAGCTTTGTCTTTAGAAACCTTAATGAATTAAACATAACAGAGCATGTGATGTAAACTTATAAAACACACCAGATTACCAAATCACGTCGATAAGCAAACCACGCAAAAACCAAACGTAATGGTACAAGATCAAGTGTCCTCGAGGGCCAGGCCCTTAGCCTCCAGGGGTACACTGCTTGAAGTTATTCCAGACTCAAAGATGAAATAGTAACCAAGTTTGTATTAATTCATCAAGTAAAATTACAGTAGAGCAGTTCTTAATAAGACACGATGATCAAAGTTTTGATCTTTAAAAGAAATTACATAAAGTCATAATAACATCTAACTCTCTCTTTAGCTAACAGTGCTGCCCTTTTATAAGGGTGACGACGAAGATATCTAAGTGCAGAAATAAATAAAACAACGATCCCTCAGGATCAAGGATCCTGAGGGATTCGCCGAACCGTTAGCCCTCAGTCATTTCTTCTCTTTTATGCGCCAAGCTGATATCTCTGCTTCCTTTCCCGGGCTGATCCGCTTTGATCTTGTTTGCATGCGGTCCCCTGTCGAAGGGACAGCGGTTAACCCATCTTTGTCTTTTCCTTTAGAACAATAACTTCTCGTTTTTTCTCCTTCCTGCGTAAGGAAATGACAATTGTTAGCGTTTCCATCTTGCATATTAATCTCACATGTTTTATTACAATTCTTTATCGTTTTCTGAGTTCATGATGCAAAAAGGCTTGTAAGTTCTAATGAAAAGACACTGAAATAATCATCAAAACATACCTTCTTTAGTACTCCACACACCCCCCTGGTTACCCTTTTTCATGACCTCATGAAAACATTGTAGTTGAGGTGTAAGGCAGTAAGTGAGTAGGATGGAGATGGAATCGCATGTGAAGGCCTATAGCCATGATGCGTAACTAGATAGTCAAAGAAATGGCCTGTCTGACCCTCAGGCATCTCATACAGGGCTTGGTATCTGGGTGCAGGGTGCCAAATAATTGGACTCCGGAACCTATATCCTAACCAAGATGGCCATGCCCTCAAAACGATCTCGCCATAGAGGTGCAAGCGGTTGGAAGATAATTTAAAATTCTCATACTTAAATGGTTCCCTGAGATGGATATTCGGATTAGATATTTGATTCCGGAATTTAGCTACATCTATGGCAGCGTCTTTGATAGAGGAAAAGTATTCTAATCCCTGCCAAATGATTGCCTCATGCATGGGTCCTAATGCTTCAATTACACCTGGAGTCTTCATGAGGTTTCTATGTTTTCTCCGTAATTGTACTGGATCCCTAGGCTCAACTCTTATCCATAAATCTAATCCGTTTCCTTGTCTTTAGAAAGCATTATAGGTTTTGAGCCACTTAATTTGATTAACCGCAAATGAAATAAATTCCTGTAATTGAATATCCCCAACAAAAGGGCCAAGGTTCAGCTCGGTCTCCTGTTCTAGTACAAGGTTATGTAAATAAAATTCACACAGTAGTCTCTGAATGTTTACCCCGTAGTGCTTACAACAGTTTATAAAATCATTGATGGTGTTAATTTGTATGGGAGCACCAGATTTAACAACCTTTATTTTCAATTGCAAATATCTTTCCATTAAAAACAAGGCATAGTTCTTAGTAGAGGCTCTACATGCTAGGACGGCATTGTATAGAGAACATAAGCTATCCATCTGCTTGATAACTACATCTAACCTACGAGTTACCTTCATGACTTTCTCTTGTTCCCTTCGTTTCCCTTCAAAGGCCTGACTTTCAGATAGATTGACGTTCCTTAGCTGCTGTTGTAGCTCTTCATACTTTTCTCGAGGGATCGTTTTCTCTCTAAGATTTTTCGCTTCTTGCTGAGCTTGCTTCAAACCCTTTTGTAGGGTTACTGTTTTTGGATCTCTTTTCCATGCGGCAGTGGTGACTGGGAGTTTTACCTGAACTTTCCTATTGCATTTCTTTGAGTTCATAACCCTTATCACTCCCGAAAGTGGTGCCTCCGTTTGAATTCCCTTATCACGGGTCAACATTTTATCCATTTCTATTTTAACACGAATATTAGTCCAATGTTGTTCCTTTTCAATTGGTACAACAGTCTGTTTCTCAGCATCATTTGGAGCAACAACTTGGCTTTTGACAGGGTTTTGAACAGCAAGATGGATTCTGGTCCTCTGCCCCTTTGCCTTGAGGGGTTTTGCTCAAGTGGCCACATTTTTCCTTCCCGAAGTCCTTTTTACCCTTTTCCTTGCCTTTAGAATCCTAATCTACTAGTGGAGCTAGATTATTATGTTCAATAATCTCTATTGTTCCTTTCACAATTCCCTTATTTCTGCAATTTCCTCAGAAGGAACAATAGGTTGTTCACTGCGGCCTGGACTGTGACTAGTTTCCTGATTTTCTTCCTGGGGTGTTACTTCATTGTTCTGCTCTGGCTATTCTGGGGCAAGAACCCTAATTGGTTCTGTTATTTCTTGGGCGACTTCTTTTTCTGCCCTTATTTCCTCCGGACTTTCTTCTGGTGTCTTCTGGTTAGGAACAGATTGTTCCTTTTCAGCATCTCCTGTCATCTTTTCATCATGAACAGGTAGATTTTCTTCTTCTGCCTCCTTTGCATGTGATTCCTCGGGTCCATTTTCCTCCTGGGGTTTCTCTTCGACATGGAGGTCTGATGGACTGGAAGGTTGGCCATATTCGCCCATATTGGCCAAAACTTTGGCTAATTCATCTTCTCCTAATGGGTCCTGCAATGGGTTTCCTTCCTGTTGTTCCATTTCCTCCTCTTGCTCGGATTGATCGACTTCTTCTTCTTTATCTCATTCTTCCTCAGATTGCTCGTCTTCTTCCTCTTTTTCTTCTTCTTCTTCTTCTGCACATTGCGCTGCCTCTTCTTCTTTTTCTTCTTCTTCTTCTTCAGATTGCTCTACCTCCTCTTCTTTTTCTTATGTAGATTGCTCTGCCTCCTCTTCCTTTTCTTCTGCAGATTGCTCTGCCTCCTCTTCCTGCATTTCTTTCTCATTGTCTTCCTCTTCTGGCTATGGGGGTTGCTCATCTTCTATTTCTACCACCTGGCTGGTGCTTTCTTGGGGCTTCCCCAGCCCCCCTCGTAGCCGTGTTAGCCGGACTGATTTCCTGCACTTTTTTGGTTGCTCGGGTGTGTTGGTGGCCTGTTTATGCTTTGCTGATTTCTTGCATTTTTCTGGATGCTCGGGTGTGTTGGTGACATGTTTCCATTTTTCTCGATGCTCGGGTGTGTTGGTGACATGTTTCCGTTTTTGGGATGGTGTGGTCAATCCCCTATTTATCATGGCAATTAGCTCTTCCCAGCTACTCTGCTGCTGGGTGAGGCTATGGATGACTATCAATCGAATCAACCCATGATGACTAACAACTGACTCTACATGTTGTGCCTTTTTTATGCTCCATGCAAAGTCATGAAGTAATGAATTCAAAAATGCAGGTAAATTTACAGAGCATTTTTGTTTTAGTACAACTAAGAGTTTAAGATGTCGTGGTCTTACCACGTCTTTTTTTCCCTCACAGGTGATGCAGCTTTGAATGGTCTTCGCCAATTCCGCCCACAACTCTCCTAGTGCTGTTGGCAGAACCCCCTTTCCTCGAATTTTCAGGCTTTGGCCTTCGTCGTAGAAGATTTCTATAATCTTCTGCAATCTCTCCTTGTTTAACGTCCATACAGGTCTAGTGGCTGGCAGTCCTGAGACTTTTGCGATTATGTCGTCGGTAACTGCTATGTGTCTCCCCCTCACTGTGGAGTGATCCTCTTGCAAGTTCTGCAAGAATTCAATTGCCACAGTCTCGTTAGACTCCTGCAAGCAGTTAAGATAAGTCAGCCACCCTACTCTTGCCAGGATTTCCCGGGCAGCAGCAGAGACTGTTAACACATACTGTTCTCTTCGAAACGATCTTCCTCCCATGGTTTCGCTATGAACTCTCAAAGGAACGACAGCTGTTCGCGCTGTTGAAACACAGAGAGGCTGACGGACACAAGACTCGTTCAAAATCGAATGCGACAGATTATACAATGGAAATGGTTTTGAACAGCAAGTCATGTAGAAACAACAATATAAAATGAAATAGTATACCATTGAGCCGTGTTATACCCCAGTACACAACTTCCCAAATAGTGAGTTGACACGTAATCCAGGGAATGATGAGGTAAACCTACCCCCCCACAATGTGATAGGTTGTCCCAGCCGTCAAATAAAGGAGCAATTCCCACTCTGAAACAGATTCCTTAAGGAACAACATATGGAAATATGCCATGTTTAAAAAAGCAGCAAATTACCAAAATCAAGGTGTAGAGTTGCGTCACTTAACACGTAAGAGACTGCGGCCATATGATGCAAGATTGGGGATAAGACATTTGCCATAAATAGAGAGTCTCATGCAGTCATTGTCAATTGTTCTGTCATGATTGGTGATAATATATATTCATGCGTTGTATGGTTTAGGAAATAATATATAATTGATTACTATGGCATAAGAAACAGAAGGGTGCTAATAACTTACCTATTGGTGTAAATAATGTGACTTCAATACCATTAACAGTGCTTTGCTGCCGACAGGTGTCCATAACCTTGGCAGAGTTGTTTATTTCACCCATGGAACCATGATCCTTTGTGTATGCTTAGGAAATGTTGTGTAATGTCAAAATGTAGGCCATTATGCTGGCTTAGTGACTAGTTAGCCATAATGCCATTCACGAGGAAGGAGCGAAAAGTGGGCAGGCTGGCTCGTGATGAGACCTCCTGTTCCAAGGGTTGTTTATTTGATATACCTTTTGGACCATATCCCTGGTGTGGTGGCCATAGTGGGAATGCCACTTCACTTTCTTCCTCATGATCATGGTAGGCTAGCTCTTAATGAGACTCCCTATCCTGCATTTGACAACTTATAAGTCATGATTGCTCTTTTTTTCTTTCTTTTTCATAAAATACTTTCCCTATTTATACACAAAGGGTGGTTCAACACTCCTTAAGAGTAGGAATGGTGGAAGAAGTCTTAACATCTCAATAGGGAGATATAAACCCTTTGCTCTTATTCCTGAATAATAATCAAAGAGGATTAAAAGGGACCAACATGATACAAAAAATCAATCAGAGCAGAATTAGTAGAACAATGACAGCAAAAGATAATGAATAAGCGTGTCCTTCCTTCTATCCTTTCACCAATTGAAAGAAATTTCTTATAAAGATAGCGATTTATGATCGGTTGATTTTAGTATGTTGTGATTTTGTATCCATTGCATAAGTGCATAGTTGTATTGTAAAAGACTTGAAAGAACAGGAACAATAAGCATCCTTAACTTAGAACAACAAAAGGAACAAGTTGTTTCACAGGGAGAGAAAAAGTATGCAAGTGGTGTTCCTTTTGAGAAAAGGAACAACAAAAATCTCCAAATGATGTTTCTTTGGAAAAGGAACAGCAGAAAACGCAAATGCAGTTCCTTTGAAAAAGGAACAACAAAGATGGAAAACATTGTTCCTTTGGAAAAAGGAACAACATAACACACATATGTCGTCCCTTTGGAAAAGGAACAATAGAAATTGAAAACGTTGTTCCTTTGGAATAGGAACAACAAAACACACAGAAATGGCATTCCTTTGGAAAAGGAACAACAGAAATCGAAAATGATGTTCCTTTGGAAAAGGAACAACAGAAATCGAAAATGTTGTTCCTTTGGAAAAGGAACAACAAAACACACAAAAATGTTGTTCCTTTGGAAAAGGAATAGAAAAACACACAGAAATGTTGTTCCTTTGGAAAAGGAATAACATAAATCGAAAATGTTGTTCATTTGAAAAAGGAACAACAAAAATACACAGATGTTGTTCCTTTAGAAAAGGAACGGCAGAAATAAAAAATGTTGTTCCTTTGGAAGAAGGAACAACAAAAACACACAAATGTCGTTCCTTTGGAAAATGAACAACAAAAATAAAAATTGTTGTTCCTTTGGAAAAGGAATAACATAACACATAAATAAAGAAAAAGAACAAAATTACAACAAAATAACGGCTGATTCAAAACGGGGTTGTTCTTTTGAAAAATGAATAGCCAGAAGAAAATGTTGTTCTTTTGAAAAAAAGGAACAACAGATATAGTAATAGAGAAACGTTGATACAAAAATATGTACAAAAATGATTCAAGAAAAGAAATTATGTACAAACTGTAAAAATAAGTAAATTCCTTAATGAATTACAGGTGAGGAAGACTTCTCTTCCTCCCCCAAAATCTCCATATATGAATCTTGGCGTAGCTGCTAGCAGAAGGACTCCCAAGTGAGTGATTTGCGATAGAGACGAAC
Source organism: Pinus taeda (assembly GCA_000404065.3). Lineage (NCBI taxonomy): Eukaryota > Viridiplantae > Streptophyta > Pinopsida > Pinales > Pinaceae > Pinus > Pinus taeda. The sequence goes on from APFE031222857.1 coordinate 85,577, forward strand.
TCGGTGGCCATTTCCCTTGAAGGGATATCCAAAACCATCAATAGTGATTAGAGTAAGGGTACCATTGTCATGTACCTTTTGGATTTCTTATGGTCCCAACCAACGAGTCTGGAGTTTCCCGGGGAAGTCCTAAAACCTGGATTTGTACAAAAGAGCCCAGTCTCCTTCGTGGAAGACTTTATTTTTAATGAGAGCTTCATGCCATTTAGCTCTCTGCTGCTAGATCATAGCAGTGTTTTGAAGTGCAGAGAGCCTAATTTCGTCTAGCTCATTGATCTGCTGTAGTCGATTAATCTGTGACTCAATTAGATCTAAGCCAACTTCCTCTACTATTCGTAATGTTTGGATTTCGAATTATATGGGGAAGATGGGTTGTTTTCCAAACACTAGTTGATAAGGTGAGTAACCAGTGGTACTTCTCCATGTTGGTCTGTAAGCCCACAGTGCTTCAGGTAGTCTGGCAGCCCAATCACGTCTATGTGATGCAACGGTTTTCGTTAGGATTTCTTCTATTATTTTATTACTGCTTTCTACCTGCCCATTTGCCTGTGGGTGGTATGGAGTAGTGATTTTATGTTGGACATGATAGTTGTTGAGTGTTGCAGCTATTCGGTTCCCAACAAACTGTGGTCCACCATCTATAATTATTTCTCTTGGAAGGCCATAACGTAGAAATAGATGGAACAGGAACTGTATGACAAAGTCCTATGTAGCTCTTGGAAATGCCTCTTCTTCAACCCACTTAGTGACATATTTTGTTGCCACCAAAATATATGTTTTCTGGTTTGATGATGAGTTGATTGGTCCAAAAAAATCAAGAGCCCATCGCTCGAATGGTTCGATGACTAGCTGTGGTTTCAGAGGCATCTCATCAGACTAACCAAGTCGTCCTGCTCTCTGGCAACTGTCACAGGCTTGGATGAATTTCTTTGCATCTTTGAAAATTGTGGGCCAATAATACCCTGTTTGTAGCATTTTATGTCCAGTTCTGCGATCGACGAAATGTCCACCACATGGTCCGTCATGGCAGGATTTCAAAATGTCAAAGATTTCATCCTCTCGAACGCATCTCCTAATATGCATGTCTGCCCCTGTGTGGAACAAATAGTCTGCAATGCAAGAAAATCGAGTACTCCGCTAAACAATCTATTTCCACTCATTAGGGGTTAGATGCTTTGGTAGTTTACCTACTGCTAGGTAATTGGAAACATCAGCATACCAGGGTGTTTGAACAGCCATAGCAAACAGATGCTCATTCGGAAATTGATCTTCAACTGCTGCTGCATCAATTGGCTTTGGCATTCTTGAGAGAAAATCGGCTACAAGATTTTCTTTTCCAGGTCGATCCTTGATTGTAATATCAAATTCCTGCAATAAAATCAACCATTTATTTATTCTACCATTTGTGATAGGCTTGTTTGCTAAATATTTTATGGTAGAATGATCTGTGTACAAGATAATAGATATCCAGTAATGTAATTTCTGAACTTATTGACAGCATGTATTACAGCTGGAAATTATTTTTCAGTAACAGTGTAGTTTAATTCAGCAAGGGATAAATTTTTGCTAATGTAATAAATTTCATATGGTTTTCTATCCTCTTCCTGCCCAAGGACCGCTCCAATAGCTATATCTGAGGCATCAGATGATATCTGGAATGGAAAATCCCATTTTGGTCCTCGAAGGACTGGGACTGTGGATGCGATCTTCTTCAGATCATTGAAAGCACGTTCACATTTTTCTGTCCAAAAAAAATAGATGTTACTAGTTAGTGCATACAAAGGTGCAACAATATGTGAATAATGTTCTATAAACCTCCTGTAATAACCATAAAATCCAAGAAAATTGTGTACCTCCATTTGAGTGGTAGGAGTGAGGATAAGAAAAAGTATTTGGATTTTGGCCGGGTGTACCTAAATGCCCACTGCTGAAATATAGTGTCCTAGGATAAGTCCTTCCGTCATCATCATATAACATTTTTCATGGCTTAAAAAAAGCCTGGTAGCAATGCAGCGTTGTAGGAATTTTTCTAGTGTATCCAGTGCTGGATCGAAATCATCTTCGTATGGTGTAAAGTCATCCATATATACTTCAAGTCCTTCATTTATTAAGTCTGCAAAAATGCTAAGGATATCCCTTTGGAATGTGGCAAGAGCATTGCATAAGCCAAAAGGTAAAACTTGGTAGGCAAATGTTCCCCAAGGACAAGTAAAAGTAGTTTTGTCTTGGTATTCAGGGGCAATCTGTATTTTATTGTACCCACTGAAGCCATCGAGGAAAGAAAAGATTTTATTTCCTGCCAAATTGTCTAATACTTGGTCGATGAATGGGAGAGGGAAGTGGTCTTTTTGTGTTGCTTTATTTAGCTCCTTGTAGTCCACACATATTCTCCATTTCCCATTCTTTTTTGGTACCACCACAAGTGGGGAGACCCATTTACTATCAGAGATAGGGTAAATAAAATTGACATCTAAAAGTTTTTGAAGTTCAACTTTTACCACATCTTTAAGATGAGGATTTAGTCTCCTCTGAGGCTGTCGAACAAGTCTTGCATCTTTTTCTATGTAAATGTGGTGTGTACATAACTGGGGGTCAATTCCTTTCATATCAGGGTAGTCCCATGCAAATACTTCTTAATATTTCCTTAACACATGGATGAGCTTCATTTCTTGTTCGGATGTGAGGTTGACATTAATGTTTAAGGTTTTTCCTGGTTCAATTTCCACAATTTTACTATTTGCAACAGAGGCGACAGGGATTGTATGATCATGTGTACCTTTCAGAGGATCTTCTTCTAATTCATTATCAAACACTAGTTTTATCATATGACATTGTGTACGAGATGTGAGTTCAGTTTTCCTAATGAAATTATTAATGGCATTGTCTTCTATTTGGTCTTTGAAATCAAGTGCCTCTTGTATAGTTAATGGAGATCTAATGTTATCAGTAAGGTATGATATAGGGTGCCTATTAGTTTTGACTATTGTGACACTTGGCTGCGGTGGAGGATATAGAACTAAGTTCTTGATATCTGTTCCTCTAGTTATGATCATATTTCCTTGCCGACAGCCAATATAGGCATCAGCAGTGGCGAGCCAAGGTCTACATAAAATCAATGGATGTCCACCAAGTCAAGTTTTGGGATTTATTACCAGAAAATTAGTTGGATATTACCAGGAGTCAACAGAGACCATCACATCATGTAGTGTGCCCTTTGGCCTAACCACAGATCGGTCAGCCAATTCTAGTAAGGTAGAGGTGGGTTATACAGATGTAATGCCTAACTTTGGGCAAGTAGTGGTTGATAAGATATTGTTGCAGCTCCTAAATCAACTAAGGCATTCGACAGGGTCTGACCATAAATTTGGACAGTTACTATTGGGTTTCCTGGGTCTTCGTATTTAATGGTTGTTTCTTTTCCTGATAATAAGTTAGATAGAGTGCCGACTACTTGGACTCTTGGATTATTTGTTATATTCATCCTTGGTTTCTTTATGCACAATTCTTTGATAGTTTTTGCATATATCGGGATGTCTTGAATGGCTTGGAGGAATGGAATTTTTATGTACAAATTTTGTAATTCTCCCAGAATGTTAAAATCATGATATTATGTAGGTCGAGGTATGACTAATCATTCTGGGAATGGGGGAGAGCATGTGGTTGCTTGACTACGAGTTTTTTGTTTATTGACATCCTCTTCTTGTGACAGATTTTCTTTGGGTAACTGATTTTCAACCTGAACTGTCTTATCTCCCTTGGTTTCAATAATACGCCCAGACCTTAACTGAAGATCATTAAATTCCCTCAGATTAGCTTATACTTCTGGTGTTTCTATGATTTGGAGAGATTGGACGGGTCTGTTATTTGGATTGTGGTTGGGTTGGGCTGGGAGTTGTGACCTGAGATTAGACTGGGGATTTTTTTGTAAGGTTGGCAGTGTAGGTTGAGGGAGAGGAATGGTTCATACTGGTTGATGCATTGGTCTCTTCCAGTTTTCCTACCAAGCTGAGCTTTGTGAAGTAGGGGGAGTACATTGTGATGGGTATGGGTTGCTTTGCCAATATGGTGGGGTATAAGGAAGATTTGGCCAACTAGATTGGCTTCCCTGATTCAGCCATGGGTTTGAGGAAGGAAACGACTGTGGTGACCAGTTGGAAAATGGGGGTTGGAGTTGACTTTGCCACATATTATATTATTGAGCATTATACTACGAAGGCTGAAAAGAAGAAGTTGGGTCTGGAAACATACCATATTGTCGCAGCTACCACTGGCGGCGCTGGTTGAGAAAATACATTGATTATGGCTCTTCTTCTACTTCCTTATATATTGATTTCAGTCTAGCAAGTGAGGGACAACTTTTCATAAGGTGATCTTTTATGTAGATGGCGCATGTTCGGACTGCATCCAGTGGACACTGCTTATGGCTATGCTTCTTCCTGCATCTGGGACAGAAGATTGTCAAATTCTCTGCTGCCTCCATTTGCTTCTGCTTGGCTTGCAAAATATCAAGTTGTGTAGTTAGTGTCCCTAGTATATCAATTTTAAAATTTTCCAATAAATTTCCAACTTCTACACGCGTTACTCCTTCTGACGAGATTTTATTATCCTTTACAAATCGATCATGTTCTGCTGGTTTTACTCTTGTGTTGTCTCTCGATCTCTTGATATATAAATCAATAATGTCAGCAAAACTTTCTTGATAAATATCTTATTTTCCCATAATGTTCAATGTTTCGATCCATTTTTCCTTCACGCCCCTTATTATTGTTGTTTTCAACACATTATCAGGTAAAGGTAGTGATGCATAAGGAGATCTTTGTATATTATACTGGAAACGTTCCACATACTCCTCTAATGTTTCGTTTGGTCTAGCTATCATCTGGAATATTTCGTCCTTCAGTTGTCTAGACCTGCAATAGTCCTGATATTTTTTTAGAAACGATTCATTCATTTGTTTCTAGTTATTTATAACCCTACCACCTAATCCCATAAACCATCTTAAAGCATCCCCTTTTAGTGTAGAGGGAAACAGTTTCAGTTTCTAGGGGTCGATGGTGTAAACATATCCCCTACACAATACATCAAATTCAAATAAAAATGCATCTGGGTCTTCTGATGTAAGACCGTGGAATGTACCGATATGTTGAATATATGCCAATAACCTTCTGGGATATTTAGGAGGGTATTCCTAGGTTGAGAGGGAATGGCTTTAACAAAAATAGTTTTAATATCACTTCCTCTATCTGGGATAATGAGAGTGCCTATTGTCTTAGGAGATTGAGTTTATTCAAACATGATTTTTGCAACACTTCCTTTGTATGGGCTATTCAATGGTTGAGTTGTCTCAAGAGGAAATCTCGGTTCCTCGGTTTCCCCTATCTCTCCTCCTCCTTCACAAAGATTACTGAAATTCCCTTCCTGCAATAGTTCAGGAGTAGAATTTTCAATTTCTTGAAAGTCCTGCTCTTCAGTTTGACTGTGCACCTCAGCAAAGGATACAGATGGTGAATCTGTGGCTTGAAGGGAACTAGTAGACGGTTTAGAAATAACTTTCCTGGGTCCTACTAAGGGTTGAGATTTTTCTTTCTTGTAGATTTCGTCTATGAAGGTTGATCAGCCAAGGGTCACCGGCCCCTTAGCTTTTTCTGGCTTGGGTAGAGGTTTGGAATTTTTTCTGGCTTTTTCTGCTTAATCATGCACTCAAATTAAGTAATAAATCCTACTTAAACAAACAATAGAAAATATACAGGAAAGCGGGCAGAGGAGTAGGGCTTTTACATGCTCCACACATAGGTTCTTACCTTCCGTTTTCAAAACCCAATTCTTCCCTAGCAGGTTCGTACACTACTCTAATAAAAAGAACAAGTGGCTACACTTTTTCCTCGACAACGACGCCAAAATGTGGAGCTATAAAAAGGGTCTCTTTCACCTCTAGTTACCTCACATTAATATGTCAATCCAAGAATGTTTTGTTATTTCAAATAGTGTCTGAGTCTGAGGCTATCATTTGCCAGAGTAATGCTAGTAGCACAATGTTTGGAAATACAAGAATAAACGGATGCTTGTTTACAGCTTAACTACTTCAAATAATTAAATCACACATTCAGAACACTAAGCAACTTATTAGTCAAGGGTTCGGTAGCAATAACTCATCTCTTTGGAAACCGATGGAAAAGGAAATCAGAGAACAGATCATGGATCTGGGAGCCAGACAGTAGATGCCAATGCTCACTACAACCTGAGATCGTTCTTCACACCAATAACAAGAAATGGAATGGTGGATAAGAAATGGAACGGAAAATAAATCGAACAACAATGAAATGGAACAGTAACCTGAAATGGAACCGCAAACCGAAAATGGAACAACAAACCTGAAATAGAACAACAACTAAGAAATAGAACAACAACTAAGTCCAACAAGTCGTAACATCTTAGTCTATCAAACCAAATGCATTAATCATAATCTACAGGAATCAAACGGTAATCCTTCACTCTTAAGGACGTATTGAATAACACACACAAATGGAATAGCACCGATTACTTATACATTATGGAACAACATTCAAAACCATATATACACACATCATACTCAAATAGTAACCTAATCCAGTTATCACCTCAGTTAGAAAGAATACGATTGCATTTCAAGATAGAACAACATTATTCAGGAATCCAACAATCACCAAGAACAGAACTTCCAAGATGAATTCTGTAATGTTAAGGAACAAGTGCACAACACAAAGGCTCTGTAATAGAACAACAAAAGTATTCTGTAAAAACTAATAACATTATATCAACACCTAAAAGAACAGTAATATGATGCAGCGTCAATACAATAGCTTTGTCTTTAGAAACCTTAATGAATTAAACATAACAGAGCATGTGATGTAAACTTATAAAAAACACCAGATTAGCAAATCACGTCGATAAGCAAACCACGCAAAAACCAAACGTAATGGTACAAGAGAAAGTGTCCTCCAGGGTCGGGCCCTTAGCCTCCAGGGGTCCAGCGCTTGAAGTTATTCCAGACTCAAAGATGAAATAGTAACCAAGTTTGTATTAATGCATCAAGTAAAATTATAGTAGAG